>CM061919.1:37844108-38200541 GCA_031002005.1 Vandiemenella viatica
GCAACGCAAAGGAATTTTGTACCTCCTCAGGCAATCTGCCAAGAATATGTTTCACTAACTCTTCTTCAGGTATTGGGATGGTTAGATGACAAGCCTTTGCTACTTCAGTAAGAAAAAATCAGTCATAGTGACATTACTATCTGAGCGATAAAAGGGACCTGTTGAAATAGTCTTCTTAATAGCAAACTGAATATGAGTGGACCAAAATCTATCCAGGAAACACTTCTTAAACTGAGAAAAAGTTTCACATGATTCTTTATGTCTTACTGCCCAAATCTTACTAGTACCATTTAGAATGTTGGAATACTATCTCAATTTTTTCTTTAGTCAGACAACAAATCAAAAATCCTAAATGCCTCAAAACTTTGTAAAAAGTCGACAGGATGAACAGATCCATTTTCAGTAAAGGGTTTGACTTCAATTTTGTTATTTCCTAGTAGTGGGAGTTCAGATGTGCGAAGGTCAACAGCTGTTATACCCTGTTTAACCAGCTGTTCTACTTTGTTTTGGCACCCCTGAATCTCGGTTTGTGTTTTCTGCACCTGTAAATCTAAAGCAGAGACTTGCTGCTGAGTGTGTTGTTGTTTTTGGTCAATATCCATAACCTGTTCATTTAAGGAGGTATACCTAAGTTTATTAGTAGCAACCTCTTGTGTGAGTGAAGTAATATTGTCATCTGTTTTTTGAACACTGTGTTGGATATCTGCAATTTGCTGAGTGTTGGTATCTGTAGCCACAGCTAAATCTTGCACTTTGTTATGTATTTGTATCACATTACTACTTACTGTAGATACAGTGGTATGTATGGACTTAATGGAATCAGCTGATGTTGATACAAAATGTTGTAGGTCCGCCGAAATTTTTGCAATTGTGGAATCTTGGGAATCAATTCTGGGTATAATTTCCTTTTTAAAACTGTCTAATTTATTATTTAAAATAGTTGAATTTTGGTGGCAAGTTTCTCTGACTGAATGAAGTTGAATACCAAAATCCTCAAGTTGTGTGTCTACATTATTAGCATGTTGGTTATAGGTGCTTAACATTTCTATGCGGTGTTCTTGGAATTGTTTGTTCAATTCTTGCCTACTGGTTTCACATGTCTCTACCGATGTTTCTAATTTGTTTTCTAAATATGAGATCTTGCCCCCCAATTCCAGATGGACATTATCTATCTTATGCTCTAGAGCAGAAGTGCGGGCTGTAAAAGTTTGTGTCAACTCATCCTTCAAAGCTTTGTAAGAGTTTGTAATAGTAGTTCTCAACTTTGACTCTAGCTTTGTGTTTTGGTCTTCAAGTTTGGAACTAAATTCTTCTTTGTGTTGATCAAGTTTACTATTGAATTGATCTAATTTTTTATTTTGCTGGGCAAATTGATTATTCTGTTGGTCAAACTTATTATTAATCTCTTGTTTTTGTTGTGCAAATTGATTCTGAAGACTCTGGAAGTCCTGTTTAAAGAGTGTAGCCATCCAACTGAACTCTTGTGGTATATTGGGTATCAATGGAGTAGTCTCTACTTCTGTTGTTTAAGTATCCATTGGAGTGGAGTGGGATGTAGATTGTATATTACCAATCATGGTCTCAGGTGGTGGTGGAGTACTATTCTGTGTTTCAGGTGTGTTGTTACTAGAGTTAGGAAAACCTAGTAAATCACTCTCAGAGCTAGTGTGTGAGGTGACACTATGAAAATTGGGATCAGAATTATTTATTGGTGTACCCTGTTTCAGTTGTGAACTATCTTCCATATCAGACTCATCTGAATGGAGAGGAATATCAGTACTAAGAGTAGGTGTCAGGTTTGCAATTTGTTCTGCTAAATGTGCAGCTTGCAAAGGATGAGGTTGTTGATTAGTATGCATAATTTCCTCCTGAACTGGTATAGTATCAGTAGTAGACTGAAGGGAATTGTCAGAAATATTACTTGTCTCAGTAACATCAGGCTGAATTTGGTTACAAAAATTTTCTCCAGTCTGTGAAGTAGGCTGGGAAATGTTAATCTCTTGAGGTTGTTGAATATCAGTTAAATTTTGAGACCTAGTCCTCATTGAGTGACTTCTAATATCACTAGTTGACTGCATAATGAAAGTTGTAAAATAAGAAAAGGGAAATAAAAATAGTGAAAGAATATTAAAATATCCTAGAAAAGTTACAACTATTATCAAAAGAACGCTCACAAAGAAAAAGATTTGTTATGAAACAGGTGGATAGATCTAACCCCAAAATTCAGTCAGCTGTTCACCAAATATGCTGACGAACAATGTTGGAAATTTGAAAACACATAAATAGAAACACACAAAAACATAGAAACACACAAATACAAAGCTTAAAATTATCCTACAGAAATACACAAAACTTCACACGCAATACAAAGCCTGTAAAATCGTCACACGCAGAATGTAAACAAGTATGGTACTCTTTGGAAAAGATGCGCAATTTTTGTCAGTGAAAATAAAAACAGTAATGACAACCGCGAAATAGCTATTACATGTAGCATTAAAAAAGAATACGCCTAGTATAATCAGGCTTGTAGTGAATTGAATCACTAAAAAAAGTTTATTACACCACTATGTGGGAGAGAAAAAGTAGTTACTGTGATTGTAACAAATGAAATGCTTAATAAGCTCGGTTCAACTATTTCCAAGAGGTGTGGTACTACTGCGTTATGAAAGTTTGAATGGAAGAAAACGCGGTAGTGATAGAAAAAGGAAATGTTCTCGGCAAGGCTCAGATTTCGACGTCACCTGAGGTGAGAACGGCCCACGATGCAAGTTTATGAATTGTTGATTGCGAATGCGTGGAGCAAGAAGCAGAGCTATACTTATCTTGAAGTGTCGCTCAAGGCGAAAAATGATGCTCTGCGATGTGCAGCTGAAGTCGGCGAGAGGCGTCTGTACGCGTCGATCGCACAGCGCCGGCTGGTCCGGACGTCGTAACAGGAACGTCAACAGCACGGGAAATGCTGAAGGACCCAGCTGGTAGACGGTAGGTGGCTGCTACCCGGGATGTCGTAGCATCAGCAGCGGCGGCAAAGGTGTTGTCCCCCAGGGTTGTCGTGTAGTCGTAGAAGCTGTAGGAAATCTCGATGATGGTTGTAGCTCGATCTTGAAGTGCGTCGGCGAAGTCGAATGGCCAGAAAATTTAGAACGAATTTTGCCCTACATTGTCGCCATGTAAGACAAAATGCTTGTGCCGGGGGTGAGTGCACAAGCTTGCATCTTAACTTTGATCGTGCAAACCTAATGAATTGCAGTACTAAGTTCTTCACACAGTCGCCACCATAGTTTTGACCAGAAACTAAGGAAAAGGTTCAAGTTCAATGATAAAAGTTCACTTCTGATATGATGAGTATATTCTTCAAAACATTACATAGTTAAAGTACTGCATAGGCATTCAGACAACTTTTCCAAATTTAATTTTACAGATTCGACTGACCACTCGAGCACGACCGAAACCCCACGTTACTATTACTTCTCAATTACATGAATCTTCAGAATAAAACTTCCCTAAGCTGACAAAATTTCTACTTGATGTTGAACAAACTAAAAGTTTGCCGCGCCACGAGCCCAGAGCTAGCCACCCGACATAACGCGCTTACATCGTCTCACTGCTGCTGCTAGAATGCGCTCCTCTCGAATGCGTCTTTACAAATGGGGCGAGCTTAGGCTAAGGGGGAGGTATATATAGAATCGGACCGTGAGAACTTCCTTGTCTTGACTTTCCCAGGGGTTTGATACGATAGCTGATCAGTTTCTGACAACTGTTGCGAAATCCAATTTGATCATGACAGTAAAATTAATCCTAGCTCTCTGAAATTTTGATAGTAGCAAGATATTATTACAAACGTCAAATTAAGTTATTATAAAAAATGTTGTTACTTTAATAGTTTAGCCAGAAAAGAGTCGTAAAGATTGTGATTGCCATAACTTCCGAAATATTGCTTCTATTGATCTGAAACAAATTTAATTCTATTCTCCTATTGCTCATCTATTACCTGATTTCAAATAAAGAATTTTACCTATTTTTTAAAATGGTCTAAAACTCGAAAATAAAATTTAATGTCTTGAAATATTTCGAATATTGACTTGAAAATACCTCTAAACAAATTTCCCTAATGAAAAACTATTACTGTAAAAATTTGGAATCTCTAAGTTAATTCCCTGATTTATTACGAATTTTTGTAGATATCACCCTCGGCGAATGTCGAGCGATTGCATCATTGCTTACTCGCGCCAAAACCCATTTTATTTTATTACTATAAAATGCTTTAATATTTTGAAATGAATCTTTTACAGAAGTCTTTAATTTTAAATAAACTTTACTCTGAATATAATTTCTTTTCATGAATCACCAAAAAAGACTGAAATATCGAACTTTTACCTAAATCACATATCTGGCTATATCAAATTATATTCAAAAACGATCTTTAGGACTGCATGAATCTTTCTAAAACTTTAATATGTTATCTAAACCGAAATTACGATACTTTATCTCTATCACTTGACTTCTTAACTATTTTCCTGATAGCTAAATGCTTCGTGTTTAGAGTGGAAAAATTACGTGATAAAATTCAAAACCGGCAAATCACTTTCAAACCTATTCAGACTCTAAGTAAGATCTTTTAATAACAAAACTAATTATCTACTGGCTATATATCTACCTAAACATCTTTTAAACTAACGAAATATCTTGGTTTATTGAAACTAAATGAAAGTCAAACACTACCTATACAAATCTGAGGTTAAGTTTCTGATCAGCTGTTTAAATGAATTTAACTATTGAATTTACTGCTTATACTTGAACAAATACTTATTTAGGACATATTACTGGGAAATATTATCAAAAATTAACTATAAAAATGTCTTTAAAAGGGTGGTCCCATATACTTCAACTGAACCTGCTATCTCAGCAACTAATTTCGTTATGCGAAATTCTAAGATGTGTTACAAGTTCAGAGACTCATCCAGGGTGACGTCAATGTTTTTGGTTGTCCGTGTCCTCTTTATATTTATGTTATTCATTTTCATAATAGGGTCACATTCTATTTTGCCTTTGAATACCATCATCTGAGTTTTCTTTGGTGCGAGACTAAGCTTTATCTCCTACGACCATGCTTGGAGTTTTTCAACCACAAATTTAGCTTTATTCTCTATTTCATGTCTGGACTGACCCGCAGTTAGCAACAGCAAGTCATCTGCATAGCCAACCAGTTCCAGTAAGCCATCCAGCCTCTCCAGTTGACTAATCACCTCTTTGAGAACTATGTTCCAAAAAACTGGTCCACTGACCGACCCCTGAGGGTATCCCTTAGTCAAATGTTTATCTACCTACTCTCGTGGGCATCACAGTGTGGCATAATGATTTTTACAATAATCCTTCAATGTGTTATATAGACTGCTTGGACACTTCATTTCTCTTAGGCACTGGTACAATATCGGCCATCAAAGATTATCTAAAGCAACTGAGATTTCAACAAAATTCCTGCAACATATTTCTTACAACTGCTCTTAACTAAGTCTACCGCTCTGATTATTGCATCTTCGGTCGACCTGCCTACTCTAAAGCCGTATTGGTTCATGTTCAACCCCATATTACTTCTGTGATGTTGCAATTTAGCGATCATTACTTTTTCTTGAACCTTTCGCAGCACATTGAGCAGGGAGATCGGCCAATAAGATTTTGGGTTGGCCAGATCCCTGTCTCCCTCCTTGGTTAATATTACAACCTCACTTTGTTTCCACAAGTTGGGAATTCTGCCTTGTAGCAGACATTTGTTTAATAACTAACATAAAGGTAGTGCTAACTGAACCACCAGAGCTTGCAGAACTTCAGCCACAATTCCGTCCGGACCTGGGGCTTTATGTTTCGCCATTCTGTTTATGGCTCTGATCACCTCATCTATTGTTATGTTTTCCCCTTACGACATGGTTGTATGCAACAATAATTGATCACTGCGAATTTTTCTATGGGTATTGCTTTCATTGTCTTCTACGTCATCAGGTAATAGTTGTTGCAATAGTACCTTGGTCCAGTTCTTTGTCATAATCCCATTGTCATCCCTCATGATAGCTAAAGTTGTGAATGGAATAATTTTACCTATAACTATTTTGTATGGTAGTCCCCAGGGATCCGACCAGAGATATGCTCTGACATATGCCTCCCAACTTTGAGTTTTGGTTAGAAGCAGTTGTTGCATAAAAGCTTCATTTCTCTCTCTGTATCTGTTGAGAAGTGCAATTTGGCAATCCATGAAACCTTGGCATCATGCAGTTTCATCTTTTTAGATTTATCTTGTCCTCCTGCTCAATCGCTTTTGAGGTGTTAACTCTTTGGGCTACCTCTGTCCGAATCTTCTGCAGTGGGTTCCTGCTTAACTTGGCATAAGTGTTCTTTGCCAACAATTTCTTAATTTTAGTATGGTAGTCCTGCACTTTCATTACTACGGTTGCACACTCCTTGTCAGCTGCGAGAACCACAATATAGCTATCATGCCGTAACACCCGCTAGGCTCATCTTTCTTCGCTAGATAGATTGCTGCGTGGCAGTTTTGCGTGGGCAGGAATGTGAGCTGTCTCTTGCCGGATGTTATTTGCTGATAAGTTTCTAACCCCACAATGGCACTTTCAAAGCCCGCTATGATATCTAAAGTTGGCAGATGTACGGCAACGGGAAAAATTAAGACCTTTCGTTAACACAAAAGAGAGGTTCCATTACGTCCAATCGTGAGTACGGTCAACTCGTCTACACAGCCACTTGCGCGGTATGTTGCCACAAAACTCAAACATCTTACCAAAGATATAAGATTAGCTGTAAAGAACTCAGCTCATTTTATACAAATAATTGATGATCTGGCACTAGAAAAGACTGACATCATGGTGAGTTTTGATATTGTTTCATTATTAACTAACGTGCCAGTAGGCGAAGCTGTTGCTGTAATACGTGCTTAACTTCTTCCACAAGGAATGTCTACTGAGTGGGCTGACCTGACAGAGTTCTGCCTTAAGTCAACTATGTTCCAATACGGTGGTTAACTTTATGTTCAAGTTGAAGGTGCGGCCATGGGCTTTCCACTTTCACCTGTAGCTGCAAACATATTTATGGAAGCTTTTGAAATGCGCGTCTAAAACCTAAAACATGGATCCGGTATGTTGAAGATACCTATGTCATCTGGCCTCACGGTAAGGACAATTTGCAGGAGTTCCTACACACCTGAATAGTGCCCATCCAAGAATCCAATTCACCATGGAAGTGGAAGAAAATGGACAACTGCCATTCCTCGATGTCCTGGTTCAATAGCGAGGTGATGGATGTTTGGGTCATATGGTGTACCACAAGACCACTTACACCAATAGATATCCGCACAGCATGTCACACCATCACCCAGCAACGAAGAGAGTCATATTAACATCACTGAATTTAAGAGTGAGGACAGTATGTGACTCGGAAAGTCTGAAGGAAGAAATGGAGACTCTTACAAAAATATTCAGAGCCAATGCCTCTAGTGAATCAGACATCAGAAGGATTTTCAGACCTAAAAAACCCATGGAAGACGTCAACTTATCTCGTGATACCAATGTGCCAAGAAAATTCGCCGGTCTTCCATACATACGTGGTATCACTTACCGGATTGGGAAACTGTTTAAGCGGGTGGAGGTGCGAATCGTAAATAAAGCTCACTGCAAACTTGGCCAGTTATTATCCAGGGTGAAAGACAGATTACACCCACACCAGCTTACGGGTGTTTATGAAATACCCTGCAGCTGTGGCAGTGTATAGATCGGCGAGACAGGTCACACAGTGGCGGAGAGACTTAAAGAACATATCCTCCACCACTCCGCCATGCTATTAACACCAGGCATGAAATAAAATTTCAAGACATGAGGTTACTGTGGAGAGAAGACGTGGTGGCCTGAACGTGTGAAAGAGGCAGCAGAAATCTTAGGGAATTCCAACAATATCAACGAAGATAGCTGCCTTTTCCTTTGTGATGCTTGGCGACTGTTGCTATGTGAACATAAATATAAACAGTATCTCTGAAGAAGGCTGGAGTATAACAGCCGAAAGCTTAGATAATCCAATAAACGACGCGGCATAGCTCGTAAAGCTATAAATCATGTACAAGATCAAATTCACCCAAATTCTAGCTTACTACAAATGCTTCATAAAATACAATTCCATTTAAGTTTAGGTTTGAGGGCTGTTACAACCCCTTCCCAGGATTCACTTAATTTTGTCATGAAGTTAAGTAGGTTGTATGTACACATAATGTCAACATAAACAGATCACAATTAATCAACCATAATAACTTTTACAATTATACAATTCAAATATACAAGCCTTCATTACATACATCTGCACATAGCTCATGACACTCATTCTAGTTACAATAATTAAATATCTATTTACAGATGCAATCATTTTCTCAGTTACTGTTTTACACAACAAACATTCAATTCCATCACCTTAAGTTACAAATTAATTATTCGCTATAAATTACACACTTGCTGTATGCTTGTTAATAACAACAGTCTGTTTACATTTTACAGCTGATCATTTATCATCACAATGCAGCAAGTCTCTAGACAAAAAAATTACATATTGCTTTATACATTGGAATTCTTACATCTTAAACATTCTGTATCATTATATCTACATCTGAACTGGAGTACTCAAACTATCTATATTCATCAACTAATACAATCTTTAATTACAAAGTCTTTCTCAGCGTTGAGAATACAAATAATGCTCTTGGGTGACTAGCCGAGTTATAGAAGTGTTATAATAATCACACAATATTTCGGTGCTCTGAATCGTCGGCGCCATCTTCCGGTAAAGTGAGGTCAGGAGCGGTGAGGTAATGGACTCTGACACTATATCGGTGCTATCTAAAGGACTAAATTTTGCTCCAGTACCGAAGTCCATACCATATAGGGATATTCTTACCGGCGTTGAACAGGCCGTCCGTGGTTTGCCTATGGAGGCTGCAGAAGAAATGAGGCGTGAAACCTGCCGTATTTTATGCAAATCAAAGTCGCCACGGCCCAACATCACAGCTGCCGAGAGGAGATCACTTCGGGCATTGTGGAAAAACAGCATTATTGCCTTACGGACAGACAAAGGTAATGCTTCTGTAGTGCTTACTACGGAAGATTATCATCGAAAGGTGGAAGAACTCCTGAAAGACGCATCCTATCGCAAGATTGCACGGGATCCTACCAACGCCGTGGTGAGAAAAATGACAGCTCTTCTTAAGAACTCAGGGCTGCCAGAAGACACAGTTAAACAGCTACTACCCCGGGCTGCTGTTCCTCCAAGGCTCTATGGACTCCCCAAGATCCATAAAGAGGTTACCCCATTGCAGCCAATAGTAAGTACCATCAGATCAGCTACATATTTGCTTTCCCGATATCTAACTGGGCTGCTGACACCATTAGAGGGTAAAGGTCCTCATCACGTGACCAACTCTGCAAGATTTATAGACGTCATCAAAGAACTCCACCTGCAGCAACATGATTTATTGGTGAGTTTCGATGTGGTGTCACTGTTCACTAGGGTCCTTCTCACTGACACTCTGTCTCTATTGGAACAGCATTTTGAGCCTGCCATAGTGGAGTTATTCCGGCACACAGTCAAATCATCGTATTTCTTGTATGACGGGGAGTATTACAAACAGGTTGATGGAGTGGCCATGGGCAGTCCTTTATCGCCAGTTATTGCTGATTTCTTCATGGAGAACTTTGAAGACAAGGCACTAGCAAGCGCTCCTATGAAGCCCAGCGCTTTCTTCCGATACATAGATGATACCTTTGTGGTCTGGCAACACGGCAGAGACAACCTGGAAGCTTTTCTCCATCATCTTAACAGTAGAAACGAAAACATCAAGTTTACGATTGGAGGTGGAAGAAGAAGGCCGGCTGCCTTTCTTAGACATTGTAATACAAAGGAAACCTGACGGGTCTCTAGGACATTCTGTGTACAGAAAACCGACGCACACAGACCTATACCTGAATGCGTGTAGCCATCACCATCTGGCACAGCGCAAGACGGTACTCAGCACGCTTGTACATAGGGCGCGAGCGAAATGCGATGCGGACAGTCTACCCGGTGAATTGAGTCATCTGCGTCAGACCTTTCGACGCAACGGGTACACTGATTATCAGATAAGACAGGCATTCCGAGAGCCGACACGTAGTCTCAACAACACCAAGAAAGAGCCACCTGTCATCTCGCCTTCTTGCTGTACTCTGGCACCACAACGTCCAAGATAGGACGGATTCTAGCAAAAAGTGGAATCAAGACCATTTTCCTGCCACCACCGACGGTGAAGAACATCTTGCGCTCCCCCAAGGATGACCTTGTTTTGTGGACACCTGGGGTATATAGCATTAGTTGTGAGTGTGGAAAGAGCTACGTTGGCCAATTGGTGTGGTGTGTTCACCAACATTGTCTAGAACACGCACGACACGTTCGTCTGGGGCAGAAAGACAAGTCTGCGGTGGCGGAACACAGTCTCGAACATGGCCATGGTTTTGATTTCGAAAATACCAGAGTACTGGCGCATACTGGGAGCTTCTGGAATAGCATCCTTACAGAAGCAGTAGAAATTCGTCTCACGTCTAACCTCGTCAACCGCGACAACGGGTACCAGGTGAGTGAAGCCTGGACGCCAATCATCAATACTATTCGTCGACAGCGCGACCGAGACGCATTACACGGCGCGTCCAGATCAATGGGAAGTTCGGTAGTAACATAAGCGATCAATTTGTTGCTCAGGCATTAATGATCAGCTTATGGGTAAGTTTTTGCCTTCTGACTTTTCCTTCTACCGAACGATGAGTTACTATGAGGCAGGACCCCGGTTACCATTGGTTACAAATCTGACCAATCACGTGGCAGCATGGCTCAATATGAGGCCCGCAACGGATTCGTGTTGACCCATCAGTTGGACAAACAATTTATGGTGAAGGCTTTGTTTTCGGATATCTTCTTCAAAGGAGCGGTGATTTTAAGCCCGTCCGCTATATGTCATGTGAAAAAGGACATCAAATCTAGCCGTAACTCCACCTTGGCATCGATTCAAGCCACAACGAGATTTGACCCCTGCTACGACTGGTTCCACAGCCGACCAATCGGAGGTTAGCAACGGGAATCTGGTCTAGCTCAGCAGCTTCGCATGTTCCTGACCTCACTTCACCGGAAGATGGCGCCGACGATTCAGAGCGCCGAAATATTGTGTGATTATTATAACACTTCTATAACTTGGCTAGTCACCCGAGAGCATTATTTGTAATACAATCTTATTTACAAAATTAAATATTTACACATAGTGACACATTTTATAAGTGACCACTTAGTCATAATAGGGTTTTAGGGCTTCAACATTATACACGCCCTTACATTTACCACTCTCAGAGTCTATTAGCTCATAAGAGTTTCTCCGTGGTATAGATTCTACCCTGAAAGGGCCTTCAAACAAATGGTTAAACTTACGAGTCTCTTGTCGCAAAGCTGATGACTTACTAGGAACTTCAACTATTACCAAGTCCCCAACTTTATATTCTGTACATTTTTACTTTCATCATGTTTTCTCTTTCTCCTTATAGCCTTCTCCTTTAAATTTTTAAGAGCTAAAGCTACCTTTTTCTCACAGTTGAAAAACTTTCTATTTGGATAACTAAAACATTCTTGAATTAATCTATCAGCTGGTTTCTTAAACATCAGCTCAATGGGTGGTATTTAAGTTGTATCACTAGGTATAGAATTAATTATATCTTAAAAATTTTCTGCTTCATCCACCCACTTACTGTGTTGGTCTGTGCAATATGTCCTAAAACAACGTCCTATTTCGCTCATTAGGCATTCTATCCCTTCCTGTTTTTGAGTTTTTCAATCCAAACTTTACTAGTGAACTGCGGGCATTGTCAGAAAGCACCCGCCTATGTTTACCAACCTTATGACAATATTCATCAATCACTTTTCTAACCCAAATTTTAACAGTAGACTTCATTATAGGGTAAAGTTTAACGAACTTGGTAAAAACATCAAATAAAACTAAAATCTGGGTCACCCGTCCCGAGACATGGGTAGGGGGCCAAACACATCAGCAGAAACTAATTCCAATATACCACTTGGGATAATATTTTGCATTTTTGCCACTCGCTTAACACTATCTACAGGGTGTCCAGAAAAGGACTCCCTGATTTCAAAATTAAATATCTCGAAAACAAAGATCGATAGAGGAATGCAGTAAACGATATGTTTATCGTGACAGCTGTAAGAAGTGTATACAGCAGTTTGAAATAATAGTTACAAAAGCTGCTAACAGATGGCGCTGTAATCGCCATACGTAATGCCTAAATAGTGATCCGAAGCTCAGAGTGATCAGTTCCACCATTGAAACGTGAAAGGAGGTTAGCGTACCGAAGGAAGAGTTTAAAACCATGTTTTCATACCATTCTTTTCATATGATTATTTCACTTATGCATGCTGATATGAGCTGTACAGCGTACAGCGCTATCTGTTAGCAGCTTTTGTAACTATTATTTCACACTGCTGTATACACACAGCCGTCACAATAAACATACTGTTTACTGCATTCCTCTATCGATCTTTGTTTTCGAGATATTTAATTTTGAAATCAGGGAGTCCTTTTCTGGACACCCTGTATTTTAGCTCTTTGGCAGACTTGACAAGATTTTAATAGCGTGGAAATTTTTCTCCTCATATTATTGAAACATAGGCCCTCCATTAACACTCAGTAACACTTGAATGGCACATAATGCCCGTAACTATTGTAGTGATGCCAAACAATTTTTTTCAACCAAACTTTCTGGAAGCCATAACTTCCAACCATCTTCATTTGCACTGCTCCTTCTAAATAATACTCCTCCATGAAAAGTATAATATTTCAGAAGATTATCTTTGTATTCTGGGTTATCAAGATTAGTTTTTAATTTCTTTGTACAGTTCCTCATTTATTTGTCTCAAGGAATACTTAACCTCAGTCTGAGACGATACTCCTTTTAGATAAGCAATTCTAATCCCACTCTGCGGTCCTAGGCATCTCTTTTCGGAATCCAGACCTAACGGTAGATGTGACAAAGCATCTGCAACTTAATTTTGACTAGGAGGACTATATCAAATCTCTAAATTGTATTCCTGCAGAACCAATGCCCAACAGGTTAACCGACTGTGGACTAATTTACACTTTAACAAAAATGAAAGAGCCTAATGGTCCGTATATAAAATAATTTTCCACCTAATAGTAGGTACCTAAACTTAGTTAAACCCCCACACAATAGATAAGGCCTCCCTTTCTGTGATCGTGTATCTAGTCTCAGCTGGTTGCAGTCTTCTATTGGCAAAGGCAATAGTCCTAGACTCCAGTTTTCCATTGCTTTCTACTTCCTGGAAGACGTGTACACCTAGACTGTAATCTAAGCTATCCGTGGCAAGGAAAAAATCTAGATCTCAATCCGGATAATAAAGGATATTTGCTTGGCATAATTCATCTTTGATTTTCTGAAAATCTCTTTCACATTCTGGGGACCACACCCACTCAACCTTCTGTTTGTCCAAATTTCTTAAAGCTGGGTTATTTAAAGGTTGCCCCTGAAGAAAATTTCTATAATATTCACATAAACCAAAGAAACTCCTTAGTTGTTTTCTATCTCTAGATCAGGGAAAATTCTTAATGGCGTTTATTTTATCATTACCAGGCAAGATCCCCTGTGGTGTAATACAATGGCCCAAAAATTCAACCTCTTATTGCAAAAATGTGCATTTCTTTAACTTAACAGTCATACCACCCATTCTCAATGTTTCTAAAACTTTCCTATGTAGCACCCAATGTTCCTCAAGTGTTTTTGACACTATAAGAATATCATCTAGATATATCTCTACTTGCTCAAAAAGTTCCTTTCCTAACACACTATCCAAAGCACGAATAAAGGTAGCCACTGAAATATTTAACCCAAATGGTGAAACTCGAAAATTATAACAACGACCATCAAATAGAAAGGCAGTGAATTTCCGGGACTTGCCAATAGGACGCAGTTAGATCGATAGAAGAGGTATATCTTTTACGTTTAAACCTGTGTAACAACTCACCGGTTGGAGGAGGATGATCCCATTCTGTTACTAAATGTTTGTTTAAGGTGCGAGCATCTAGCACTAGTTGCATAGAATTTTCCGGTGTTATAACAACAACCAAGGGATTATTGTAGGGACTCCTTGACCTCTCTATTACCCCCCACTCCAACAATTGATTTATTTCCTTGTTCACTTCATTTCTCGGCCAAAAGGATTGGATATGGCTTAATAATGAATGGCTCTTCAGACTTTACAGTAAGTTTACACTCATAATTTTTGATCAACCCTGGTCTATCAGAGAAGACATCACTATATTCTTCAATCAGACATTTCAGCGTTTCTTGTTAGTCTGACGGCAATCTCTTCATACTATTTCGATAACTAAAACCCTTTCCTTCTCGTATCTCTTGACTATCAATTGATTCAGTACTCTCATTACTCTGCCTTAGCACATTCATACAAATTTGTGGCGAGAGTTGCTCGCAAATTCTAACCACACCAGCATTCTTATATTTAACCTTCACATGAGCAACATGTTGGACCCCTTTCCAAACAGTTTCCCCAAAATTAACCAAGTATTCCCCACTATCTAATTTGATCCACAAGTTACCTCCCTCCCAGTCTTCAACAAGTCTTATTTTTGTATAAACTGCTCTCGGGTGACTAGCCGAGTCAAGAGTGCGTTGCTACACGATATTTCGGCGACTAGATTCATTGCCGCCATCTTCTGGTGAAGTGCCGTGTGCAGCGGAAAGGCTGACGGTGACGGCAGCGGCAAGACGGTGCTCACCACACTAGTCCACAGGGCTCGGGCAATATGTGACGCTGACAGCCTACCGGGGGAACTGAACCACTTGTGCCAGACCTTCAGACGCAACGTGTATTCTGAGAGTCAGATAGGACAGGCTTTCCGCGAACCCAGACGCAGGCTTAACAACGCCAATAAGGAACCACTGGATCGTCTGGCTTACCTGCCGTACTCTGGTGCCACAATGTCGAGGATAGGGTGGGTTCTAGCAAAAAGTGGGATTAAAACCATATACCTTCCACCACCGAAACTAAAAAACATCCTGCGATCCCCCAAGGATGACCTTGCTCTGCGGACGCCTGGGGTATACTGCATCCCTTGTGAATGCGGGAAAAGGTACATCGGGCAGACAATACGGTGTATCAACCAGAGATGTTTAGAACATGCTCGGCACGTTCATCTAGGGCAAAAGGAAAAGTCAGCGGTGGCAGAACACAGCCTCGAACAGTGCCACGGATTCGATTTTGAAAGCACCAGAGTACTGGCGCACGCTAGAGGTTTCTGGGACAGCATTCTCACGGAAGCTGTTGAAATTCGTCTTGCCTCAAACGTAGTAAACCGAGACTGCGGGTACCAACTCAGTGATGCTTGGACACCGGTCATCGAAGCGATGCGTCAGCGGCGCTGCCGAGGCCCGCACAACGCGAGGCGCCCGACTCAACTGAGCACCAGCTAGATGCACCAGCACTAGCCCCCCACTCCGGCGGCCGGGCGGTGCCTACGCCGACCAATCACGGACTGTTAAGAGACATTAAGCTGCGTTTAGCAACTCGTTGTACGCTGTTTCCTCGTCGTCAATTCTAGCCGTCAAACCTCCACACGTAATCAGGTTTCAAGTTGTCACTGAATATATCACTCCTCTGAATTTTCCATACTCATCGTGTAACCACTAATGCTTTCACTCATCGTAATTCTTGGAAGCGTACTGCCTTTATAATCTCTTCTAAGCGTCGTTGTCAGTCGATAACTCCAAAGATTTTATTTGTGAATTACAAATTTGCTGCAGACTCTTTTAGGAAATTAGCATCTCATATATATTAATAGAGCGTTCTGGTAGCTCAGTGCCTAAGCGCTTGCTTTCAAAACTTTCGCTCCTCCTGCCCCGGGCACGAATCCCGGCAGGCGCAGGAATTTTGAGAGTTGTGTTTAATCATATGAGCTATGCCAGGACGCTCCGTGGTTCGGATTCCACGTTAAACTGTAGGTCCCAGAGGAAAGGAACTGGCCGTCCTACCTCTGATACAATGGCTTAGTATGCCTCCTTCTGGAGGATCCAACCAACCTTCGGGTTGTGGACTAAGTTAAGTTTTTATATATTAATAATCCCTCATCGCTGTACACGGTCACCATGTTAGATGGTTTGTGGTTTAATGAATATGATAAATAACCAGTCCACCATACAGTTCAATTTAAACTTGTTTTTATTTTAATAAGCACGACGTCAAAGATATTGGTTACATGCATACATACATTACAGGCAACATTTCCTCCACAGACAATACAGTCCTTGGCCGTCATAAATTGAGTCTGTAAAACTGTCTCCCTGTCTCACATGTTCGCTTGATATAAGCTCCATCGAAATTTCTAGAACACTACAAAGGATTCCAACAGATATTTATCGAACATTAACAATACTTAAACAATTGAAACATATTAAAAACAATGAGAATTACTACATAATCATTTACAACCATTACAAAATGGAAATTAAAGATACTTAAAACACAAAATTATTCACAGATATCATTTTAAACTGTAGTAAATTGTCCTTTAGACATCGTAACTTGCCATAATACCTACAATTACAAACATTTAAGCAATTCTCTTGTACAATTCTGTCCTTAGACATATTTAATGGCCACTAAATAATTTCTTTTCATAAAACAGTCTATATACATTCATTTACAGGAAATTGCAAAACAGACATTCACCCAAACTCTAGCTTACTACAAATGCTTCATAAAATACAATTCCGTTTAGGTTTGAGGGCGGTTACAATATTCTCACTGCTAACAGCCTCCATTCTATCCCTGGATAGGTCATGATCACTCATGGTTTAGCTGTCTAGAACTCTCTATTTTCGTTACATGTTCCCCACATTTTCGCTGGTAAGCATTACATCTATATTGGATGTGCCCCCCCCCCCCAATCTGTTGTTAAACGTAGGGGGGTTGTATGGTCTATTTCTTACTTGGCGATGTAATTCATAAATCAGCTCCATCAAGTCCTCTCCGTTCTCGTTAGTTTGGTCACTGTACCAAAGTACTGACCGTGTGTTTGCATCAGCTGCTATGATTATTTTCTGGTTCCCTGGGCTATTGAATATATCTCTAATTTTATTTAGGTACGGACCTATTGGATCTTTATATTGAAAGTACATAGACACTACTATCACATTACACCATCCTATGCTGATTTCTACGCATGTTGTGTGATCATCACAGAATTGTGCGTATTTCGTTGTTGTTATACTCCTGTGTACAACTATTATACCTGTTATGGGATGTTCCACGTCTGCTATAATTTGTGCTTACACTGGCACGTACAGTATCAATCCAAAATGTCACTGTATAATTTATACTTCTTGCCAATTACAACGTACAGCCTGGAAGTATGTACCACTACCAGTAGAGTAGTCTGAAAACAGACTCCAGGCGGCTGAGATGAAGTTCCTGAGATCAGTGGTACTGAAAATCAGAAGAGACAAGATCAGGAATGAGGTGGTCCATAAACAGATCCCAGTCAATGAAACTCTTCAAGAAAAAATTGTCAAAGCTAGACTGTGATGGCTGGAACATGTCAAGCAGATGGACCCAACAAGAACAGCACGGATATGGCTGGAAAAAGAACTGGGAGCCCAGAAGGACATGGATTGATCTTGTGAAACTGGACCAAAGGTGTATCATGGCCTAGAATCCAAGAAGAGGAAACGTACTTGGAAAGCAAAGGTGGCGAGCGCTCTTACGCCATACCCGGGAAATTGGAGGCGGAAGAAGATGATGATGATGTTGATAGTCCTTAATAAGGTTATTAGAGAAAGAAAAATTGGAAAAGTTGCCTGGTATATTCAGGTGAAAGCACTTTTTTTGTATGGACTGATTTTGTTATTTTTAAAAATGTTGGTAATAGTCTGAGTAAGTTTTTAAAGGAAAAAAAACTGGGACAGTTGCCTGGTAAATCTGGGAAAAACTGAAAACACTTTTTTGGTATAGACTGATTTGGCTTATATTTTTAAATGATCATGTTTCTCCAAATAAGGGTTTTAGTAAAGGAAAATTGAAAAAGCTTCCCTGAAAATTTGGGAAAAACTGAAAGTGCTTTTTTTCTATTGACCAATTTTTTTTTTTAATTTTTTTATTCAGTTAAATGTTTCTATTTGGGGAGAAGGCTGCAAGATCTGGAGAAAAATCTGGAGAAACACATCCAATCCTAAATTAAAATAAAATTGCCTTTTCTTTTATTTTTATCTTGTTTCGCGATCTGTCCAACAAATATAGTTGCTTTATTTCTATTCCATTGATATTAATTGAAGAGATGTGCTTTGTGATATCCAACAATTTGTTACCTCAATTAGTCATGACAGCAGCCAATCTTTCGATGCACAGCACATTCAGTCAAGAGTTGAAACACAAAAAACCATATAATTATGATGCATTGAGAGAATCAGTTTGAAAGAATGTTCCATTGTGATTCCATCATGATTGAAATGTATTTAAAGCACCTTGAGATTAATTGAAATTTCAAATTCAATGGAAGAAAATAAATCATTTGGTTAAATTCTGACTTAATTTATTTGTGACCTAAATTTGGAACAAAATCACATGGTTCCCAGTTGATTACATTCCAGGCACATCACTCACTTCCAGCATTTTAGTGGTGTATTGCCAGTAGAATTCATCTTGCATGTAAAATGTACTTCTGAACGTACTCCTCAAATTGAATTATCGTGGACACAATCATTAATAAATTCAGTGTTTACTCGGAACTATGTAATTTTCTCGTTTTTACTGTGTTCGCACATTTTCAACAGCTTTTTACAAATTCACAAAACGATCACAAATAATTTTATTGAAATTTGGACAGGACAACGTTTGTCAGGTCAACTTGTTCATTATATAAATATTCATCATTAATTTACCCGAAAGTCAATTAATCATGAACAAAAACGGCCGCGGAAGTCTTAGTAATTGTGTAAATGTTGTTCTCAGGTGACTAGCCAAGTTGTAGGAGTTTCTAATTACACAATATTTCGGCGAAATATTGTGTAATTATAACACTGCTATAACTCGGCTAGTCACCCAAAAACAATATTTATATTCTCAACACCGAGAAAAACTACGTAATTATGTAACTAGTTCATTGATATTTTTAGATTATGTGTTCATTTCTGCAAACTGCATGGCAACTTACACTTTAAAATTAAAATATTCTTAATTTTAAACTTTCTTGGTGGAAATGATATGGAATAGTCCACTAACATTAGAATTTCAAATTTCCAAAACTTTAAGAAAATGATTATATTCTCAGTTGAAAAGTGCTTTATTATTAAGAAAATGTTTATAGAAATTATTTTCTATATAAATGGTGTGTGATAGGCCCCCCTTCTAAATTGTTTTGGTGAGGTTATAAATATGACACTTGCCTCTCTCCCCCTTACAAATCCGCATTATTTTTGTCAAAGTTCCTTATACATACGTACAGTATTAATCCGATACTGATGGAACTTTGCACGTATGCTTTAAATCGAGCAGAAAAACACTATCTACATTCTATTTACAAAAACCCAACCCCTCACCCCATTTAATTTTGCAAATGTTCTTTATACAAAGCTACAGTTTTAATCTGATTTCAATGGACTTTTCACATATGTACTTTAAAACAGAGAGAAAAATATTGTCTATTCATGGTTTATTACCACATAATCATTTACAACCATTACAAAATGGTCTGAAACACAAAATTATTCACAGAAATCATTTTAAACTGTATCAAATTGTCCTTTAGACATCTTAACTTGCATTAATACTTGGAATTACGAACATTTAAGCGATTCTCTTGCACAATTCTGTTCTTAAACATATTAAAGGGCCTCCAAATAATTTATTTTCATAAAACAAAGTCTATATACACTGATTTACAGGAAATTGCAAAACAAACATACCAGATCATATTCAACTAAACTCTAGCTTACTATAAGTGTTTCATAAAAAACAATTCCATTTAATTTTTGTTTGAGGGCTGTTACAGTTTCCCATTGGCTGCTTTAATGTTTTACAAAAATTGTTTGATCATTCTAAATGGCACGTCTACTTTACCTACGATCATTTCCTTTTCTACTTTTTCACAATTATCTTTCAGCCATCTTTCTTTTGCTTCTTTGCAATTCCTGTTTATTTGATTTCTAAATTATCTGTATTGTTATCTTCGTGCTTCATCCTGAGCATTTTTGTTCGTTTTCCTCTGATCCATCGACTCCAAAATCTCTTCTGTGATCCAAGGTTTTGAGACGGCTTGTTCCCTAAAGTCCAATGTTTCTATACCAGCTTTCATTATGTCCTTTTTAATGCATTCCATTTGTCCTCAGTTGATCTCCTTCCAGAGTTACTTCTTAGACTCATGTCTACCATTTCTGTAAAATTTTCTCTCATGATAGATTTTCAGTTTATTCTGTTATGCTTGTATTGCTTCTTTATTCTCTTCAATTTCAGCCTGCACTTCATAACTATCAGATTATTTTCAGAGTCTATGTCTGCTCTGGGTTATGCTTTATGGTCTAGAACTTGATACCTGAATCTCTGTTTGACCATGTTATAATCTAGCTTATATCTGCCTTTGTCCCCTGGACATTTCCATCATTTTTGAATAATGTGTTCACCACGATTAGTTTATATCTTTCACTAAATTCTAGCAACTTGCCTCCTCATCCATTTCTTTCTTCTAAACCAAAATTTCATACATTATTCCCCTCTTTTCCTTCTTCCACTACTACATTCCACTCCCCCATGATTATTAGATTTTCCTCCCCCTTCACATATTGGACTAATTCTTCAATTTAAGTGTATATTTTCTCTATTTGTTCATAATCTTATTGTTACGTTGGCATGTACAGTTGTACTAACATAACTGTGGTGGGCTTAGTTTCTAACCTCTTAAAAATAATCATGCCACCAAACTAATCACAATAACTCACCAGTTTCCCTACTCTCTTATTCCTTACAAACCCTACACCAGTGATACCATTGACAGTTTGTATGTTAATTATCCTGTGTTCCTTCACCAGAAATCCTGTGCATTTTCCATTTAATCTCAGTGTCCTTCTATATCCTCTTTTGTCTAGTCCACCTGTCCTATTTAGACTTCTAACATTCCATGCTCTGACTCATAGCATATGTCTATCCATTCTGATGACTCTTCCCTGAGCAGTCCCCATCTGAAGATCCAATTGGAAGATCCCGGGAAGAAGGCATCATACTGTATGTAATATGGGAGTATTTCATACCTCAGTATACTCTTAGGGCCCCGTGTTAGTGATCATTTCTAATTCATCCACTTTTAGGGGCTGTTTTGAACCCCAAGAGCAAGAGGGTGCACTGGACCACATCCCACTCTTCTGACCTCCTTTTGGAGGCCATTGACAAGCAGTGGGCTACTCCTTCTACCGGGAATATTTCAGTCACCAGAGCCTCGTCCATGCAAACAGGGTACACCATATCAAGGAGAGATTGACATTTAGTTGGAAGAGGCTAATACAGCCTCCCCAAAACTGTATAATGATACTTTTCTCTTCAAGGATCAAATTTAAAAAAGAAGAATCCTTTCTTAATTTCTGACTGTACAAAATACGAGAGCATAATCTTTAAAATTATTTCTAATTTATTGATTTCAGGAAGGTATGAAGGGTGAAAATTGTTTGTTAGTAAAAGAAAACAACACATTTTAGAAATAATACTTTTGACCTTTCAGGGTTGTATTCCTATAAATTCCTATCTTAAAATAAGATTTGCTCAAAAGGGGGACCTTAATCTTAAAAATGATACCTCATTTATTGGTTTCAGTTCGGTATCAATTGAGATAAACATATGACGTCACAGAAACTTGAAATACTTTTGTCCTTTAGGGTCAGATCCTGAAATGTTCCTTTCTTATAATAAGTCCTCACCAAAGTTGAGATCTTAATCTATAAAATGCTTCTCATTTATCGATTTTCGTTATGTATCAAGGGATACAATTGGCTCATCCCAAAAAATAACATGTTTTAGAACTAATAATATTTTTGCCCTTTAAGGATTGAATTCCGAAAATATTCTTTGTTAAAAAGTGATGTGATTATAGCGGAAACCTCAAGCTTTAAAATAACTCATCTACCAATTTTGGTTATGTATGAAGGGTGATAATTCTTGTGACAAAATAAAAAAACACCGCTTAGAAATAATATATATGATTACTAGATGAAAGAACATGCCAATGCAACTTTTTAGTTTATTTATTGCTGCGTATGACGCAGCAATAAATAAACTAAACAGTTGCATTGGTGTGTTCTTTCAACTAGTAATTAATTAAGCAACTGTGGAAACATGTCCTGCAACAACATCGCATTGAATATATATGATGTTTATTATCAATAGAAGTTTTTAATTGGAATACCTCCAAACATTTTTGGCATATTAATTTTTTTCTTTCTTTCGATGAAGGAGTGCTGAATGTTTTCAAAACTTTGTTCTTTTAGTTATGTGATGAGTTAATAACGCAGTTCTCGTACTTGTTTCTGCTTGTCCATTGTATTGCTTTCTGTTTGCATGTTGGATTAAGAAAGTGCTGCAGATTCTATTATGGTAAGAGGTTGGCCTACTCTTTGTCCTGAACATTTTAATATTAACAACCTTCCTTCACTTCCTCTGTAAATGGATCCTGCATTATGTAAATCCAAATTTTCTCTCATTAATATTGTGAAAACTGTTGAAACCTAGTATTGGTCACTTACAATACTGTTTCAGCTGGGACCAGTTATGACACACATCATATTGAAGCTGAAGATGAGGAAGAATTAAGTGGGCATGATGAAATGAGTGAAGATGACACATTCTGCCATATCGAAAAATCCAGTGCGGAGCACAACTGCCTGTACTTCTTTGCACGCACTGATAGAGAGAAAGAAGACTGGTAAGCAGCTATCTATATGATTCCTTTAATTACATGCAGAAAATAAAATGTTTTCACATATTCACTCGAATTATATTGAGTGGGCAAAAAGTGATGAGTACTGTGATCTTCGATTTTGTATAAAATTTGAATGTTTCTTCACATAATTTGGATGTTAAAAGAAATGGAATGGCCATAGTTCACTCATCAGTACAAGAAACCTTTGTCACTTGTATTACTCTGGAGCAGTATCATTGGTTTCAAGATTCTTGACATTTACCATTTTCTTTCTTCTAATTGAGTTAGTTATCGAATTCTTCTTAAAATATCTCAAAATTAAAATCCAACTTCCTTTACTGCAATCAGTGGTGTTATAGCTACTATAGCAGAAACCTGCCAACTAGGGGTGTCCACTTAGGAAGTACATCGATGTTTTCATTCGATGTAAAAACATCGATGTTTTTAAACGATGCATCTAAAAACATCGATGTTTTTTCAACATCGAATACTTTTATGTTTTTCTTAGTTCAACAAATAAAAACCAACAATATTCGTCGGCAAATGTAGTTTCATTTATCTCTTACCTGTTACTTGCACCCCAAGAGAAAATGTGACAATAGTTTGATATTCACCATTTGAAGCAGATAGTTTGTTGTCTTTCGTTCGGTCTGTGTGAACACACAGGAACACTATACCAGCAGTGTAGTGCTCTAGCTGTAATGATGTATTTAATTTTTTTTTTATGGCTTTACGCCTCATCGACGTCATTAGTGGTAGGAAAGGAGTGGGGGCAAGGAACTGGAAGGAATTCGGCAAAGGCCTTTTGAAGGAAGCATCCCAGCAATCGCCTGGAGTGTTTTGGGGAAACCATGGAAAACCCAAATCTGGGTGCTCGGATGGAGATTCGAATTCACATCTTACCGAATGCGATGTCAGAGCTTTTGCAGTCCACCCAAAAATTAATTTTGTGATAACGTGTGTTGGTTAAGTAGTATTGTATGAGTGAGGGATAGCTTTGTGAGTGAAACAGAAACTACAGATTAACCCAGTTTATATCGAAATATTGAGTAGTATCACGTAACAGTTTTTTTAGAGCAAGGGTGCCCAACCAATTTCTGAGATGGGCTACAATTTCGATTCTAAGTTAGCCTGTGGGCCACATAATACTTGTCTATAGTTACAATTTATATTTAAAAGAAATAAAGATATAAGTAACACAGTTTAATTATAATCAAAAAATAAAACATTAATGAGACCTTTGCAGAGGTTTTTTTTTATTTATAAGAAAAGAGTAAAAAAACATCAATGAGACTTTTGCAGAGGCTTTTGGGCTAGCACATTCCAGACCGCTGCTGTTTGCGGGCAAATTCAAATGCACTTTCGGGGCACGGGTGGGGGCTGGACACCATTTGTTTTAGAATAATAATATCTTGTTTCGATTGACGGCAAACACCAGCAAACAGTTGGAGTGAACCTAAAAAAATATTTTATTCAGTCACTCATATGGACAAGATGCTCAGCCGGAAAATTAGAAAAAATTTCATCCTCACCGTCATTATGTCCTGCTAGTTGCTCACAGGTGTCTCCACCTGTTAATGACAGTTACTTCAAATTGAAATGATTTAATTTAATCTTGAATAAATTTAGTAATGTTAACATTTATTTCAATTATTTTTGCCATTATCAGCCAGAGTTAGTTTTTTTATTGATTCAATGTTTTTATAAAAAATAATCGATGCATCAAATAAAAAAATTCTTTGTCAAAACATCGAATCCATCCGATGCATCGTATGGTAAACATCAAATGGATACGATGTACCGATGTTTAGTGAATATCCCTGCTGCCAACATATGTTTGCCAAACAATATTTTTCTTGGTGTTTTATATTAATTCTAACTGTGCACATATGATATGAGATTTGTGCTGTTAATTCACAAATAAGATACTAAAGAAACATTGGCTTGATAGTTTAAAGCAGAGGAGCAGTCCTGTTTTTTCCCCATTTTCTTGGATCTTCTCCTCTCCTTCTGAAATTATGGAATTTTTTAGTCAAGTTTGTATACGTCATTTGTTTCCTTGAAACCAGTACTAATTGGGAAAGTTACATTGTTCATCATTCACAAGCAAGAATCTTTTTAATATTGTCTGGTGGAGGTTTCTCACAGTCAAATTGTCTACCAGACTCTATTGCCTTCTATCAGAAAGAATTATTATGCACACATGGGATTTTATATATAAAAATAGTTCCCAGGTGGCTACCCAAGTTTGGATAAAATGACCAAGCTGGAAAATTGGGACTTTGTAGTCTGCCTGTAGGGTCTGCTGTTGACTGGTTAACATGGCAATGGCAGAGCCAGTGCCTAGCAATTGTTTTCAGCCCACCATATAGTATACTGAGAACCCTGATGCCATGCAGCTTTTTATAACTAGCTTGCAAACTTCACTGAGCTGGTAACGACAGTCCCAATTTACAAGATTAGATGTGAGAACACTGCCCCAGAAGCCCCTGGCGTGCACCATCAGCCTGGTGAATTTGAAGTCAAAGCCATGTCTCAATTCAAGGCTATGTTCTGCCACAACAGGTTTCTACACAGAATGTTCCTCAGTTTTGGTATTGATAGGAAAATGGCCTTAGTCACATTTCTTACCAGAATACATCGAACCATTGATGTTATATCCCCAGAATATGGCAGGAAAGCTGAGTAATATTGTGGCTTATTATTGTTGTTATTCTTATGTTTTGGTTTCTGATATGCCTATCTGATCTGATGTTCTGTGTACCCATTTTGTCTGACACTCTAATGTAAATTTTGCAATTCACCTAGCAGGCTATTTTTATCACTAATCACTTGTGTTCTGTGAATTATTATGGTAGGTGATGGATAGTGATGACTCCTTGCATGTGTTCTGTATCTATAAAAATTGTACACATAGACATGTACATAAATGTGCATATTTATCTTCTGCAACAGCACAAAACAGTGCCCATAACTCTATTCCACAGGGCACAGGCAATATGTGATAGACAGAGCCTACCAGGTGAGTTACAACATTTATGTCCAACATTCAGATGAAGTTGGTACATGGAACATAAAATCAGATTAGCATTCTGGAAACAAAGATATGAGCTTAATAACAGCAATAATGAGCCACAGCCTTCTTATCATACTTGGTTGTTACGACATACCACCACCAAAACAAAACTAAGGAACATTCTACACTACACCAAAGATAACACCGCCTTTCATATACCATGACTTTATAGTATCCCCTGCAAGTGTGATAAAAGTACAGTGGTCAGATGACATGGTGCATTACTCAGTGTCGTTTGTAACATGCCCAACGTGTTTGTTTGGGACAGAAGGGTAAATCTGCCATTGCAGAACATGGACTTGGAGTGAGACCTGGCTTAGACTTAAAATCAACCAGGGTGTTGCTGCATATCAAAAGGGGCTTTTGGGACAGTGCTTTCACCAATGTCTAATATTGTGAATTGGGATTGTGGTAATCAGCTTAGTGAAGCTAGGATGCCAGTTACTAAAGCCATGTGATGTCAGCATTCCAAGTTTAGTACTGTGTGGCAAACTGAAACAATTTCTATGCAAAAGCATAGACATTACCATATTAGCTAGCCAATGCTTTTTGGGTATGAAGGTAGTAAGAACTGTGTCAAAGTGGGAAGGGATAAGACCGGACGGTTCCATTTAAAAAATGGACTTAAACAAGGAAGTGCCCTATCATCCCTGTTAGTTGTGGTTATGGATTAAATATTGAAGGTGGAGCAGAGCATTTGGGAAGGAAAAATAAAAACAATGCTATTTGGGGATGAACTATTAGTTTGGGGAGAAGACGAAAGGGAAGTGCAGGATCAATTAGATTTGTGGGAGAGAGTAGTTGCAGCTTATGGCATGAAGTTCTCTGCAAGAAAAAGTGGTGATCACAACAAAAAAGAACAGGACAGACACAGGCATATTACTTGGAGTGCAATTAAGTGGAATGTTTCAAATATGGGAAGATGGATTAAAGAAAATGGAGCAAACAGGATGGAGATAAATGAAAGAGGAAGAAGTGCAGATGACTTTTTTTAAGAGTATTAGAAATCTGTGAAGGAGTAGGGATGTTCCGCAAAAGAGCAAAGAGGCAATCTATGAAACATACTTTGTGCCAATTCTAGCAAATGAGTCGGAAACCTGGATGATGGAAAGGGGCAAAGGAAGATTACAATCTGTGGAAATGAAATTTCGGAGGAGTGGAATGGGACTAACAAGAAGAGACAGAATAAGGAATGAGAGAATCAGGGAGATGATAAATGAAGAACTGTTACAACAGAGAATAGAAAAATCTAAGTTACAGTGGTAATGGCATATAAAGAGAATGGGAGAGGAGAAGTTTCCAAGGGAGATGCTGAACTTTGAGCTGAAATGGAAGAGGCCCAGGGGAAGACGAAGGGATGGATGGGTTAAAGGTGTTAAGAAATGTGTGTAAGAAAGAGGAGGAAGTTGGGCAAGAAAATAGATGGTGGTTAGACAGGAAGCGCTGGTGAGGCTTTTGTTCCCAGCAGATCTAGCTAGCAGCTGGAAGCTACCCTAGATGATGATCATGGTTTGACTTCCATTTGCCCATTACATCTTAAAATATATAGTGAGACAGTCTCCTACATCACCCACCCTCCATAATGTTCTCCTGCTGACAAAAGGGCCATTACCCAAAATATGTATTTTCCTGTTCACATGATATGATATGAAACCATTATCTCAAGTAAGTGGGGTTCATTTCATTATCCTATTTTGTAATTCATGTATATATATACTAGGTGACCCAGCAGTGCTTCACTATTGATAGACTTGAGTACACATATAAATTAAATGAATACATTTGAAAGTTTGTATTTAGTTAAAGTTAGATATTTATAGATAAATTTTGAATACTGTTTCATTCAATTTCAAGTTTATTGCAGTAGTCTTGGATACAATGTTTCTGATGATTCCTTGCAGCATATACAGGGTGTTACAAAAAGGTACGGCCAAACTTTCAGGAAACATTCCTCACACACAAACCAAGAAAATATGTTATGTGAACATGTGTCCTGAAACACTTACTTTCCATGTTAGAGCTCATTTTAGTTTCGTTAGTATGTACCCCATGTTCTTCCACCTACGCTCAGTGGAGCACGTTATCATGATTTCATACGGGATACTCTACCTGTGCTGCTAGAAGATGTGCCTTTACAAGTACGACACAACATGTGGTTCATGCACGATGGAGCTCCTGCACATTTCAGTCGACATGTTCGTACGCTTCTCAACAACAGATTCAGTGGCCGATGGATTGGTAGAGGCGGACCAATTCCATGGCCCCCACGCTCTCCTGACCTCAACCCTCTTGACTTCCATTTATGGGGGCATTTGAAAGCCCTTGTCTACGCAACCCTGGTACCAAATGTAGAGACTCTTCGTGCTCGTATTGTGGACGGCTGTGATACAATACGCCATTCTCCAGGGCTGCATCAACGCATCAGGGATTCCATGCGACGGAGGGTGGATGCATGTATCCTCGCTAACGGAGGACATTTTGAACATTTCCTGTAACAAAGTGTTTGAAGTCACGCTGGTACGTTCTGTTGCTGTGTGTTTCCATTCCATGTTTAATGTGATTTGAAGAGAAGTAATAAAATGAGCTCTATATGGAAAGTAAGCATTTCCGGACACATGTCCACATAACATATTTTCTTTGTTTGTGTGTGAGGAATGTTTCCTGAAAGTTTGGCCGTACCTTTTTTGTAACACCCTGTATACAAAAAAATCTCTAGGTTCATTTTGGAGATGAATGCATGTGTAAATCCATCTTAAAGGGGGTGAAAGGGGAAAGCAAATGCAGTTTTGTAAACATCCTTTTCACTTATTTTAAAGCATATGAGTGCAAACTTCCTTCGATATCGACTAAAAACTGTAGATTTGTGTGTCGTTACAAAAACTTTCAAATAATTTATAAAATTCAAGTTCGAATTACTCGGTCAGGAATTGTTCGAGCGGAATCAGTCCACTGTTATTTCACAGAAAGTGTTATACACTCTAAGGATATCGCTATCTACTTGGAATAATTTCCCCAGGTTTTCGAGATATTTACAAAGAACTGTGGTTTCAAGTGTAAATTTTGTTTAGTTAGGGGAAGTTGGGCGTTTTTGTAAACCAAATGCAGACAGTATTTTTTTCTTTGCTTTAATGTATACATGTGCAAATTTCCTATAAAATTGAATAAAAACTGTAAGTTTGTGTAAGGAACATTGGAAATTAAGCAACGGTGAGTAAAGTTTGGGATTCTTGCAAACTAAATGTAGACAGTATTTTTCTGTTTGTTTTAAAGTATGCATGTCCAAAGCTATATTGTATAAAAACTGTGGGTATATATAAGAAACATTACCATAAATTAGGGGGTTGGGGTAAAGGAGGAGTTTAATTGGCTTTCTAAACCAAATGTAGATAGTATTTTTCTCCGTATTTTAAATTATACATCAAAATCGGATAAAAACTGTGGGTTTCTATAAAGATCACTGGAAATTAATAGGGGAACTGCTACAAGGGGAATGGGTTGGGCTTTTTCAAATCAAATGTAAACAGTATTTTTCTGTTTTTTAAAAGTATATGTGTGTAAACTTCCTTCAAAATCGGATAGAAACTGTAACTTTGTATAAAGAACCTTTACAATAATTAAGGGGATGTAAAGGGGGAGAAGGGTTGCTTTTTTGGAAACCATATATAGGCAGTATTTTTCTGTTTGTTTTAATGTATATGTTATCCAAATCGGATAAAATATGTGGGTTTGTTAAATTAGGGGGGTGTAATGGGGAAGATGGACTGGGTTTTCAGAAACCATATATAAACAGTATTTTTCTATTTGTTTTAAAGTATAAATGTGCAAATTTTCATAGAAATCGTATAAAATCTGTTGGTTTGTTTAAATTAAGTGGTGTGGAAGGGAAGAGGGGGAGGTATTTTCAATTTTTTTTTTTTTTTTTTTTTTTTTTTTGTGAGGAAACTATGCAGGCCCACACTCAACAACTCACCAAAGTTTCATCGTAATTGGATAAAAATTGTGGGTTTCAATAAATATGATTGGAAATTAAGAGGAAAGGGGATAAAAGGGGAGAGGGTGGGCTTAGGCAGACCAAATTTAGACAGAATTTTTCTGTTTGTTTTAAAGTATACGTGTGTAAAGTTCCTTCAAAATCGGGTAAAAACTGTACCTTTATATAAGGTACATTGGGAAAAAGTTAAGGGGATGTAAAGGGGACGAGGAGTTGCGTTTGTGGAAACCATATGTAGGCAGTATTTTTCTGTTTGTTTTAAAGCATACGTGTACAAATTTACATCATTGTATAAAATCTGTAGCTTTGTTAAAATTAGGGGGATGTGACAGGGATGAGGGGTTGCGTTTTTGGAAATGATATGTAGGCAGTATTTTTCAATTTGTTTTAAAGTATACGTGTGCAAATTTTTGGTGAAAATTGGATAAAATCTGTGGGTTTGTTTAAATTAAGGGTTGTAAAGGGATGGAGGGGGTGATTTTTTTTTTTAAATTTTATTTGTTAGGAACCTTCTCCGATGCGCACTCGACATCATCAGATGAACGGTTTAGGAGCGCATAGAGGACATACAAATGTACATTGATTTTTATATATAAGATACTTACAGAGTCCCCAGCATTACCTGGTCTAATCAGGATCGATTTACCTGTAAACTATTTCTATATTTACGATGTAAATCATGTGTAACAAATTTCAATAATTTGGTACCATCCATTTCCAGAAGTAAACCAAACATTGATATACCAAAAAAATTGCCAGAACAGGGTGTATTGAGTGCTGTTATACAGAATATCCATTTACCTTTTGGTCCAGGCTGCATTTCAACCTAACCATATCATCTGTTAAAGTTGGTGCTTGATAGTCAAAATGTCTACCATCTGCATATTAATACAAACCATATACATACATCTGTATCTGGAATATATCCGTTTGTTCTAGCATCATGCAGAAAATAAAGATTTCTGATGGGTTTTCACAATGTTTAAGCTACAATCTGATGTACATGTTAAAACATTAGGACATTTTTATTTTATGAATATTCTGGTGTAACTTAAAAAAATTGGATTTATTTTAACGAAAATTAAAACTGTGTGTTTTCTACTTGTTTTAAAGTATACATGAGTGAAATTCATTTAAAATTTAATAGAAATTGTAGCTTTGTATAAAGAACATAGACAATAATTAAGGGATGTAAAGGGGGAGAGAGACTATGATTTTGTAAAACTAATGTTGACAGTATTTTTCTCCTTGATTTAAAACATATATTTTCAAAGTTTCATCAAAATCAGATAAAAGCTATTGGTTTGCATAAAAATGAAGGGTTGTATAGGGGGAGAGGGATTTTTCTCTTTATTTTAAATTATAGGTATGGAATGCCATTCTATTTAACCGACAGTTATGAACTATTTGTGTATTCTGTGTACGCCCACCAATATTTCCTCCTCATCCATGAAGATGTGGCATTGGTAATAGCTTTTCGGGTTAAGCCGCGCTTCAGAGATACTGTTTAAGTTTTCATAGCAACAGTTGCTTTGTCAACAGTCGCCATTGCTTGCCGAGTAAAAGGCCGCTATTATCGTTTATGATTTTGTGGGGAGAGGGGTGGGCTTTTGCAAATCAGATTGTTAATCTAAACCATTCTCGAATCAACTTAATCACACGCACAAAATTTCATAAAAATCAGTCCAGTTGTGTAGGAGGAGTTCAGTGACATACACACGGACAGAAGAAATATTATTATTAATCATTATTGCCCTTGAGGACAGTGTTTAAACTCAAATTATTCATGATTACTCAGTTTTTGTTTGTATTTGTCTTCTTCCTCTTCTCTTCCCAAAACCTCTTCATACGCTCACTGTGTTCCTGTTTCCTTTGTTCAGTCCATTTTGTTCCTGTTTTCTTCTGTATTTTAAATTTTGAGTTCATAATTTTGTTCCTGAATTGTCCCCTTTCCTGTGTCATTTCCTTGCTGATCCCTGCTTGATTCAAGTCCTCTTCTATTTCCTGGAACCAATTGGTTTTCCTGAGTGAACCATTTACCACATCAAAGATCCTCTTTGTGAGTCTAGTGCTGTTCATTCGCTGTAAATGTCCATAGAATTGTAATCTACGTCTTCTGCTCATGTCTTTCAATCTATCTGAATGTTCGTATAGTTCTTTCGTTGGTTTTTTCATCCATATATCGTCTTTACATATTGCTCCAAAAATTATTCTAAGGATTTTGCGCTCAACTTTTTCCGCTTCTGTTATGCCTGAAGCCCCAATCGTGGTTGTTTCTGATGCATATAATGCTTCTGGCAGTGCTACTTTTGTTACAATATGACCATGTGAGTCTATAAATCTTCTGAGGCTTTTCTGATCTTTCTTAATTTGATAGCTTGTTAGATCCTCCTACTTGTATGTATTCCCCTAGATATTTGAATTACTCGACTCTTTTTATGTTTCCAAATTTTGTGTATATTGTTTGTACATTGTTGTTTTGTTTCTCCATTTACTGCGTTTTTTCATAAGAAATTTGTAGCCCTGTTTTGGCGGCAATTTGATGTAGCTATTCCAATGCATCTTGTGCTTCCTGCCTATTGTTGCTGAGAATTGCTAAGTCATCTGCAAATGCCAGGCATCTGATGATTGTTTTGGTATGTCGTGTTCTTCGTAGCTGTATTCCTTTGACCTGCGTTTCCCATTGTTTTATAACTTTGTCCAATACCATGTTGAATAAAATTGGTGATAATCCATCTCCTTGCCTGACACCCGTGCAAATTTTGAATGGTTCTGATGTTTCTCCCATAAATTTCACTTTAGACGTGGTATCTGCGAGTGTTTGTTGTATCAGAGCCCTTGTCTTCTTGTCTATGCCGTATTCTTTCATTATGTCAAAGAGCATCTGTCTGTCTATGGAATCATATGCCTTCCTGAAATCCACAAATGTTACTACGGTATTGTTTGTTTGTCTTATCTTCAGGAGTTTTCTCAGATTCCAGATTTGTTCTATGCATGATGTTCCTTTTCTAAAACCTGCCTGGTATTCACCTATTTGTGGATCTACCTGAGGTTCTAACCTGTTCAGTAGGGCTTTGGAGAGGATTTTATAAATGACTGGCAGCAAGGAGATACCTCTGTAATTGTTGGGATCCGTCTTGTCACCCTTTTTATGTAAGGGATGTATTAGTGCACATTTCCATTCTTGTGGAATTTTCTCTGTGGCCCAAATATCTGTGATAATTTTATGAATTTTCTTTGTGAGATTTTCGTCTCCAAGCTTCCAAAACTCGGCAATAATGCCATCTTCTCCTGGTGCTCTGTTGTTTTTCAGTTGTTTTATGATCTCCTTTATCTCTTCGAGTGTGGGTGGTATAAAGTCCGGATTTGGTGTAGTTTCTGTTAGGGTCAATTTTCCCGTCGGTTTCTCACAGTTGAGGAGATTTTCTAAGTATTGTGCCAGAATTTTGCAGTTAGCTTTGGTATTCATTTCAATGGAACCATCTGGCCTTTTCAAACAAAAATTTGGAGGTTGGTAGCCTGTAATATTTTCTTTGAAAGTTCTATAAAAATTTCTTGTGTTATTTCTTTTGAAGTCTTCCTCAATATCTTGCATCCTTTTTCTGTCTTATGAATGCTTTTCTTTTCTAATTTCTTTTGAGGTTTGTTTCTGGACTGTGTGAAATTGCTGCCATGTTTCTGTTGTTCTGTTACTATTGAATTTAGTCCATGCCTGAATCCTTCGTTCAATAGCCTCGTCACACTTCATGTTCCACCATCTATGTCTGCATTTTCTAGGAGGCTGTCCCCAACGCATTGCCTTTTGGACTGTATTTGCGAGGTCTTTCCAATTTTCTGCTGCATTTTGATTAATTTCTTTCATGACTTTTTCTCTGTTTTTCTTCAGATATTCTGAGTCTGGTCTGGTGGTTACAGTCTTCTTTGTTGTTTTCCTATTTCTTGGGATTGGCCTGATCTGTACTTGTAACAAGTGATGATCTGATTCAAAGAATTCTTTACGCGTTCTAACATTTAAAATTTCTCTTATGCTTTTGTTTGATATGGCTACATGGTCTATCTGAAATTCTCCCCATAAGTAGTTGGGTGAGATCCAAGTCATAAGTTTCCGTCTGGGTTTTTGAAATTGCATTGACATTATTTTTAGGTCGAAGTTCTGACAGTACTTTATAAGATGTTCTCCATTTTTGTTTGTACGATTATGTGCTGTGTAAGGGCCTGTAAATTCTCTGTATTTTTTCTCTTTGCCTAACTGCGCGTTGAAGTCCCCTAGTAGAATTTTTGTGTGTGTTTCAGGTATTTTGTTGGCAGCTTCCTCCATATCTTCCCAAAAATTTTCAACTTCTTGCGGCTTCTTTCTGTTTTGATCATTTGTGGGTGCGTGAGCATTGATTATAGTGTATCTTTTGTTACCTGATTTGAAAGAGAGCATGGAGATGTATTCAGATACTGAGTTGAAGTCTGTGATGTTATCTATGACTGATTTGTGGACAGCAAATGCTGTGCCAAACATTGTTGGTGTTCCTATTCTTACTGCAGGTTTGCCCTTATAAATCCTATAATTTTCCGTATTGAAATGACTCTCGTCTGTGAATCGCAAGGATCTAGATGTGAAACTTTTGTAGTGTGTTTGTGAGTTGTTTAAGTTTACCTACTTTCACAAGGGTATTTGCATTGAGCATGCCGATGTAATGCTTACGTAGAGGTTTTGAGAAGCTTCGATCCTTCTCTTCATGATGTTCCTGGTCCCCCAGAATCCGATGACCAGGAGATTCCAGCACATTGACTGGGGCCTGGGGTAGTAGGTTATTTCCTTGTCGTTCCATCATGATTATTTGAAGTTGAGGGTGATTGTGGTATACCTCATGTGAAGTATACGGGTGTTACAACTGGATTGTTGAGTTCCAGAGGATAGCCAGATGGAAGGCTTTGGTGCTGTTTTGGTCCACGGGTGGTATTTTATTTCGCACCTACCCTGCATATCTGCAAAGCGTTCCCCTATCCGCCACCTGGGGATGCGCCGGATGGGGGATGGCAAAACCCCTCACCAGGGACAGAAGAAATATATATATAAAGATATATATTAAACATTTGGATAGTAGAAAAACCATAGAAGAGTATTTCCGTGGTGTCGAGACATCGAAAAAATCACGTACACACACTAGAGTAAAATTTTCGAGCATTTGGCCCTTCTTCAGTAGTAGTGAGATGATTGAATGTTGGAGGCTGGCAGCCAGCTGAGTAAGGCACAAGGCCATTAGCTCATGGGGGGGGGGAGGAAGGGGGGGGGAGAAAGCCATAAACTCGAAAATAATAATAAATAGATAATAAACCTGTCCATAGGGACCCGTTGTGGAAACGCAGTAGACGTCAGCTGATGGTCCTAAATTGCCTGTTAAGTCATGGATGGATGTGCAAAAAACTGAGAATTATGTGAAATAATAATAATAAATTTTTTTGGAAAATATAAAAATTAAGCAAAATTCGAAGTTACAAACTACAAAAAGATGGACTCTGGTGAGCGATGGTTCTGTGAGAAAAGGTAGTGGGAGAGGGGGATGGGTGGGAGGAACATTGGTGCTATCTTAAATTTAGTCCTGGTGGTTGTCTGGTACCCAGTTGGTACTGACAAGCCAGTTCCCACCTTCTGAGTTCCGAAATGCTGCTTTTGTCCTAGTGGACTCTGATGGCGCGGACCACAAAACATGTGTTAAAATTGTTGGAGCGATGAGTGGTGGCATGATAAGATACAGTTTGGTCAAGGTTCTGGGTGAATACCGATTGTCTCTGTCCATTCATTCTGATGGGCAGTTGGTTTGTTGTCAGACCAATGTAGTAGGCTGGGCAATGGTTGCAGGTGAGTTGATAAATAAGGTGGGAGGATACACAAGTGTCAAGTCCTGCGATGGGGAAGCTTTCCCTAGTTACAGGGTTGGTAAAGGTGGTGGGTGGAAGGCGGGTGCTAACTTTATAATTTGCAGCGGGATCTGTTGCAAGGAAATGAACCATGGGGCTGTCTTACTGGCTGGGGGACCCCATGTTTATGGACCAATATTTGGTTGAAGTTTGGAGGACTGCTTTAGCAGGTTCTGGGTGGGTGAGCGAAGATTTTTGGAAGGAGAATTCTCATCTCGGGGCAGGCTCAGAGGAAAGTCGTAACCTTGTTGCAGGACTCAGTTGGCGAATTCCAAATCCTATGACTTCATTTCCTCTTTGGGTTGGATTTATTTTGTTGATATGTAGCTTTTTTAATTTTGCTTTGAAATAAAACTTGCATGATAAAGTAGTAATCGATTGTTTCTCCATTACAAATATTATTAAAGTATTGTAGGTTCCTGTAGTTTCAATGTGTTCAAAGAAATGAATATGGTTTAGCTACTACACTTGGTAGGTTAGGTTTGATTCACTAAAACACATGCAAACATATTGAATCAATTGGGTGAGGAATGAACCTTCAATTTTTCACAAAACTACACAAAAAAAAGCAGTACATTAATTACAGTACAATTAAAAACAACACATTTCTACTTAAACATTTAAATTTTTGTGTTGCCCATATTATTAGTACTGCAATCTCTCAATATATGGCATTACAGTTTTTCTTCTTTTTTTTTACTAATTTTAAGGAAATGTAAATATAATCTTTTATTTTCCACTCCACAACTTTCCAGCTGAATTATATGTCTACTAGCTGTTACCCGCGACTTCGTACGCGTGGACTTGGAGTTTCATTGCCAGAATTGGATATAGAAAACTGTTAGTAAGATTTGTCCCAAACAACACCGAGTCGACATAATATGCTGGAAAGCCATCATTATATCATCCTATCGTCTAATCTGTCTCATGAAGAGAATCAATTTACAACATATTTAAAAACAGAAAAGTAAGCGAAGGTGCGGGGATGTGTGTGTGTGTGTGTGTGGGGGGGGGGGGGGTTAACTGATGGCAGCTTTATTTCAGCTTGGTTTTTTCTTCTTTATTCAACATGAGCATCTGAATCTTATAATCTAATAGCAGCACATTGTCTTCTAGACCTGCACCTTAGGCCAGGTTTACGTCCGTAAGGCATGTCAAAAAGGAAGACAAATTGGTGCCAGAAACTTTTATACAGACACAAATGAATAGTACAGTGCAGAGCAAATTGACTTCTATACTAAATAATAAGTTTTGTTTCTTATCGAAATTTATTAACAAATCAAACACTAACAGACTGCGCGACTGAGCAACCAACGTAACATTACAGACTAACACACGAATCTGTCTGTCTTTCATCATTCGATAAGTTCTTAAAATTTCGTTACTAAAACTGTTATTCATACCGAAAAAATGTCCTGTGTCCTTCCTACACTATTTCATTGTTAAATTCCATCAATATTTATATAGCCATTTAGTCGTCAAAACGTAACAAAAAGACAGAAACTTACTTCCACAATTATAAAATAATAGCTGGTACCCACAAATTCGTTCGTGATTGTAAAGTATTCATATTGACAGCTGAAGACATCTAAACACCATAGTGCACGATGGGAGACTCGGTACTATTACCACACACAAATACCAGTCTTCTGCGCTATGTAGTTCCGGCAGCAAAGTAAAATTTACGGATACATACAAGTCTTTGGATGAAATACGAATGGGTGACCCTGTGTTACTACCACACAAAAACGCCGGTGATAGTTTTCACTCAAAAGTGATACACCGAGACACATGCGTCTTTGGCTGAAATATGAAATTGCAGCAGGTCGACCACTATCATCTCCCATGTCTTCCACACCCCCATAGCTACAGACATCTAACAACCATAGTGCACGACAACAGACACGATTCTAAAACCACACATAAACACCAATGCTCTATGCTATGTGGTCGTGGCAGAAACGATAAATCTGCAGAGACAAATGCCTTTCGTCGAAATACGAAAATATCCTTGGTCGGGCCACTTACAACCACCATATCTACCACAGTACCACAGTTTCTGAAATTCGGCCGCTGTTGTGATCGAAAGGTGACTCTGTGTAACTACTACACACAAACGCCAGTTTTCTGTGATCTATAGTTTTCGCTGAAAAGTGATACACCATGACGCTTTTGTCTTTGGCAGAAGTATGAAATTGCCACAGGTCGACCACCTTCAACCCCCATATATCCCACACCCCCATAACTACCGACATCTAACAACCATAGTGCACTACATGAGATACGATTCTACTACCAAACACAAACACCAATGTTCTATGCTATGTAGTTGTGGCAGAAAAGTGACATATGCGGAAACAGTCGAAATACGAAAATATCCTTGGTCGGCCACTTACAACCACCATATCTACCACAGTACCACAGTTTCTGAAATTCGGCCGCTGTTGTGATCAAAAGGTGACTTTCTGCTACTACTACACACAAACGCCAGTTATCTGTGATCTATAGTTTTCGCTGAAAAGTGATACACCATGACACTTTTGTCTTTGGCAGAAGTATGAAATTGCCACAGGTTGATCACTTTCAACCCCCATATCTCCCACACCCCCATAGCTAACGACATCTAAGAACCATAGTGCACTACATGAGATACGATTCTACTACCAAACACAAACACCAATGCTCTATGCTATGTAGTTGTGGCAGAAAAGTGACATATGCGGAAACAGTCGAAATACGAAAATATCCTTGGTCGGCCACTTACAACCACCATATCTACCACAGTACCACAGTTTCTGAAAATCGGCCGCTGTTGTGATCGAAAGGTGACTCTGTGCTACTACTACACACAAACGCCAGTTATCTGTGATCTATAGTTTTCGCTGAAAAGTGATACACCATGACACTTTTGTCTTTGGCAGAAGTATGAAATTGCCACAGGTTGATCACTTTCAACCCCCATATCTCCCACACCCCCATAGCTAACGACATCTAAGAACCATAGTGCACTACATGAGATACGATTCTACTACCAAACACAAACACCAATGCTCTATGCTATGTAGTTGTGGCAGAAAAGTGACATATGCGGAAACAGTCGAAATAAGAAAATATCCTTGGCCGGCCCTTACTACCACCATATCTACCACAGTTTCTGAAAATCGGCCGCTGTTGTGATCAAAAGGTGACTCTGTGCTACTACTACACACAAACGCCAGTTATCTGTGATCTATAGTTTTCGCTGAAAAGTGATACGCCATGACACTTTTGTCTTTGGCAGAAGTATGAAATTGCCACAGGTTGATCACTTTCAACCCCCATATCTCCCACACCCCCATAGCTAACGACATCTAAGAACCATAGTGCACTACATGAGATACGATTCTACTACCAAACACAAACACCAATGCTCTATGCTATGTAGTTGTGGCAGAAAAGTGACATATGCGGAAACAGTCGAAATAAGAAAATATCCTTGGCCGGCCCTTACTACCACCATATCTACCACAGTTTCTGAAAATCGGCCGCTGTTGTGATCGAAAGGTGACTTTGTGCTACTACTACACTCAAACGCCAGTTATCTGTGATCTATAGTTTTCGCTGAAAAGTGATACACCATGACACTTTTGTCTTTGGCAGAAGTATGAAATTGCCACAGGTCGACCACCTTCAACCCCCATATATCCCACACCCCCATAGCTACCGACATTTAACAACCATAGTGCACTACATGAGATACGATTCTACTACCAAACACAAACACCAATGTTCTATGCTATGTAGTTGTGGCAGAAAAGTGACATATGCGGATACAGTCGAAATACGAAAATATCCTTGGTCGGCCACTTACTACCACCATATCTACCACAGTACCACAGTTTCTGAAAATCGGCCGCTGTTGTGATCGAAAGGTGACTTTCTGCTACTACTACACACAAACGCCAGTTATCTGTGATCTATAGTTTTCGCTGAAAAGTGATACACCATGACACTTTTGTCTTTGGCAGAAGTATGAAATTGCCACAGGTTGATCACTTTCAACCCCCATATCTCCCACACCCCCATAGCTAACGACATCTAAGAACCATAGTGCACTACATGAGATACGATTCTACTACCAAACACAAACACCAATGCTCTATGCTATGTAGTTGTGGCAGAAAAGTGACATATGCGGAAACAGTCGAAATAAGAAAATATCCTTGGCCGGCCCTTACTACCACCATATCTACCACAGTTTCTGAAAATCGGCCGCTGTTGTGATCAAAAGGTGACTCTGTGCTACTACTACACACAAACGCCAGTTATCTGTGATCTATAGTTTTCGCTGAAAAGTGATACGCCATGACACTTTTGTCTTTGGCAGAAGTATGAAATTGCCACAGGTTGATCACTTTCAACCCCCATATCTCCCACACCCCCATAGCTAACGACATCTAAGAACCATAGTGCACTACATGAGATACGATTCTACTACCAAACACAAACACCAATGCTCTATGCTATGTAGTTGTGGCAGAAAAGTGACATATGCGGAAACAGTCGAAATAAGAAAATATCCTTGGCCGGCCCTTACTACCACCATATCTACCACAGTTTCTGAAAATCGGCCGCTGTTGTGATCGAAAGGTGACTTTGTGCTACTACTACACTCAAACGCCAGTTATCTGTGATCTATAGTTTTCGCTGAAAAGTGATACACCATGACACTTTTGTCTTTGGCAGAAGTATGAAATTGCCACAGGTCGACCACCTTCAACCCCCATATATCCCACACCCCCATAGCTACCGACATTTAACAACCATAGTGCACTACATGAGATACGATTCTACTACCAAACACAAACACCAATGTTCTATGCTATGTAGTTGTGGCAGAAAAGTGACATATGCGGATACAGTCGAAATACGAAAATATCCTTGGTCGGCCACTTACTACCACCATATCTACCACAGTACCACAGTTTCTGAAAATCGGCCGCTGTTGTGATCGAAAGGTGACTTTCTGCTACTACTACACACAAACGCCAGTTATCTGTGATCTATAGTTTTCGCTGAAAAGTGATACACCATGACACTTTTGTCTTTGGCAGAAGTATGAAATTGCCACAGGTTGATCACTTTCAACCCCCATATCTCCCACACCCCCATAGCTAACGACATCTAAGAACCATACTGCACTACATGAGATACGATTCTACTACCAAACACAAACACCAATGTTCTATGCTATGTAGTTGTGGCAGAAAAGTGACATATGCGGAAACAGTCGAAATACTAAAATATCCTTGGTCGGCCACTTACAACCACCATATCTACCACAGTACCACAGTTTCTGAAAATCGGCCGCTTTGTGATCGAAAGGTGACTTTCTGCTACTACTACACACAAACGCCAGTTATCTGTGTTCTCTAGTTTTCGCTGAAAAGTGATACACCATGACACTTTTGTCTTTGGCAGAAGTATGAAATTGCCACAGGTTGATCACTTTCAACCCCCATATCTCCCACACCCCCATAGCTAACGACATCTAAGAACCATAGTGCACTACATGAGATACGATTCTACTACCAAACACAAACACCAATGCTCTATGCTATGTAGTTGTGGCAGAAAAGTGACATATGCGGAAACAGTCGAAATAAGAAAATATCCTTGGCCGGCCACTTACTACCACCATATCTACCACAGTACCACAGTTTCTGAAAATCGGCCGCTGTTGTGATCGAAAGGTGACTCTGTGCTACTACTACACACAAACGCCAGTTATCTGTGATCTATAGTTTTCGCTGAAAAGTGATACACCATGACACTTTTGTCTTTGGCAGAAGTATGAAATTGCCACAGGTCGACCACCTTCAACCCCCATATATCCCACACCCCCATAGCTACCGACATTTAACAACCATAGTGCACTACATGAGATACGATTCTACTACCAAACACAAACACCAATGTTCTATGCTATGTAGTTGTGGCAGAAAAGTGACATATGCGGATACAGTCGAAATACGAAAATATCCTTGGTCGGCCACTTACTACCACCATATCTACCACAGTACCACATTTTCTGAAAATCGGCCGCTGTTGTGATCGAAAGGTGACTTTCTGCTACTACTACACACAAACGCCAGTTATCTGTGATCTATAGTTTTCGCTGAAAAGTGATACACCATGACACTTTTGTCTTTGGCAGAAGTATGAAATTGCCACAGGTTGATCACTTTCAACCCCCATATCTCCCACACCCCCATAGCTAACGACATCTAAGAACCATAGTGCACTACATGAGATACGATTCTACTACCAAACACAAACACCAATGCTCTATGCTATGTAGTTGTGGCAGAAAAGTGACATATGCGGAAACAGTCGAAATACGAAAATATCCTTGGTCGGCCACTTACAACCACCATATCTACCACAGTACCACAGTTTCTGAAGATCGGCCGCTGTTGTGATCGAAAGGTGACTCTGTGCTACTACTACACACCAACGCCAGTTATCTGTGATCTCTAGTTTTCGCTGAAAAGTGATACACCATGACACTTTTGTCTTTGGCAGAAGTATGAAATTGCCACAGGTCGACCACTTTCAACCCCCATATCTCCCACACCCCCATAGCTACCGACATCTAACAACCATAGTGCACGACAGGAAAGACGATTCTACTACCACACACAAACACCAAAGCTCTATGTTATGTAGTTGTGGCATGAAAGAGAAGTATACGGAGATTCGAATTTTTGGTCGAAATATGAAAACGCCCTGCACTGACCAACTTTAATCATTATATCTCCCACATCCCCACAGCTATCGGCATTCGGCCAACGTTGTGCACGATAGGAAACTCCATGCTACTTCCACCCACAAACATCAGTGATCTGTGCTAGGTAGTGTTGGCTCAAAAGTGAAATATAGGAAAAAACACGTCTATTTTTATATATATATAAGATGTGCAAATTACTAGAAATTCGTTACATATGGCTTTAAAAAAATGGTGTTTATAAATTCCAATTTGGAAATATTAGTTTTATCAGTTACACCCATTTTCGCACTTTTAAACCAAACACACCATAGAATATGTCATAATGTTTTTGCTTTGACCACTGAGCAATCAGCTTTTGCAATTTACATAAGAAGCTAGGAGTTAACGTAGCAGTACCGTCAACACTCTGGTGTTTGCCAAATGTTAATTGATAATGACAGTTTACAAAAGATCTTTTTGTGGGATAAAAACTATCCTATGTCTCTAACTAGACTAACTCCTTGCCAAATTCCATTTAAATCTGTTGAGCGAAGGCATGATTGAGGCAAATAGCAAATTAAAACTTTCTCATTTATAATATTTCTTAGTTCATTCTCTGACTTCTCAATGAAGCTTGTTTCCAAATTATAATTCTTCATCAAGGTGGGTTGTTATTCAGTTTTGGTCTAAGAAACCTGAAGTTGTTTCAAACTTACTCGCACAATATTTTACCTGCCAATATAAAATTTCTTTTACTTTTCATTTTAGCACTTTAGTATGTTGCTACTTTCTCCAGTTTCTTTCTACTACCTTTGGAAATAAGGAATGTTAGGGACATAAAAACATCCCAACCACAGGTGAAGGGAGTAAGGCTGAGATGAACACACTTTACAGTATTTTAATACAGACTCTCAACATGTTTTAGATCTATATCTAAATATTGTAAAGTGTGTGAAAAGAAACTCATCACCCACCACAGTTGAAAGGAGGAAGGCCATACAGAAATAATCAAATTTTGCAGTATTTTTGCCTAAACCTTTTTATTATGAATTGTACTGAAATATTGTAAAGTGCATTTGTGTTCATTGTGGGCCTCCTGACTGCACTTGTGGTGAGTGATGGTCTAATTTTCACTATCCTTCCTCATTTTCATTATGTAACAGCACTATCACCGTTTTCTGATTTTTACTGTCCTTGTTGTTTAATAACATTTTGTGGTGTGGTTGCTACCTACAAAGACATACTTTTATACTTCAGTTCATGGAAATGTTCAATGTTATTGATATTTATTCTTGATGGGATTAGATATACTTGCAGTAAAAATTTTGAATAAAACTAACATTTGCCCACTGCTTTGCACTGTTGGACCTTGTGTATAGAAATTGTAAGTTAACAACAGTATTTGCATCCACAGTTATGCTTAAAACACTAGATTTATTTTCCCACTTTTCAGATAAAACATTCCTTCACCAGGGTCACCAACCAAAATCAGACTTCTTCACCTATAGTTTGCAGTCCGTGGAAGAGAAGCATTCATTCGATTATGACCGAGGTCATAACTTTCATGTCTACCACAAACCAACGTTGTTCAACTGTCCTCTCCTGACTTCATAGAACAAACTGTAATTATCTTTGTACATAGAAACATTTGCAACGCTCACGTAGCATTGATTCTGTACTGCTACAAAATGCTTTACCCCTTTTATTCTCGTACCAGATATTTACATGGAGAAGCAAAAAATGTAAATTCCATTTAGAAACTTTCCCTTATTTAGATATTCCCTTAAAGTTTATTGTCATACTCGTGTCCAAAACATTTTAAAACTCATAATTCATGTGTTTTTATGCATTAAAATATATGAAATTAATGCTATGTGAAAAATTATCGGTAACGGTCCAATAAGGGTGTGCCAAAAATGAATTGTCCCTTTCATCATATATTTGGAAGAAACTTTCCTGAGAACATACCTTTCGATAAAAAGTGTGTATTAAAGCTAAAAGAAATGTACCATATACGACAACATTGGCAGTTTAGTCAGTGGCCATTTCTACACCCTTCTTTGCCACAATGATATAAAATCACTGGCAAGTTTCATAATATCATATGAATACATTCCTATGCCATAGGTAATATCATGTATTTCTTGCTTAATAACTTTTGTATAGCTACCCACATTTCGAATTATTTTACTTCATTGTGGTTAGGTTCAGATGTGGTCTGGACTAGAAAAGACATTTCGCCAAAGTCAGCCTGGACATGCACAGCGAGAGTTTTGTTTTCTACCTAGTGGTTGTGGTTAGGTTGAAATATGGTCTGGATCAGATCAAAAACATTGTTAAAAGCACAAGGAACTATGCATACTACAGATTTATTCCTTACTTTCGAATTTTCTTGTCAAGTTGGAATAGAATTCATTATCAAATTGCGGTGACACGGTGTTAAGGTTCTTTGGGTGATTTAAGAACTGCATTAATTAATTACAGAAATCACCAAAGAAAATTAGATATGAAGATGCATGTTTATTTATGATCAAAACAAGTCAGCGACATTCACAATCACAGGTACAATCCAAAGATGCAATACTGACTTACTAACTGAATACTTGAATCGAAAACTGAATGAAAACTTAATACATAATAAAAACTTAATGAATGTCTCTGTAACACTGAATTCATACTCTGTCCAGGCGATCTGTTTATATAGAGTCTATCGAATTTACGAGAATTCTTCAAAGGCATCCGCCCGATATTTCTCGATCATTAACAATCACTCAAACAATCAAACATATTAAAAACAATCGGAATTGATACAAAATTAATTAATAACATTACAAAATGATTAGAAATGGTAATTAGAGATACTTAAATACAAAATTATTTACAGAAATCCTTTCAAATGGTGGAAAATTGTCCTGTAGACATCATAACTTACATTTATACATGGAATTACAAACTTTTAAGAAATTCTCTTGCACCATTCGGTTCTTAAACATATTAAATGGTCTTTAAATAATTTTCTTACCTAAAACAAAGTCTATATACACTTATTTACAAGAATTTACAAAATAAACATATCAAATCACTTTCAAGCAAACTTTGGCTCACTACAAATATTTCACACAGTCCAATACTATTCAAAATGCAGGTATTAGGGCTGTTACAACGGATATTGAGATACGGAATAAAATACTTTAAGGAATTACAAATTAGGATAGTGAAATGATGGTTACATGGTATAAACACACAAAAAAGGCAAGAATGCAAATGACATAGTAATTTTAGGGTTAGACCTTTGTCAACAGAAGGGAGGGTGTTGTAGAAGCCTGTCTCACAGATAAGGGATCATCCATACTTTACATGTCTCATTTTTGGGAAGGAGTGGTTGAGTAGTAAGCAACACGGGCTTTGGGGAAGGATCCGGGGTGTCCGAGTCAAGCCATGTAGCTATTTATTCATATTATTTGTCACAGTTCAAATCAGGTACATCATGTGGATATTTATTTTCGTCACTTAATTATCTCTGTGTGTAATTTAGAGATCCTATATAACAACAATGCACCCTTAAACTAACTGACATGTGATGGCATTTTACAATTTGAAAGATGTTAGACATGCCGCACCTAGACTCATATTCACTTACAGATGCCACCTGGAATTTTGCCAGGCATTGACCGTTTCGATGGTTTGAAATAAATAGGATTGCCTGTGACTACATTGATAAAATAGTTGTAATTTACTTGACAGAACAAAATTAGAAGTTCATAGTGTGAAGTGGGGCTTTAAAATAAACTTAAGGAGCTTATAGAAAATGTTTTACCAATGAGTTTTCATCGTCCAATCTAAGCAGATCAAAGAACCATTCCCTAGTAACATGGAAATTAAAGTGATAGAACTGCAGCAAAAAAAAAAAAAAAAAAAAAAAAAAAAAAAAAAAAAAAAAAAAAAAAAAAAAAAAAAAAAAGCAGCTCTTCATTTCAATTTTTTAATGTGGCAGGTATAATTTGTTCCATTTTACCAATTAAGGAACAGTGATGATTGAGATAAGGAGAATGTTTTTAGTAATTCCTCAAGAAGAAAAGGATCCCTGATTGCACCCAAGAAATAGATTTTTCCCAATAATTCATCACTTGCAATAGTGGCTAGTGTCAACATTTCATTCAGAACATTTACAATTACCGAAAAGTATATAACAAAAATATCAGTTGTGTTCAAGATATTTGCAATCAATTTAAACAATAGTCTGGAAAAGAAAATGGCAAAAAATGTCTTCTGGAATTAATGGAGGAAGAGCTATGTGCCATCCAGGCAGGGTGGAAGGAGATCATGGCAAAAACTGTCAGGCCGAGTGGAGGTGGGGGGAGGGGGTTCAAGGGAAGCCAAAAGAGAACTATGCAGTTTATGGATGTTCCCGTAGACAGTCTCCTATAACGTCATTTGTGTTCTTGTCTTTTTTGTGTGTCCACACCATACAACCATCATCATGAATGGTGGTTCATTTTGCTATCCTAATTTGTAATTCTTTTTTTGCTACTTAGCATCTGTAATTTCCTAGTTACCACAAAGCACTTTAATATTGATACTAAGTTCAATGTTATTTTCCATAAATATCACTATTTCGTTACTCATATTGAAGTGTTGTACTGGCAGAAATTAAAAGAGCAACGCCCAGATGGAGTTGTGATAAATAAGTGAAATTTGGCACCAAGTATCCTCAAATAAAGAATTTTAAAATATTAAAAACTAGAATTTGCCCGCTGCTTCACGCGCGTGTGCTTTGGTATGTGTAAAAATTCTTCAAATTTTATTGTGTTTCTAATAATTAACGTGGAGTGGCATGAGTTGTAGATGTCTTCTGAAAAGTTTCGTTTGTATTAGTTAATACCTTAAGTTCGGCTTTCATACTGATATCCAAGAGTTTGTTTCAGTCATATTTTAATGTGATGCAATTGATTAAATATTAGAAAAGCTACCTGTAAAATTAACAGTACTAATTCGTGATTGTAATTATTTTTCGAAGTATAAGAAGTTATTGTTTAGAAAGGATTTTATTTTTGCGATATAATTAAGTGAAGCAATGTTTAAGAGAAATAAGATGCCACCTTTATATTGCTTGGTAGGTCGCTAACTACAATGCCCTGTGTAGACCACATTTCTAGTTTGATTGCTTGGTGCACATACGTATAGACATGACCTACCTATGACCATGGAGCCATTAACCTATAGCTGGCCGTGGGAGAAACATGGTATCCGAAGATCAATTCCTACGGTTCCCAGTGTCTGGCCCTGAGACTTGTTGATTGTTATGGCGAAACATAAGGTTATCAAGAATTACAGGCACTTAATTAGAATGGAAAGTTTGATGGTACCAATGGTATTTGTGGAATGAATACTTCCTCTCCTAGTCCACATCCTATTAAGATAATGGCCTTAATGTGCAAGAATTTCACCAGAAGTCTGGTTCCATTGCACAGCTGTGGTGGTGATTTGTTTCTGATGAGCAAGAACGGACTACCAACTTATAAATTCAGTTTATGCGTGGGAAGACCAGATGCTCCGAGGGAATGTAAAAATTCAGCTGGATAATTAGTCTCTTTTTTTTTTCATCTTTCACCGTGTTAATAACTTTGTAAGTCATTATTGTTATTATAAATTTTAATTGTAATGGAGCTAATGATCTGGTGGCAATTCCCCTAGACATCTAATTACCTCTTTCTACATTTTTTTTTTAAAAAATTCTTTTATAATTGATGTGTTAAGTTCCTCCCCCAGGGGATTCTTTGGTAACCGTGGCGCCGTAATTTGATGATGGATTCATATGTAACTCGATGAGACAAATTCAAAGTAAATAATACAATTTTTTGATATCTCACTTAGTTCTCGAGATACTGCTTCTCAAAACTGACTTGGTTAGGTTGAAATGCGGCCTGTTCCAGAAAAAAAATTCCGCCATAACCAAATTTGATGACGAATTCATATGTAAGTCAACAAGAAAAATTGGAAACAAATAATATATTTTTTGATATATCGCTTAGTTCTCGAGATTTTGTATCTCAAAAATGAGGAGGTTAGGTGAGATACAGCCTGGAACAGAAAAAAAATCATGAAAACCACTATTCCTACATGGTGGAAATGCACTGTAGGTGTTTTATTGTCTTTCTTGTGGTTGTTGTTATGTTGAAATATGGCCTGGACCAGGAGAAATGCCACCAAAATCACAAGGAACTATAGCAATGTCTGATTTTTAAAATGCTGTATCTCTAAAACCAAGCGAGATATCAAAAAATCTTATTCTTTATTTTCAATTTGTTTCGTCGAGTTCTACAAGAATTCATCATATTGTGGTGCCACGGTAATGATAGAACTGCCCTCCCCTATTTACTTTTCCGATTTACAAATTTTAATTTTAAATTGTTCAAGATTTTTTGGTAAATTATTTGTCACTTCACTTGGTAATTTGTTCCAATGACACCCTTACCAACAAAAGAAAATTTTATGCACTATTCTTAATTCTTTGGCCAATGTCCCTCCAATCCCCATCACCTGATGCCTTGTACATTCCCAGTACTCTCTTCACCCTCCTCCTTACCTTCAATAACTCCCAATCCAGCTCATCGACATGGTGTTGATAATTTCCAGGATATATTTCAGTCACATCTAACAAACAAAATGTTGTCACAGCTGCATTTATCATCACTATGCGTAATCTTTAGATGAGATTATATAGAGAAGCATAAACTTTGGTAAGGATGTATCTCTGGTCATAACGAAAAATATTATTTTTGTAATATTTAACTTAACTAAAAAAATCACATTTTTTAATGCTGATATGGAGTATTTCATGATAACCGTGATACCGCAAATTTATATCGACATATAACAGTTAACACAGCTGAAATTATCATCACTATATGAAAACTTTTGCTGGGATTTTATGTTAAATGTGTATGTGGGATTACATAGTTAAGCATATACTTTGGTAAGGCTTTATCTGTGGACATAACGAAAAATATTATTTCCGTAATATTTAACTTAATTTAAAAGAAATCTTATTCTTATTTTCGGATACGGATGGTTGCACGATAACCGTAGTGTCGCAAATTTATATAGACATAGCAATTACCTACGACTTAGTCCTCTTAGAAGTGTGTTGTACTATAAGAATTTTCTTTATTAATAATAACAGCATCTGAATTATTATTATTATTCATTTTTTCGTGCTGTTTGGATATTGATTTTATTTTGATGATTTGTTGATTCGATCATTCATTCTGCTTTAAAATAGAAATTTACACGGACTAAAACTAATCCTACACGTTAGGGAGCATGCACAAACTACATGGCTCGGTCCAGGGGGGGGGGGGGGGTTGGCTGGAAGGCTACGCTGGGCTACATGGGGGGAGGGGGGTTTCCGAGCCAGGCCACGTAGCTTTGCTTTCATAACATTTATCACAGTTAAAATGAGGAACAGAACACACAATAGCATGTGAATATTTATTTCCCTCAGTTAATTATCTCTTTATTTAATTTACAATCGTCTGACAAGAGAAAACAGTACAAAATGTCTTCTGGAATCAAAAGGGAAAAAAGCTACGTGCTAAGTGGGGGGAGGGGGGGGTAGAGGCAAAAGCCACGTAGGGCTATGTGGGGGGGAGGGGGGGTTCACAGCAGGCAAAATGGAGCTACGTGGTTTATGCACGCTCCCTTATCACATGTTAAGAATTATTTTTAATTTCCTTCGTTTTCAGGGACACCTAATTACTAATGTGGTTATTTCAGTCGCATGTAAGTAATTCCAAAGTTTCAAGAATCGATCACTATACAGCGAATGTATCAATGTATCAATGTGGATGTGACAGAAGCTATGATATACAAACGTAATCATTAGCCAAATTAGTGGTTAGGTTGGAATGCAGCCTGGACCAGAATGACAACTGACTAGCATTGTTAGAGCATAAGGCATAATGGATTTAGTTTTATTATTATTTACACGGTGTGGCATAATGTTTTAAGATGCCTAATTAATTTTTAGTTTCATTGGTTCCATGTTGCTGTCGTCATTAACCCAAAGCACGTATGGCAATAAACATTGCAAAATCAGGGTTATGAAATTTATTTAATAGAAATAACATTTTATTTTACTGGCTGTGGTATGAACAGCAACCAAAATTTGTACACACATTCCTTGGGCGATATTACTGACAAACATTTGCACTTTATAGCCACAAAATATATATTAATTGAGTGAAGTACATAGAAATTTGGAAAATTCCGCACAAGTCACTGTGGGGAAAAAATGTATTGTTACCTGTTGATATTTATGGTACCTGTTTATCAGACATATTTCTTCGAGAAAAAAACTGATTTTCTTATCCAAGTAGTATTAGCTTATTTATATCCAGCGATCACGCAGACATATTTTACATAGTTGTCTAATACATTTTGTATGATAACTTACCTGTTGCGATGCAAGTCAATGCTTATTACGTTTAATTCGCGTATTCCGTTTGTTTTAAGCACTGCGGTCCAGAAAAATGGGTGGCAAAATTTAAAGGGGGAAAAAAAGAAAAAACTGAATCCAAAGTTTTGTCAGAGTTTTGCGAAAGGAATGCACGTCTGAAGTGCATAATGATTGGCAACCCATAATTTTCCAAATATAAAGGTTTTTAATTGGTTGCTCCTTCCCATGGTACATGTAAGTCATTATCTATTTTCGCAGATTTTTACTCGCACTATTATTTCTAAAAAATTAAAACCCCGTCCAAATTGCTGTCAGTTTTAATGCAGCTCCCGTTCAAATAAAGAGACAGACAGCTTGCTTACAGACTTATAATGATATAGATTAAAAGTTTTAAATGTAATAGTATGAGAATTACGGGACTATATATTACGAGAAATTGCTGTGTTTTTTAGCATACAAGTGGTGAACAGTGTAGTGTAACATTAAACTTTTTTGCCCCCAAGTTCTTGTTGACCATGTATGCCCAGGTGAAGAGTGACGACCCTCTACACCCTACTGTCCAACTGTGCATATTTGAAATGGGTACATCATAGCGTGAAATCTGACAAAGGATTGGCCTTAGTGCAATGTCAGTATACTGGCGTGTTGCACAGTTGATGAAAGAAGGCTTTAGTGCTCCTAGAGCAGGAATAGATCCACACAGAAGGACAACAGAAAGTGAAGAACACCGAATGGTGTGGATCGCTGTTGCCAGCCAGATCCAAGCAGTGGGTTACAGAGATAATCCCCCCCCCCCCCCCAATATGATTGTAAACCAATTGGTTGAAGCTGGGTTCCACTCTCTGACCCCTGTGCACACAAATTTGTATGAATGTGTTAAGACAGAGTAGTGAGAGTAATGGAATAGTTGCTAAATAGGCGAAGAGAAGGTTTTAAATTATCCTATTAATCAGACCAGCAGAAGAAGCTGAAATATCTAATTGAGGAATACAGGGATGTCTTATCTGACAAGCCGGGTTTGATAGGGTGACAACCTTCAAGTAGTAGAGAAACAGGTTACTAGGTTGCAGACGTGTGCGCATACAGAACATCACCCAGCGAGTTAAGTATAAATTATAGAATCATTTTCAAGAGTTTGGAGTGTAATACATTGTATGTGAACTGGAAATGCACATCTGTCATGCAGATATTTCATATACAAGAAATAAATTTACAATCTACAAACTGTGAAAAAGAAACTTTTCAAATACCTAATACTGACTTGTTAAGTATTTTAAGCTTATGAGAGCTAAGCTATGTGTGAGCACTTTTCTTGGGTGGTAGAGGAAAATATAATCCATGTCTTTGCTTGTGGGACATGGAAGAAAATAGTAGTCATTCCGCTTCTTAGACTGTTGGGTGCTGCTATGAATGTTAGGCTCGGAGATTTAAGCACTAAAACTGTTTACATTTGTCCTTCAGTAATTGCAATCTTATATATAAAAATGAATGTTTGTCTTCTATGTGATCCTATACCATTCATCCAATTATGATGAAACTTGGGTGAGTTATTGCGAAGGTTTCTGATGAAAAAAAAATCAGAAAATCACCCCCTCTTTCCCTTTACAACCCTGAGTTTCAAAAAAAATCCATATTTTTATCTGATTTCAATGAAAATTTGTCCATGTATTCTTTAAAATAAACAGAAAAATACTGTGTACATTTGATAAGTGAAAACCCAGCCCCTTTCCGCCCTCTTATTTTTTTTAATGTTCTTTACACATATCCTTAGTTTTTATCCACTATTGATGGAACTTCTCATGTGTATACTTTAAAACCAACAGAAAAATACTTTCTACATTTGGTTTGCACAAACCCAACCCCTCTCTCCTTTTCCACCCCCTTAATTTTTGTCAATGTTCTTTACACATACCCACAGTTTTTATCCAATATCAACAGAACTTTGCAAATGTATTCTGTAAAACCAACATAAAATAGTGTTTTTCCTCCTTCCACCCCCTCCCCCTACCCTCTTATTTTTGTAAACATTTTTTTACATACCCAAAGATTTCATCAGGTTTCAGTGGTCCTTTGTGCACGTGTACATTAAATCAAACAGAAAAATACTGTCTACATTTGGTTTACAAAAATCCAACCCCTCTTCCCCTTACTCCCACCCATCTTGATTTCAAAAGTTGATTATAGAAACTCAACATTTTTATCAGATTTTTGATGAACATTGCACACGTATAATTTAATCTTATATCATCTCACCTTACTTAAGCAAAGTTAACACTTGAAACCATTCATTTTTTGAAAATATCTGGAGGGTGGTAGGGAATTTGGCCAAAGTACATAGAGATATTCTTAGATTACATAATATTTTCTGTCATACTGTGTTGGACGGATTCCGACCAGACAATAGCTGACCAAGAAATTCAAATTTGCACTTTAAAATTTATTTAAATTTTTTGTGATGAATAACAAATCTAAAGTTTTTATTCAATACTAGCTGGTATCCAGGACTTTGCTCTTGTTTGTAAAGAATTTGTATTGACAGCTACTGACATCTAACAACCATAGTGCATAATGGAAGACGCGGTGCTATTAACACACACAAATGCCAGTCATCTGCGCTATGTAGTTCAGGCAGCAAAGTAAAATTTACGGACACACGTGTCTTTGGATGAAATACAAAAATATCCTTGATCTACCACTTTCAACCACCATATCTCCCACACTACCACAGTTACCGAAATTTGGCCAACGTTGTGATCGATGGGTGACTCTGTGTTATTACCACACACAAACTCCAGTGATCTGCGATTGATAGTTTTCGCTGAAAAGTGATACACCATGACACATGCGTCTTTAGCAGAAATATGAAATTGCCGCAGGTCAACCACTTTCAACCCCCATATCTCCCACATCCCCATAGCTACCGACATCTAACAACCATAGTGCACGACAGGAGACACGATTCTACTACCACACACAAACACCAACGGTCTATGCTATGTAGTTGTGGCAGGAAAGAGAAGTATAAGAAGACACAAATTTTTGGTTGAAATATGAAAATGCCCTGCATTGGCCAACTTTATTCATCATATCTCCCACATCCCCACAGCTATCGACAATCGGCCAACGTTGTGAACGACAGGAAACTCCATGCTTCTTCCACACACAAAGACCAGTGATCTGTGCTTGGTAGTGGTGGCTGAAAAGTGAAATATATGAAAACACACGTCTATTTTATATATATATATAAGATTGAAAGAGCTAGTACACATGTGCTTTAAAATAAGTGAAAAATGATGTTTACATTTAGTTTAAAAAACTGTACCTGCTCTCACCTTCTACCTTCCTGGACAGATTTAGAAGTGCAACCTTTCCTTGTTTAGCATGTATCTCCAAAATGGTTGGGAAATCTGTCTAAGTGGAATGTGATGGAGAATCTTTATTAAAATCTTATCAACGGAGTAAACCATCAGAATTTTTATATCCAGCCCTCAAGCAATGCTGGGTACTCTGCTTTTGCAGAAGATGAAGGACCAAAAATGTTGTATATCTCAAAGCTCAAGAACAAACTTTTTCAATTTAATTTATGCACAAAAAACCAGAAGCTTTCATTTATTATGTACATGTTGATTTGTCCATTTTATGTTGTTGTTTGTTTTTTTTTTTTTTTTTTTTTTTTGCTGTCATCAGTCTTTAGACTGGTTTGATGCAATCCTCCATCCCTTCCTATCCTGTGCTAACCTCTTCATTTCTACATACCCGTTACAACCCACGTCCTCAATTATCTACTTCATATATTCTAATCTCTGTCTACCTCTACAGTTCTTACCTTCAACTGTTCCCTCCACTAACAAATTAACCAATCCAGCATGTCTCAAAATGTGACCTACCAGCCTGTCTCTTCTTTCCGTAAGCTTCTTCCATAAACTTCTTTTCTCACCCATCATTTCCAAAACTCTTTCATTTCTTACTTTGTCTGTACACCTAATTTTCAGCATTCTTCTGTAGCACCACATTTCAAATGCTTCAAGTTTCTTTCTTTCTGGTATTCCTAAAGTCCATGTTTCGCTACCGTAAAGTGCTGTGCTCCACACATAGAGTTTTAAGAAGTTCTTTCTAATTCCTAGATCAATATTTGAAACTAAAAGGTTTCTCTTTTTCATGAAGGCTCTTTTTGCTAGTGCTATTCTGCTTTTAACATCATTCCTGCTTCGGCCATCGGTTGTAATTTTGCTTCCCAAGTAACAGAACTCACTCACTTCTCCTATTGCATCAGATCCTATTTTTATATTTAATCTGCTAGTATTGGTATCATTTCTGCTACATTTCATCACTTTTGTTTTACTTTGATTTATATTCAGTCCAAAGTCTTCCTTCAGTATTTTGTTCATGCCATTCAATAACTTCTCAATATCCTCAGCCCTCTCTGCTAATAAGACAATGTCGTCAGCAAATCGTAGCATACTGATTTTTTCTCCCTGAAAACTTATGCCACATGGAAATTTTTCTTTGACTTTCTTCATTGCTTCTTCTACATACAAGTTGAATATTAACGGGGATAGACTACAACCTTGTCTCACACCCTTTTAACTGATGCATGTCTCTCATGATTCTCTACTTTTATTACAGCCACTTGATTCTTATATAGTTTATAGAGTATTCTTCTATCTCGACTGACTTCTTTAAAATTTTGAACATCTTGTCCCACCTAACATTATCAAAAGCTTTTTCTAAATCAACAAATGCCATAAAAGTGCTTTGTTTTTCTTGATCCGCCCTTCAAGTATTAATCTTAAAGACAGAATTGCTTCCCTTGTACCGCGATTTTTTCCTAAACCCAAACTGATCTTCACCTTCTATCTCTTCTACTACCCTTTTCATCCTTCTGTATATTATTCTGGTTAGTACAGTGGGTGGCCAAATTATTATACTCAATAGGTCATAAAGCAAAAAAAGTCATGAAGTTTTTAAAAGACGAAAAAATAACCCTCTGGGATTGGCCTGGAAATTCGCCAGACCTTAACCCTATTGAGAATGTCTGGGTGGCGCTAAAAAAGAAATTTGCAAGGATAAAATTATTACTAATAAAAAAGAATTAATAGAAAATATTATTACAGCATGGCACAGAACACCTGAATTACAAGAAATTTCCAAAAAGTGCATTGCCAGCATGCCGCAGCATCTACAAAACGTGATTGCTCAAAAGGGAGGATTCACTAAATATTGATTAATATTTTTTTCTATTAATATAACATAATTCCTATGCTAAATTATGTTTTATTTATTTTTTCCTTAATTCATTAAACCTATAAAGATAACAATAAAAACGATATCATAGGTCTATTAGTAGATTAAATGTATAATAACACACGAAACAATGTTTTTTTTTTTCAAACGAGTATAATAATTTGGCCACCTACTGTAATTTTGAAGCATGTGATGTTAGACTAATGGTGCGATAATTCTCACATTTGTCGGCTTGTGCTTTCTTTGGAAGTGTGAAGATGATATTTTTGTTAAAATCAGTAGGAATTTCTCCTGTTTCATAACTTTTTGATATCAGCTTGAATAATCTTTCGATTCCTTCCTCTCCTAGAGATTTAAGAAGTTCTGCAGGGATCTCATCAATTCCAACTGCCTTATTTGCTTTCAAGTCATTCAGAGCTTTATTAAATTCTGTCCTCAGAGCTACCGACATCTAACAACCATAGTGCACGACAGGAGACACGATTCTACTACCACACACAAACACCAACGGTCTATGCTATGTAGTTGTGGCAGGAAAGAGAAGTATAAGAAGACACAAATTTTTGGTTGAAATATGAAAATGCCCTGCATTGGCCAACTTTAATCATCATATCTCCCACATCCCCACAGCTATCGACAATCGGCCAACGTTGTGAACGACAGGAAACTCCATGCTTCTTCCACACACAAAGACCAGTGATCTGTGCTTGGTAGTGGTGGCTGAAAAGTGAAATATATGAAAACACACGTCTATATATATATATATATATATATATATATAAGATTGAAAGAGCTAGTACACATGTGCTTTAAAATAAGTGAAAAATGATGTTTACATTTAGTTTAAAAAACTGTACCTGCTCTCACCTTCTACCTTCCTGGACAGATTTAGAAGTGCAACCTTTCCTTGTTAGAACAAACTTTTTCAATTTAATTTATGCACAAAAAACCATAAGCTTTCATTTATTATGTACATGTTGATTTGTCCATTTTATGTATATGTACCCAATTAGGAATTTAAAAAAATTCATTGCAGTGAATGCCTGCGTAAATCGAGTATTTAATAATATTTGCCATCGGCTCATTTTTATCTGCCACTGATATATTTTTATGGAACTAAGAAAAACGAAGCAGCTTCTAGGCAATTTGAATAATTATTGTTGATATATAAATAATTATTATTGATATATTTTTGAGTTATTTACAAATTTTGCAAACTCAGGCATATTTTATTTAACTTACTAGCAGTTACCCGCGACTTCGTCAGTCAGTGTTGAAGAGTGGTGTAATATTAGATTTTTCTTGAGAGGTCTTGTTGCTCAGTGGTTAGGGCGTCCAACTGGAGATGGGAAAGTCCCCAGATTGAATCCAGTCTCGGCGAGGATTTTCAAAGGTCCTTAGCTCGACCTTCACCTATGGCATAGGTTGTTGTGTGATGTGAATTACGCCAGAATGCTCACTTAGTTCTGATTCCGTGTTGAACTGTGGGTCCTCTATGTCTGGTAGGATTACTGGGTTACATTAAGAGGCTACGAAAGGGGCTGATTGCGGAGACGTAAAGAAGCCTTGTCACCAAGTCAATACGACCACACAATTTATTTTAGAGCTATTTGTGTTAGTAATAGTAGTAATAAATGTTGCAATAAATAACAAAAAATTATTTTTGTTTCACAGCTACTTTGCTGAATTTTTAAAACAATAAAAATATTCTGTTTGTTAGGAGTATTTTCAGTTTAATATATCCGTATATACAAGATTGGGGATTTGTCTCCTAGGTTTTGGCTATTTTCATTGCCTCAGTTTTCTTACATTTCTTTGAAAGATTTGAATTTCGTTTACCCAGCGTCTCTTATAATTACTAATTTCATCTCGCGAATAAAAATGAATGTAGTTTTAATTAATGGGAGCTCAAAATGTCAAAATATTAGCAATACATTGATGGAATCGACTAAATATCAATAACAAAAAATACTAACATCCAAAGAGCAAATAAATACTTAAGTGGCCAAGGAAAGTTCATTTCCGTTAAAAAAAATTGCGATACTAAAAATGAATATTTTGATTTGCATTGAATTCCTGAAAAAATCTTTAAAGAAAGAGAACTTAACTCTTTGAATTTTGATTTTGTTTAGAAGATATATTGGTTCCATCAACAGAAATTTAGATATTATAGTAGTATGTGTAGTAGTAATTGATTCTTTTATCCATAATGATCAGTGGTATTTTGGTAATGGTTTCTCTATCTGTGGAAACAGTTGAATTGCCTGTAGACCAGTTTACTATAGTTCATTCGTTTGGATCCATTAATTCTGCGCTAAAATCTAAATTTCAGTGGTAAAATGGTAATTGATTCTTTCTTAATAATTGGTTTCTCAATCTGCCAACAGAATTGAATTTCTGCCGGCAAATTACCACTCCGCTTGTCTGCCACTCCACTATCTGAATAAAACATTTATAAATTTCAAAAATTTACTTCGGTCAATGCCACGTGTTCTGCTAAATCACCCACGCTTATTATAAATCTTTTGATACAATATCGGAATAAAGCAACACATGACTTCACTAAAATGGCACTCTTGAAATAACTAATAATGTTTCATTCTGGTCCATGCTGCATTTCAACCAAGTCACAAACTCGGCTAATATTACCGCTAGAAAATCAAAGTTTCTATCAGCTGCGCTTTAATACATTCACTATAGGGCCTATTGCATGTTAGTGTTAGTGATGTTATGAAGGGCGAAATAAACTTTACTCATTATTTCAGATCGCGATACTAAATGAACTGGAATAATGACGTTGGTAATGTGTAAATTAAATACTGATTTCATCTGAAACTACATTCATCCGCATGAAGTATGTCATCAGCATCATGACAGTTATTGGAGTAACGTAATTAAAAAAATTATACTAAAATGCTTGTAACTTACAGTGTACAACGGAAAGTCCATAATTCTCTAAAACTCTAAGACAACTTTCGTTAATATTGCTGGTCAAGTTAACTTCTCGATAAAGTGACTGTTACTGCTCGTGATTTAGTAAGGTGTATAATTGCATTCATTATAGTTTGACTTTGTAGCGGCAATATTAACAGAGATAGTGGTTTGGTTGAAATGATTCCTGGACCAGATTGATTTTTGTTACAGCATAAGGCAGAAGGAACTTAGTTATTATTAGCCATAAATAAGCAGCTTTCATATGCTCTGTGCAAATTGTGTTTTGTGTTGTAAACGACTTCCAGTGTTACTTCATGAAACAATAAGTTTCTACATTAGCCCATTGAATATATTCGTTTTAAGTGTAGCATTCGATAGGTATTTGCAGAATATTGAACAGTAAGTAAAAAGTAGTTTCATGAATCATAGTTTCTCTATTATTTGTATAAAAATTCTGAACATAAAATAAAAAGGGTTAGCCAAGTTTTAAATTTCGGCAAAAATAATTTGTAATACAGAGACTGTATAATAACAAAAAAGAAACAGGAAATAAATTAAACCGAGATAAAATTACAACATTTTGCACTTTTAGTGAACCGACTTTCGTGCTGGTATAATCATAGCATTTTACGGTTTTTTTCAATTATGGTGTAATATTTGATATGTCATACTATTTTATGTACACAAATGAAAACATCTCTTTGCGAACTTGACAACAGTACCTACCTTTCTTTAAAAATTTAAGGTTAAGTACAGATTTATTTTTCCTGCATCCAACTATTATTTGTCAAGTGCATCGGTTTTATGGCTTTTAAACTAAACACAAACTTGCATATGTAAAAAGGTTTTTGCTTTTATTTCTGAAAAGTAGTGTTTACGATTTACGTAAAAAGCAAAGAGTAAACGTGGCACGGCTATCTGCGAAGTAGGAAACTCTTTGTTGTTTCTGAATTGATATTAATGGCAATTTCTAAAACAACTATGCGTTTTTGCGGGATAAAATCTATCCTATGTCACTTCGCACGCTATTAACTGACTTAATGCTAAATTTCATTTAAGTATGTTGAGTTATTAAGGCGTGATTGATTCCAGAAGTACATCCGAACACACATCTGAACTTTCTCGTTTTCTCATTTATAGATATATAGATATATAGATTGCCCCAACACCCTGTTTTTTCCCCCTGTGTATTTATGTTCACAACCCCACCTATAAAGATAGTTTGAAGCAGTAAAAACAAAATCCATAAGGAATTTGGGTTTGTTTCATATTAGTGGATGAAACAGAGATGGTGCAATGACCAGGAGCAGAGGGTCATAAATGTGGAATCTTTTCCAAAGAAAGGTAAATCTGTTCCTTCAGCTTGTTGGAATGCTTGTAATAAAATCTTCATGTGTGCTTTTTGGAGAAAGTAAAAACATTTCAAGAGTATAAACTGCATGTTTGATTGATCATTTTAATAATTAAATAAATAATTAATTAATTTCCTATGAAAATGATTCTCTTTCAACACACCAGCAAATACTTTTGCAATTGTGACTATAGAATTTCTGAATAACTGCTAAAAAAACACTCTTACATTCCTAGGTCAAGGGTTTTTTTTCAAAGAAATCACTGATAAGAAAGGGTAATTAATGAAATTGCAAATTATTGTCATAATATGTCTGTTTTACAGGGATATACCAAATTGTTTTGTCAGGACTAAAAACTGTAGCATTGTTGAATCAAGAGTATACAACAAACACCAAAAAATAAAATAAAAACTTATAGTTTGGATGGAGTTACTAAACTTTGTTGTTGCTGCTGCTAGGTATGTTTGTTAAGGCGAACTAGGACCACCTTAAACCTTCTAGGATTTGATGGCTAGTTTCTTATTTCTTTTGTTTATGTTTAAAAAGTTCTGTTTTGGTGCTCAGTTTATGGAGAAATGATCTTATAATGTTTAATTCAATATGTTTTTAAACAATTTACGACTCATAATATGTGTGTTAAAACTTCAGTTTTAATAGGAACAATCAAAAAGTAATAAACATGGCATTTTATAGTAACAGTTTAGATGTTAGTAAATATGATATTATCAGTTTTATCAAATTTATTTTGGATGGAAAAGAAATTAAATTAAATGATAAGATATTTTTGTTAATGAATTTTTGTAACCGTAGAACAAAAGCTAGTAATGTTTGATTTATGTAAAACTGGTGCTGTTAACATTTTTTTTTTTTATCTCCAGGTTCCGATGGTTCTCGGAAGCGGCAGTATGTACTTCTAGTCCTGTCAGTTCTGAGGAGAAACCATTATCACTGTCATCCTCTCCCATACCCCCTCCACCACCACCCCCTACACCAAAGGTGGGAATAAACCAACATCCATCTAGTGTCGAGGTTACAACAGAGTTGTTTAATGAGGCAGTGTCATCAGCCATAATCTCTGAGGATAAGCAAACCCATGCCTCCCTCTTAGCTCGACTTCTAGATCAAAGTGAATACCTTGACTTCATGTTACAGTTTGATCTGCGCTCTAACACCTGTATTCAGGTAAGCATTATACACTCTCTGAGTTGGTATAAATATGATGTGTATTATGGTCAAACTGATTTTACTTAATATAAGAGGTGAAAGAACAAATCTTACATCACTTTTCATTTTTATGTATACAACAATATTCCAATAGATCAGTGTGTTTACATCTAAATCTTCTCAGGAAACTGATTTTCATCAAAAGCTTCCTCCTCACTGTTGATTCCAGTTCATTATGACATGAGAAAAAAAAACCTTTATTTGCAGCATTAGATAGCCATATACAAAGATAGGAAAAGTAAACTTGCCACTTCCAATTTAAGAGGGAAGAGGATTGTGTTGAACCAGACACACACACTCAGTATTTTGGATGACTAATTTATTATATTCAATCATAAAAATTGACACAGCAGAATGTAATACAGGTACAGGTAATCAAAAAGATGACATGAGTTGTTTATTTTTACAGTTTTACAAGTCTGTCATCTTGTCTTGGAATCATCTGATATAGTTTGTAGGAGATTATGCCATAATAGATGATCTTTTGATTGCTGAACCTGTCATCACAGCTGTTTCCATACATGTTCTGTAGAGGACACATTTGGGAACCTGTTTGATTAAGGCAAGATGTTCTGACAATCCCATGCCTTGCTTGGAGAAGCAAATGAGGCTGTAGAATATTCTCACTGTGTCATTAAATGTCCTGTGGTAACTGCTAGAGAAGATTATATCCATAGGATATTGCTCCCCTTGCTGTAAAAGCACCAGCTCTATGGCCTGTTAAGTGAAGTCCAAACTTCCCATTTCCCCTCTATACCCAAGCTGAACACACCTGTCCATGCCATCCACTTGCAACGAAACTGCAGACAAAGTTGCCAGCTTGTATACTTAAAAGAAAAATGACTTGAGATGCCAAAAATGTGATTTTTTTAAATTACGTATTACTTTGTGATAATATGTGAAAACAGGTGTCTATAGTAATGCTACTGTAGGTTAATGAATGGTGGAATGAGACACTGTCAGTTGAGTTGCCATCTGTCACACAATCAAATTATTGTACCTTCTGGTGGCCTCATTTATCACCCAGAACTATGCTGCCTAGTATGTATTCCCTCTTTATCCTATTGCTTCTAAAACCATCAGAACAGTCCGCATGATGGGCATTTTGGTGGAATGAATACCATGCCTTCCAATGTCTCACGATCCACCTAACATTGAACTTTGTAAGTTGTGTATACCTGTGTCGAATGTATCATTGATGCTCCCTATAAAATCACACTACTCAGCGATGCCTACAATCAGCTGTTCTTGTTTTCAGTATTATGGCACCCATTAATGACAGTTCTGTGTGTCTGTTGCAGCCAACCTGAAATCTGTTGAAATATTTCCAGTGATTCCCTTTGGCAACTTTTGTCCCTTTTGGATGATCCATTCTTGGTGCACTGCCTTTTTATTATAATGACTAGCCACAAAGCTCGTCAAAAATGACGGGTTTAACGGATTAACTGATTTCTTCTTAGTAGTGTACCTAAATATAATTGTAATAAATTAAAGATCAAGGTTCTGTAATTTATCATCCCTTGTGACGTAGCAAAAAAGTTTCATTGTCTGTTTGGTCCAGGTTGCGTTTCAGCCTAACAACAATCTTCGCCAATATAGCCAGTAGAAAATCAAAACTTAATTCCCACGCGAATTAATATTTTCCCTGTATCGCATGTCAATGTCATCATGCATCAATACCAATCATGCATCATGCGATACAAACATGATCCAAATCTTCACAGTTTCGTACAACTTTCTTATTTTCTATGATGAAGGTCCATGTTTTAACGCCTGAAATAATGACCCCAGAGAAAACGAAGGATGCTAAAAATAAATCTTGAAAACCTAAGCTATGTCACGTAATATCAGTTTTAATTACGGTTTAAGTAGCACACATTGCGAACAATTTGGAACTTCTTTCATTCAGACCAAGTAATGAGTTCATTAAAAAAAGCAACTGTTAATTAACATGCCATTCTAGCATTACATTTCTTAGCAATTACTTAAATAAATATAATGATGCAACTAAGGAAAATGGAAGCGGCTTCTAGGCGATATAAATAAGAAAAGAAAGGGAAATTAAACCCACCACATACCAAAGTGGACGGATGCGATGAGAGAACACTAATGCTGACAAACAAACAACACGATATTTCGGCATATGCCTTGTTCACAAATAGAAGAAACGGGCCATTAGGCTCGGAACGTGTGTGCACACCGAACGTTACCTAATGACTAACCGTGTTGTGGTGAGGGGGGGGGACGGATAAGGAGTAGACTATCGATATCGTTATACAATGTCTGAGATAATATAATTAATATTTTGGCAGGCGATGGTAAAATGAGCAATGTAGTAATGGTACGGTATAAACATAGGGGGGGGGGGGGGGAAAGGTAGTGATGGGTTAATTGGAATTTAACGGTGGTTAAGTCCAGGTGGGTGTCTTGTATCCAGGATATTCTGGTACGCTAGTTCCCATCTCCGGAGTTCTGCTGCAGTGGTGCTGTCAGGGAAAACTCTGACTGCTCTCACAGTGAAACAGTCGTTGAGGTTGTTGGAATCATGGCTATTGGCATGTTCTGGTACTGGAAGGTACAGGTTACGAGTATGGACTGTTTGTCTGTGGCCATTCATTCTAACAGAGAGTTGCTGTGTGGTGAGGCCTATGTAAGAACTGGTGCAAAAGCGGCAAGTTAGTTGGTATATCAGATGAGTGGTTGAACAGGTGGCATGTCCAATAATGGGGAAAGTTTCTCCTGTGGTGGGGTTGGAATATGTAGTGGTGGGTGGAAGCATGCTGCAGGTTTTACAGCGGGGTCTATTACAAGGATAAGATCCATATGGTGCTTTTGGAGAGTCTAACGGAGGGTATTTGTGGACTAAGATGTTCTTAAGATTGGGTGGTCTGCTAAAACATGCACGAGGGACATTGGGTAGAATTTTGGGTAGGAGAGTACGCATTTCCGGAAATGAGCGAAGGAAGTCATACCCCTGTCGCAAAATATGGTTGATGGACTCGAGGCCAGGAGAGAACTGAGTGACAAAGGCAGGGCTATGGTTGGTTTTTGTAGGAGACAAGTGAGAGTGGTTACGTGGAGGGTGGTTGATCGCGCGGGAGATCTGTTTATGTACAAGATCCCTGGGGTAACAACGGGAAATAAGGGCTTGGGATAGGTTTTGTGAGTATTGATGGAGAGAATGAGCGTCAGAGCAAATGCGACTTCCACGGATGGCAAGGCTGTATGGGAGGGAACGTTTGGTATGGAATGGATGGCAGCTATCAAAGTGTAGATACTGCTGTAAATTAGTGGGTTTGATGTGGACTGCGGTATGAAGGACACCGTGCCTGAGCATGATGTCAACATCGAGGAATGTGATGTGTGAGCGGGAGTAAGTCCAGGTGAAATTGATGGAATTGTTGCTATTGTTAAGGGAGTGGAGGAATTCAAGGAGGTGGTTTTCGCTGTGGGTCCAGATCATAAATATGTCATCTATGTATCTGAACCACACAGTGGGTTTAAAGGGAGTGTTGTTCAGGAAACGTTCCTCCTGACGACCAAGGAATAAGTTGGCATAGGATGGGGCCATGCGGGTGCCCATGGCGGTACCGCGGATTTGGTGATATACTACAGAATTAAAGGTAAAGAAATTTTTGGAGAGAACTATATGGGCCAAGGTTGAAATGAAGTATGTACTAGGCAGGCTATGTGGTGGTCGTAGGTCTAGGTAGTATTCTAGGGCACTGAGGCCCTGGCTATGTGGAATGTTGGTATAAAGGGAAGTTACATCAATTGAGACCAGGAAGGAGTCTGGAGGTAGAGGTGTGTGGATTGTGGATAGGCGTTCAAGGAAATGTGGAGTGTCTTTCACGTAGGAGGGAAGATTTAGGACAAAGGGTTGGAGATGTTGATCCACAAAAGCTGAAATCCTTTCAGTAGGCGATCCATATGCCGCAACTATAGGTCGCCCAGGATTACCAGTCTTGTGGATCTTAGGAAGAAGATATAGTGTGGGAGTGCGGGGATTCTGGGGAGTCAGGAGGGAGATGGACTGAGGAGAGAGGCCTTGCAGGGGGCCTTGTAGGTCAAGAAGATTTTTTATTTCCTGGCATATGGAGGTAGTGGGATCTGTAGCTTGTGGAAGGTAGGTGTTAGTGTCCGACAGTTGCCTTAGGGCCTCAGCCACATAGTCATTGCGGTCCATCACTACTGTGGTTGAGCCTTTGTCGGCAGGGAGGATGATGATGTTCTGGTTTTTGGACAGTTCTCTCATAGCTCGAGTTTCCATATTGCTGAGGTTTTTAGAGTGTGGGATGGAGTTTAGGAAAGAAGGTGAGGAAAGAGAGGATGTGAGGAATTCCTGGAATAGAATAAGGGGATGGTTTTGTGGGAGCCGGGGAGGATCCAGAGAAGATGCAGGTTTAAACTGTTGTAGACTGGGCTCAATCTCGCTCTGTCGACTGGTGTGTTCTCCTGTGACGGTAAAATGGTACCGCCAGAGAAGAGAGCGGCAGAACGCCAATGAGTCCCGGACCAAAGCAGCATGGTCGAACTTGGGGGTCGGAGAAAAAGTGAGTCCTTTGGATAAGACCGAAATTTGAGGTTCAGTCAGGGGGGTGGAGGAGAGATTAATCACTGACTGTTTAGGTTTAACTGGAGGAGAGGCGGGGGGTTTTTGAGCAGGTGGTAAAGGGTTTGGATGGGGTAGGTTGAGGAGGTGAGCCAAGCATGGAGTCTTTGCAACTAGGGGTGGAGTTGGTGTGTGATTTACAGCAGTGGAATGTTGATAGGGGAGGGACAGGCCTAGAGATAAATAGCTCCTAACAAGAGCTGAAAGCTTTTGAAGATGTTTTTGTGCATGATGGGCCTGCAATTGTCTGCACTCTGACAGGATCTGTTGCATATGATGAATGAGGTGAGGGAATGAAAGGCAGAGGATTTTGTGGAGTGAGACAAGTTGAGAGGAATGTTGATACGCCATGTGAATATACTGTTGAAGAACCAGCTGGGTGAGAGAAAGGGATTGTCTGAAACGGAAAGCATGAAGTGATGGGTGAATTTTTGGATGGCAGCCAGAAACTGGAAGTTTAATAGTTAAACCATTTGGCGGAATATTTAGAGAGAGGCAAGACTGAAGAAACAGAATGTGAGAATTTAGTTTGGCCAAATGTGCGGCGTGGAAATGGTAACTGGACAGATAGATTTCTGAAAGTAGCATATTGGGTTAAAAAGATAAGGGTCAGTAAAAAGTCACACAAAGAGAAAAAGTAATGACAATTCTACCGATAGCCTATGTATAACTATGGAGAGAGAGAAAAAAAAAATAAAAAAAAATAATAATAATAATCTTCCAACGTCCAAAACGCAGAGTATAAACGTCCAAACAGAAATGTTTGTTGGTTTTTATGAAGTCGTAAGTCGTGATGCTTCCAGTTACCATTTCCACGCCGCACATTTGGCCAAACTAAATTCTCACATTCTGTTTCTTCAGTCTTGCCTCTCTCTAAATATTCCGCCAAATGGTTTAACTATTAAACTTCCAGTTTCTGGCTGCCATCCAAAAATTCACCCATCACTTCATGCTTTCCGTTTCAGACAATCCCTTTCTCTCACCCAGCTGGTTCTTCAACAGTATATTCACATGGCGTATCAACATTCCTCTCAATTTGTCTCACTCCACAAAATCCTCTGCCTTTCATTCCCTCACCTCATTCATCATATGCAACAGATCCTGTCAGAGTGCAGACAATTGCAGGCCCATCATGCACAAAAACATCTTCAAAAGCTTTCAGCTATTGTTAGGAGCTATTTATCTCTAGGCCTGTCCCTCCCCTATCAACATTCCACTGCTGTAAATCACACACCAACTCCACCCCTAGTTGCAAAGACTCCATGCTTGGCTCACCTCCTCAACCTACCCCATCCAAACCCTTTACCACCTGCTCAAAAACCCCCCGCCTCTCCTCCAGTTAAACCTAAACAGTCAGTGATTAATCTCTCCTCCACCCCCCTGACTGAACCTCAAATTTCGGTTTTATCCAAAGGACTCACTTTTTCTCCGACCCCCAAGTTCGACCATGCTGCTTTGGTCTGGGACTCATTGGCGTTCTGCCGCTCTCTTCTCTGGCGGTACCATTTTACCGTCACAGGAGAACACACCAGTCGACAGAACGAGATTGAGCCCAGTCTACAACAGTTTAAACCTGCATCTTCTCTGGATCCTCCCGGCTCCCACAAAACCATCCCCTTATTCTATTCCAGGAATTCCTCACATCCTCTCTTTCCTCACCTTCTTTCTTAAACTCCATCCCACACTCTAAAAACCTTAGCAATATGGAAACTCTAGCTATGAGAGAACTGTCCAAAAACCAGAACATCATCATCCTCCCTGCCGACAAAGGCTCAACCACAGTAGTGATGGACCGCAATGACTATGTGGCTGAGGCCCTAAGGCAACTGTCGGACACTAACACCTACCTTCCACAAGCTACAGATCCCACTACCTCCATATGCCAGGAAATAAAAAATCTTCTTGACCTACAAGGCCCCCTGCAAGGCCTCTCTCCTCAGTCCATCTCCCTCCTGACTCCCCAGAATCCCCGCACTCCCACACTATATCTTCTTCCTAAGATCCACAAGACTGGTAATCCTGGGCGACCCATAGTTGCGGCATATGGATCGCCTACTGAAAGGATTTCAGCTTTTGTGGATCAACATCTCCAACCCTTTGTCCTAAATCTTCCCTCCTACGTGAAAGACACTCCACATTTCCTTGAACGCCTATCCACAATCCACACACCTCTACCTCCAGACTCCTTCCTGGTCTCAATTGATGTAACTTCCCTTTATACCAACATTCCACATAGCCAGGGCCTCAGTGCCCTAGAATACTACCTAGACCTACGACCACCACATAGCCTGCCTAGTACATACTTCATTTCAACCTTGGCCCATATAGTTCTCTCCAAAAATTTCTTTACCTTTAATTCTGTAGTATATCACCAAATCCGCGGTACCGCCATGGGCACCCGCATGGCCCCATCCTATGCCAACTTATTCCTTGGTCGTCAGGAGGAACGTTTCCTGAACAACACTCCCTTTAAACCCACTGTGTGGTTCAGATACATAGATGACATATTTATGATCTGGACCCACAGCGAAAACCACCTCCTTGAATTTCTCCACTCCCTTAACAATAGCAACAATTCCATCAATTTCACCTGGACTTACTCCCGCTCACACATCACATTCCTCGATGTTGACATCATGCTCAGGCACGGTGTCCTTCACACCGCAGTCCACATCAAACCCACTAATTTACAGCAGTATCTACACTTTGATAGCTGCCATCCATTCCATACCAAACGTTCCCTCCCATACAGCCTTGCCATCCGTGGAAGTCGCATTTGCTCTGACGCTCATTCTCTCCATCAATACTCACAAAACCTATCCCAAGCCCTTATTTCCCGTTGTTACCCCAGGGATCTTGTACATAAACAGATCTCCCGCGCGATCAACCACCCTCCACGTAACCACTCTCACTTGTCTCCTACAAAAACCAACCATAGCCCTGCCTTTGTCACTCAGTTCTCTCCTGGCCTCGAGTCCATCAACCATATTTTGCGACAGGGGTATGACTTCCTTCGCTCATTTCCGGAAATGCGTACTCTCCTACCCAAAATTCTACCCAATGTCCCTCGTGCATGTTTTAGCAGACCACCCAATCTTAAGAACATCTTAGTCCACAAATACCCTCCGTTAGACTCTCCAAAAGCACCATATGGATCTTATCCTTGTAATAGACCCCGCTGTAAAACCTGCAGCATGCTTCCACCCACCACTACATATTCCAACCCCACCACAGGAGAAACTTTCCCCATTATTGGACATGCCACCTGTTCAACCACTCATCTGATATACCAACTAACTTGCCGCTTTTGCACCAGTTCTTACATAGGCCTCACCACACAGCAACTCTCTGTTAGAATGAATGGCCACAGACAAACAGTCCATACTCGTAACCTGTACCTTCCAGTACCAGAACATGCCAATAGCCATGATTCCAACAACCTCAACGACTGTTTCACTGTGAGAGCAGTCAGAGTTTTCCCTGACAGCACCACTGCAGCAGAACTCCGGAGGTGGGAACTAGCGTACCAGAATATCCTGGATACAAGACACCCACCTGGACTTAACCACCGTTAAATTCCAATTAACCCATCACTACCTTTTCCCCCCCCCCCCCTATGTTTATACCGTACCATTACTACATTTGCTCATTTTACCATCGCCTGCCAAAATATTAATTATATTATCTCAGACATTGTATAACGATATCGATAGTCTACTCCTTATCCGTCCCCCCCCCCCTCACCACAACACGGTTAGTCATTAGGTAACGTTCGGTGTGCACACACGTTCCGAGCCTAATGGCCCGTTTCTTCTATTTGTGAACAAGGCATATGCCGAAATATCGTGTTGTTTGTTTGTCAGCATTAGTGTTCTCTCATCGCATCCGTCCACTTTGGTATGTGGTGGGTTAATTTCCCTTTCTTTTCCTATTTAAATAAATATAATTGTCATAAAATATAGTTCAGTGCAATTCATAGTGCTTTGCCCTGTAAGAAAAGGTTTTCGTTGCTATTCTGATCCAGGTTGTATTTCAACCTAACCACGTACAGAACTTGCGATAAATGAAACATTACTTTAATCACATGCATGGTGATACATTACTTTATCGCATTTTAGTGGTATTAATGCATCACGATATTAACTAAAACAAAAATCTTTACATCTTACTTTTTTATATTCGTGTTTCAGATAGATACTAACACCTTTGAATGGCTGACACAGTTACATGCGGCTGAAATATGGCACCAGTACAAGCAAAGGAAATTAAAAATAAATCTTAACAACTTACATCATTTCACGTAATATTAGTTTGAATTGTAGTCTATGTTGTGTAGATCTGAAAAGTGTGGAACTACTTTCGTTAAAACAAAGCAATGATGAAAGTAACAGAACACATAAGAATTCAAAATTAAAATTATTAAAAAAAAAAAAAAAAAAATTACTTATGCCCTCTGCTGTCAAGTGCCAGTTTTAATAACAATCTATCGAAATTGCCGCTTTTAAATAACAATGTCATTGAAATCTTTTCTCTTACATATCTGTGGCCAATGATTTAAACGAATACTTTGACATAAAACGATTATTAAATAAATCAAATCTACTAATACTTATTATGTCGATTTAAACTCAATGCATACTTTAATTTCAGTGTTCTGACAATTCACGGCTTAGTGTAATTCCTCATACCTTGTGTTGTAGCAAAAGGTTTCAGTTTCCATTAGGGTCCAGGTTGCATTTCAACCTAACCACGTTAACTTCTCGCCAGAAAAACTTCAATCTCACGCATATTAATATATGAACTGTTTTGCATTTTAGTGGCAATAATGCATCGCGATATAATTTTGATCAAAAATCGTCAAGGGTTTTTGCACATTTATTTTTTGTGATTCAGGCTGGTAGTAAAACGTTTGAATGGTTGACACAATTGCTGAACTCATGGGCTCAGTAATATTATGCATCTACATCTACATCTACATATATACTCTGCAATTCACAAAATTGTGGGTGGCAGAGGGTGCTCAGCACCAAAGCTAATCTCTTTGCTGTGCATTCCAATCCCTAATGGTACGAGGGGAAAAAAGAATTCATATAAGAATCAGTCCGGCACCTTATTTCTCTAATTTTATCTTTCCTGCCCTTCCGACTCAAATAGGTTGGTGGAAGAAGTATTTCACTACACTCATGAGTGAAAGTTGGAGTACGCATGTTTTCCAATAAGTTTAAACGAAACGTGTGTCGTCTATCTACCAGAGACTCCCACCCTAATCTACTAATCAGTTCTGTGACGCTTTCATAAGGACTGTAGCAAGCGGTCACGAATCGAGCGGCTCTTCTCTGTACTTTCGATCAATCCCTTACGAAACGGGTCCCAAATGGCACAACAATAATCCAAATGTGGACGCACAAGAGATTTGTACGCTATCTCCTTTGTTTGTTCATTTTTCAAGATTCTACCTATGAATTGCAGCCTAGAATTTGCTCTACCTACTAAAGAATTAATGTGTATGTCCCATTTCATGTTCCTTTGTACTGTTACTCCCAAATATTTAATAAAATCGACCATATCAATGACTGTATTGTTTAACTCGTATTTCTGAACAATCGGATTCTTTTTGTTAGTTATGCTCATTGTCTTGCACTTTTTACAGTTTAGAGTAAGTTGCCACTCAGCGCACCAAGCCAAAATAACATCCAGATCGCGCTGAATTTCTAAGCAATCGGTCAAAGTTCTTACTTCCCTATAAATAACCGCATCATCAGCAAACAATCTAAAAAGGCTTTTCACTTTGTCTCCAACATCGTTTATAAAAATTAAGAAAAGAAGTGGTCCTATTACACTTCCTTGAGGTACACCCGATGTAACATCTAGATTAGAAGAACTTTCTCCTTCAACGACAACATACTGCGACCGACCGGTTAGAAAATCCTTTACCCATTCACAAAGCTGATCCAATATACTGTACTCTCGAAGCTTCGCTAAAAGGCGGTTGTGTGGCACAGAGTCAAAGGCTTTCTGGAAATCTAAAAAAATTGCATCTACTTGTGAACCTGTATCGATAAATTTCATTATGTCGTGTGTAAATAGGGTCAGCTGTGTTTCACATGATCTTTTCTTCCAAAATCCATGTTGATTTGTTGTAAGCAAATTATTATAATCTAGAAAATTCATAATGTTCGAGCATATAATATGCTCCATAACCATACTACAAACAGATGTTATAGATATGGGACGATAGTTCCCAGGATCACTTCGATCACCTTTTTTGAAAATCGGAGTTACTTGCGATTTTCCAGTCCGAAGGTACTTTTCGCTCTTCTAATGATTTACTGAATATATCAGACAGAAATGGCCCGATTTCTGCAGCATACTCCGAAAATACTCTTACTGGAATTCCATCCGGGCCCCGTGCTTTCCCCCACTTCAGGAGCTCTAATTGCTTAACGATACCTGCAGTATCTATTCATAATGATTCCATCACCGACTCGCCACGGCGTCGGAAAACGGGAATACTATCCTTATGTTCATTTGTAAATGAATGTTTGAATACAGTATTTAGTACGTTAGCTTTATCGCGGCTTTCATTAACCTCGGAACCTCCACGAATTAGTGCTGGAATATTGCTGTTGGTACAATTAACTTTTCGTACATACGACCAAAATTTCTTTTGGTTTTCTGTGAGACTCTTAGAGAGAGAGTTGAAGTGAAAATTGTTAAAGGCCTCGCGCATTACATTCTTAATACGTCCTCTTAAATCAGCTAAGGTTTCTAAATTGCTGCGACACCCCTTCAGTGAAAGCAATGGAAATTAAAATAAACCTTATGAACTTACATTATGCCACGTAAGTGTAGTGTAGGATTGCACAGTTCCCGGATCAATGTGCAACTATTTCCATTCAAACGAATTAATAATTTCAATAATAGGACACAGTTTAAAATATTTTGAAATAAACTAAATTATTCATGCCCTATGCTGTAACATCAAATGCCACTTGTAATTCTAATCCATGCGAAGTTATCCCCTAACCAAAATTTTCTCTACATTGATGCACGAAATACAAAGCTTTTATCTTACATTTCTATGGACAAAGAATTTAAGGAATACTTCAATATATCAAAAGAATATTACGTAAATATAAGCATCTAATGATTGATATATCGATTTTAACGCAATACATACTTTTATTTCAGTGTTCTGTGAGTTAATTTATTCACTGTTGCTTGGAAATGATATTAAATAACGCGCACTCCCACAAATAATATCGTAAAGCGTGACGTCAGAGCGCAACGTCATAGCTTGACTTCACCGCGTGACATGACGTAGGTGTGACACGCTACATTAAGCCTATTATACTAATAGATTGTATTTTTGAGGTAGACAGAACCCACAGTAGATTAAACTTAAATGGCTATAGCTGGAATGATTTGTGTGGTTGTCTTGTGTGTCCACTCAAATGTGACATTATTCTGATTCCATCATCTTACCATATGACACAAATTCTTCACGGGTTTGCTGCTGGATGATATTTTCAAATGACTAGCTTTCGGCGACTTACAGTGCCGCCATCATTGGGTCCATTGTACTTAAAAGAACAACAAGAACTGAACTGGATGGCGGAACCACTGTAGGCCTGGATCGTATCATCTTCTGATTGGCTGACTACAATGCCTGTCTCATTCTGTGTCTGTAATTGGTTGGCTCTGTAACCAGCTGTAGATAAGGTCAGACGGATCTTCCAGTGCCGTGAGCGCCACCCTGCTATCCATCAGCTAAAGCTGTGGTTGTTATAGAATGGAAAGAAGATGGTTTACATGCGTCAATGTTCACATAACGTCACTGTTCACATTATTCTACTACCATTAATCGTGTTGTTTTATCTCGAGAATCCATAGGGAGCCAAGTGGTCTTCTGATTGGCTGACTACAACCCCAGTTCTATAATGCTTGCCGGTGATTGGTCGGCCACGGACCCAGCTGTAGATGGGGTCATCATTATCATGCAAATTTTACTACCCATTGCTTAAGTGGGCAATGTATAGTGTAGTATAGTCTTTCAACATTTACTACCATAATTATGATGTTTTAACTCAAGAAATTCATAGGGAGCCATGCGGTCTTCTGATTGGCTGACTACAACCCCGGTTCTATTATGCTTGTCAGTAATTGGTCGGCTACGGACCCAGCTGTAGATGGGGTCGGACGGATTTTCCGTAGCGAATGGCGCTCCTCCACTCTACTATCATCCGTTAGCGACACACTTGGTTGTTTAAGAATGGCAAAGGCAGGTGGCGCTATGTGAACAGTGAAGTTATGTGACCTTTGACGCATGTAAACCATCTTCTTTCCATTCTATAACAACCACGGCTTTAGCTGATGGTGGTAGTGCAAGTCGCCGAAAGCTTGTCCTTTGAAAATATCATCCGGCGCCAAACGTGTGAAGAATTTGTGTCAAACATACGCTGGGAAAGCCTTGTTTCTCATATCTTACCATATGTTTAGAAGTTAAGCAGCATTGCCCAATATGATTGATTTTATCACTACTGTAATTTGCTTGCCAGAAATTGACAAGTTTTCATTCTGAGGGTTAGATTAGAAAAGATTTGACAGATTTTATGCTTTTTTCGTGTCCCTATTAACAATTCCTGTTTGTGACCATACACAAATGAGTGAAAAGTGAGGCAAAAAATTTTTAGACTTTGCAAATTTTCATTTCCTTCTCTGGCAGCACTGTGTGTAGCATCATAAGACATGCAGCAGATTCTTAAATCAAGTCCTCAGGTTTTGGATTGTGAAAACCCCAACATAATTTGTTCATCAGTATCTGTGTAATACTGGAACATACACAAATTAACTTTTCAGTAAGTAAATATTAAAGACATATAACAAGCAGGCAGTTTTTGTAAAAAAATATGAAAATCTATACTTATTTTTAGCTGAACACAATATTAGTAATGTAGTGTACACATTAAACAGAAATATAATTTCTAATGTCTGAGATTGTAGTTATGCGACTTGAGATAACACCTTACAAAGAAGCCTTGGGCTCTCTGTTATGGTATTGTAGATTATTACCAATCGGTTACATAGTTCCCACAGTTTGAAGAGTGAATTACCCCAATTGCGGTATTGTAGTAATCAAAAGCATTGCTAAAGTTCAATCAGTCTTTTTGTCCTTTCACCAATTCAGGTTGTGTAATAATATCAGTAACATAATTTAAACCTGGTCCTAATAGTTTAAACTGTATGAAGTTTTGTATTGCATTAAAGTTGTTATTAAGATATGTCAGATTGTAGGAAAAATGCTTTGTATTGCAGAATAGATATTAATTTTGAGCTCTAGTTCCAGGTGATGCAATGTAATGAGACATACCCCAGATTTTAAGGAAGGATATAATTTTGTTAGTGTATAAATCCCATCGAAATAAATCAATTTTCCAAGTAATGCCAGATTATTCAAGTTTAAGATTAAACAGATTTTATTTCCTGCACCAGTGTCAGGATACATAGTGTCTAAAGACAAACATAACATTTAAGCCAAGCCTGCATTACGAAAGTGCCATTAAAGGCACAATACCGGAGCATGCACAGTACCGTTAAATATATGGAATGTAGTAATGTATATATGTTAGGTGTTTGGATTTTCGAGAAGCAATGATAGTGTACATTATGATTAGATTGAAATGTAGCCTGAACCTGAATAACAACTGTAAGTACATACCTCAGCGTAAAGCTTGAAAATTTTAATTTTTAATAATATCTTTAATTTATTTAAGAAATGACATTTTTCTGATGTCTGACTTGTTGGTGGAAGTAGTTTCACAAGTATCATTATTCTCCAGACTTGGCCAGGATTGTAACTAAAATTATGCAGTGTTCAATATTTATTTTTAATACTTGTCAAATGACATTTTGAAATGTGCAGCCTTATTGACGTGTCTAGCTCTGATTGAGATTTTTTTTTTTTTTTTGTATCATTCTGTTAAGAACATATTTTTATTTACCACTAAGTTAAAAACCTTTCAAAATTTCTTAAGATATTTTTAAATTATTGCAGATTATAGGTAAAAAGTTTTAATGTGAGAAAAGATTTTAATTTTGATCTCCAGCACCAAGTGACGAAGTGTAATGAGATATACATCAGTTCCCAAGTCAGAATGTTTATTAAATATTAATGTTTGTTGTAAAATCTCATCAGAATTTATTCAGTAGTTTCAAGTTGTGCCAGATCATTCTTTAATAAACTTTGGAGTTTAGACCAGATTTCAATTTGGTGCACCTGTGAATCAAATTTCATGTCAGTCCCCCACTCCCATTTGCTATAAGTATTAGAACAATTAGCCCTCAGTGTACTCCAAAGCAGATGGTTTGAGGTTGATTTAAGCCTCACCCAATCAGAAACATGTGTACCAACTTCTATCAGAACTAGTCATTCATACAGCAATAGGAGTAATGAATTTTTACAGCAAATGTGTAAAAGACAAAATTGTTCAATAATAAATTATAAAAATATCAAAACTGGATTACTGGGGGAAATTCTTTAAGGCAATAAAACTAAGGAAGCATAGATAGGGAAATACGATCTAACACTTACCGCAGATGTAGATGGCTGGGAATGATGAACGTATAAAAGGACAAACACAGGAAACACAATATTTCAGCAGTTAGCCCTATTCTTGCAAGAAGTGAGACACCAGCGTTTGCACGTCTGACTCCGCCTGGTGTCTGGTGGGTCGTATTTCCCTATCCTTCCTTAGTTTTCTTTATGTATATATAGGAATTAAATTAGGATAGGGAGATCAGCCACCGCATACGTTTAGATGATGGAAGTGGGGCACGAACACACAGAAAAGACAAAAACACAACAGATAAAGAAATTTTCAAACAAGTCCTTTATCAACAGGAGAACATTATGGGAGGTGGAAGATGTTGGAGACTGTCTCACAGAAAGACTGTTAGCCAGGAAAATGTTGGGAATAAATTCAAACAAAGGAAAAGTGATTCATAGCTAATACCTGAACATAGAAAAAAATTCAAAATGATCTCTGGTCAGTGGGAAGAGCAAAATATAATTAAATATATATACTAGCTTCTAGCCCGTCAAAAATTACGGTTTGAACGCCATATTCTGGCAGTTCATTTTATTATTATTATTATTTTGCAGTTGGTTAATTATATGGGTTTGTTATTAGATAATGCTAGTGACCTTGATTTGATAATGTTCTACACAGCAATACAGTAGTAACTTCTACCTAATTAATGAGGGCGGATGTATAGAACCAATAAAATGAAAAATAAATTAGGATCCATGTAATATCAGTTTTATTCCTAGTCCAGGCACACTTCAGCACGATAGGTACGAACTACGTTCACCCGCATTTATTAATACCTTCAGTAACTTGGCGCATATGAAAGCAGTTTAATTGGTTTGTAAAACTCATTTCAGAGTGAATTACGCTGTAATCAAATGTGTCGGTGGGCTTTCTGGTCAACTTAACCACAACCCTCCATTAATATTGCTTTAGAAAATCATAACTTCTACTACTCTCAAATGCTGTAGTCAATCGCAAGACATATTGTTTTTAAGCAGTGATTCCGTTGTAATACAGCCTGTAGACTATCATATTTTCAAGCAGAAATTAGGTTGTAATACATCCTGGACGGGCATAATACAGTTAAATGTACTACGGAAAATATTTCTAGAGGTTTCTTGCATTTTACCACAGCAATTCCTGGCAGAATCGCGATCTCCAGTAATACCGATTTATTTACATTATTTTACTTTAAATGACGGAAGTATAATATCAAAAACGGATAACTGCCATTTATCTGAATGATATATTTCTGATTCATACATTTTGTGTAAACTTCCTCTGAGTTTTTAATAAACTTCATCGTTTCTTATCTCCGGCCAAAAAAAAATCGTACGTTCTGTTTTAACCTAGTACTCATTATTGATACAGGTAATATAAGGTACACATACAATATCCTTCTCCTTACATGAATTTTTGCATCTGGTTGTCGTAGATAAATAAAAAGCAATATGTAAATTTAAACGAACGTACTAATTGTAACTTTGTGACACATAATTGCCTCGCATTAATTTTTTTCCCTGCTCTCCGTATTTCTAATATCTCTGCTCACTGCTATTTTGTGGCAATAATATGGTTGTTGTATTCCGAGTGTCATATCGCTTATACTGTAAATAGTCATATCCTTGACTGTTTAAATCTAATCAAAAGTTTATATTAAATCTCATTTAATAGTTAACACATGTATCAAAAACTAATGGTATCATATATAATGGTAGTAAGAATTTATTCTGGAAAAGCTTATAAGGAGAAACGAATTAGTAATTTTTAATGATATCTTTTGTTATATGAATATGTTACTCTGGTTAGATTATCAGAGTATTTGGTAAGGAATTTGCATAAATAAATGCATTTTACTTAAGATCAAGTAGACTATAATTTTGAAAACGGATAACTGTTATTTATTTGACCAATACATCATTACGTTTCTCCGAGTTTTAAATACACTTCACAGTTTCTTACCGTCTGCCGAAAAAATCTTAGGTTATGGTTTAACCTAGGGCTTATAACTGACACAGATAAAATAGCGTAAATATTGAATCCCTTCTCCTTACATGAATTTTGGCGTATTACTGATACAAATAATATAAACATCGAACACCATTCTCCTTACACGAGTTTCTGCATCTAACTGTAGTAAATAAACAAAATGCAACATGAAGGAAGGAATGCAATATGGTGGCTGTTGATTGGCGAGTGACGGCTGTCACGTGACTGTTCTGTAGCCAATACGTGTAGCAGCTATAGACGACGCATGCAGACGCCACGTTAGCGTTTTATATAATAGGATATATATATATAAAATAATTATGCAATAATTTTTAAACAAAGACTATATGAAGTAAACATCACCTTAGGTTAGTGGTTGTTTGATGTAGGTAGTGGGGATGGAGGCAAAGAGGATTAAATAATGATTGGGTATTATCTGAAGTTGAGACCAGGTGGTTGCCTTGTGCCCTGTGTGTGTGTGTGTGTGTGTGTGTGTGTGTGTGTGTGTGTGTGTGTGGTAGGAAACAAAGACGGTAAAAGTGGATATATTGAACATTAGAATAGGATAAAAACCCCACCGCTTATGAAAGAATGGGATTCCTGCCGCATTGGTACACAAAAAAACATGAACACACACAGAATAGAATTTTCAAGCATGGCTCTTCCTCAGTTGAAGTGAGATGGCTGCACACAAGCGGCCAGCAGCCAACTGCCCTCTACAAATTTTATCTTTAAATTCTTTCAACATTTTCTTTACAAAGGTTAGGAAAATTATGCGTGTCTTCTAACCTCTCATGGGCTCTTGATAGTGATAATTTATTTATTACTCATCTTCAATAGATCCCTGTGAAGTAAGTAGCTCTGGTACATGTCATATATACCATCAAGGTTAATAGTAATCATAATGGAAAAGTATTGTATGTTACCAAATAATGGCAAACATTGTTACAACTAAATTATGAAAAATGCATCTTAGATACAATTAATTCTTTCATTAAAATTTGGCAATGGAGCAGGAGGAGTTGCCTATAACATAATCAGTCAGTTTTACTTTAAACATATCTTTATTAATTAACACTGTTTTATATTAAACAGATGTGTCCCAGAGTAATTAACTGCCCTTTGTACTAATGACAGTAACATTTGTATTTTGTTTCTTTTATTGGAATTGTGTAACTGTTAATTTAATGTAAATAAGCTAACTTACTGAGCTTGGTGGGTGGGCAGTAATGTTGTGACCTTGCATTCTAGAGGACATGGGTTAGATCTCAGTTGGGCCACCCTGGTTTGGGTTTTCCATGGTTTCCCCAAAATCACTCCTTCAAAAATTCCATGTCCGAATTCCTTCCTATTCTTTGCCCTCAGTCTTTTAGTGCCTCTAATGACGTCAAGAAGGTGTAAAGTCAGAAGTAAAATCCCTACACAGCATCCTAATAAATCCTTTTTTGTTCTATGGAAACTTTTTTCCTCAATAAATTATTCCATATGAAATAATTTAATGAAAATAGTAGTAGTACAGATGTTTCATTAATTCAAGATCAGCTGTTAGAGAAAGTGTTCTTATTGCAAAGGTAGCACTTCTGAAGTTCGTCAGTAGTAATATATGTTCATTAAACTTGGTATTTTAATTTATTTCACTTCCAAGGAATGTGATACACTTTGTTTCCAAGATTGTGTTGTTCTGTAATTTATATATAAATCTTGCTATGCATATTTTTTAATCAAAATTTAATTTTAACAAGGTTGCCTTAAACCAGTTTGCTACCTCACCGAATAGTTCATTTGCATTTAATTCCAGACTACAGTTTCAATAAAACGTTCTCAGCCTTGTTGGATAAATTTCAGGAAGATTGTTGATGTGTAATAAAAACATAGTGGGCACTAGGTCAGAACCTTGTGGAATACCATTTTATATTTTCTCTGAGTATAATGATGTGTTTCCACTGATTTTAGAATAAAAAAGGGATGCATTTCCTTTCAGTTTTCCAGATGTGAGTTAAACCATAAACCATTTACCTGCGATTCCATGTATACCATATTATTAATGTAAAATAATAATAATAATTCATTATCCTTTTAAAAGATCACAAAAAAATCCTGTAGAGTGTGTTTTATTGCCAAGTTCTCAAACTGATTATTTTAAAATTTCCGTGGGTGACTCCTTTTTGGAATCAAAACTGTGATGTAGTGAGAACATTATAGTGTTTAACATGTTTTATTACTCTACAAAACATGACACTGTCAAAGCATTTTGAGAATCCTGGAAATAATGGAATGGAAATGCAGTTATCTATGCACATCACTACTCCTTTTTTAAATAATTATTTTAGTCTAGTGTGGTCCCACGAGCCACATGCGAGCAACCTATTCACTTTTGTTGGCCTTGCAGTTCTTTAATAACGTTTGGAAAGAAACCATTCACCCTTCTTATTGCTTTAAGTTTTTAAGCAATGTTACTTTAGGGGTTTTTTTTTTTAAGTTTACATCAGCAGCACCCTACAATTTTCATTTCCCCTATAATGGCCATAATAATCCGTGGCATGTCTTCTTTCTGGACAATCTTTTGTACAGTACAAATGTGTGCTAAACTGCTTTTTCTGGTCTCAAACAAATTAAATAAAAAATTAGAAATCAAATTGAAAGTGCTTCACTGGAGTCGATCCTGAGATTTTGCCATACTAAACTTGTATCAGGAAATTGGTGCCAATCATCAGATTGTTTTCTCGACTGCAAAATGGAGTGGTAAACCAACTTCTTTTGATATAAATTGTAATAACAGTTTTTCAATAAAATATGTAACTATAGGTTGGACCACGCTGTTTTAGTCTATTTGGAAAAACTCCTTGTATTAATGATACATTGTTAAATTCTGGTGATGATAGGGTACTTTACTAATTATGGGAAAGTAGTTGGTATTATAGCTGTGCAAAGGAGGGAAAATTTTTCATTTTTATATACTAATTTCAATGTTGGCACCATAACGCTTCAAGCTGTTGTTTCTTCTTTTGTGACATCCCTTCTCAGTATATGCTGCTGTAAACAAAACGGTAATTTCCTTATTTTATTGATAAAATTAGTTCTACACTTTACAAGCTTGTGTACACACCAATTAAAAAACCAAACAAATTGTTTATTCGCCTTACAAAAATGGTAAATATGCTGAAAAAATATCCAAATCTGGCACAATAGGCCACGCTTGTATCTCTGCAAACTCTTCAATTTATTTTTGTGAAGACCACTGTGATGTAAGTTTTTATTTAATATTTTATCATATTCAGTAATCTGTGTACCTTAATATTTTTCCTATAGTAAACTTAAATGTCTATTGATAAATGAATTATCACATTTGGATGTTGTTGTTGTTGTTAATAGGGCTTTAGGGTGCATCAACGTCGAGGTTATTAGCGCACTAACCAATACCCGGGGTGACAACGTGGCATAAAATTCTATTGCCGTCTGTGCGGCCGACTGTAAGAGGGTCAGCCACACAGACAGCAGATTAAAATAAAATGCTGACTGAAATACTGTCCGCATGGCCGGCTGTAAATGGGTCGGCCACAAAAACGGCAAAATAAAATATACAACTGAAACTATGGCTGTAGATTAGCCATAAAAGATAAAATCACAAACATTAACTGGCTGGCTGTAAAAGGGCCAGCCAGATATAATCTCACACATACAGACGGTTATTGGGTTTATGGTTGTAAAGGACCATCAACACATCTTAAAACCTAGGCCAATCTGACCAAAATTTTTGGGACGAGATCGGCCAGTACACAAAATTTTAAAACCTTTGCCAAGTTGTCACTATGATTGTTTAAAATAAGGGACAGATCATTGGCTTAGCCAATGTCTGCCCGTAAGTCTAAAAATAAAATACAATCAGACAAAATGTGGCTCACCGTCATAGGTAGGCCACAGGCATCACATTCAGGTGGATCCTCCCGGCGGAGTAGAAAGCTATGCGTCAGAGCACAGTGCCCTATATGGAGGTGAGTAAGGAGAACCTTGTCCCTCCTCGCCCGCTGGAACAAGCTGCTCCACGGCTGAACGGTCTGTTTGAACAGCCGGAGCTTATTATGCTCGATTTCCAGCCACTGCCTCTGCCATACATCGAAGACGTTTCTTTTTACCGCCGAGGCAAGGTCTGACTTCAGGACTGGAGCAAAGTCAATTCTGATCTTTTCGCAGGCTAACTGGGCAGCTTCATCGGCTGCCTCATTCCCTCTGATTCCCACATGGCCTGGTACCCAGCAGAATAAAACCTCCTTTCCACAGGTTTGTATGGAAAGGAGGACGTCCTATATTTCCTGGACCAATATGTCTGCTGGGTACATGTTAACTAATGCCTGAATGCAGCTGAGGGAATCACAGCATATGATGTACTTCGTATTATGAGTTATTTTAATATGCTGGAGCAACTTTAACAGGGCATAACACGCGGCAGTGTAAAAGCTGCACCTCTTATCCAGCCTGTATTTGTAAGTCGCTCAAGGGAACACTACGGAGCAGCCAACTCCATTAGCCTGCTTAGACCCATCCGTATATACCGGGGTAAAACATCGATAAAGACTCTTATAAAAACATTGTCAGTGGTTAACAGCTTGTTGTGCCGTGACAGGTATAAAATCGTTCTGGGCCTCTTTAAAAGCCAGGGAGGAGATTTACTCCAACCCTAGTGGTAAAAAGAGGGTGGTTCAATCCCATATTCTTCTAAAATAGCCTTTGTGCGGTAGCTAAACGGTTTGGTTGCTCTGTCAGTTGGCATAAAGCCGTTCCCAATTTTGTCTCATTACTACATCGTACACGGGACTGCCAGGTGTTGTTGCAACATGCATATAGTGTCGCACCATGAGGAGATGCTGGCAGATGGAAAGCGGTGGTTCGCCAGACTCAGCACATATGCTGGGTATCGGGCTGGTGCGGTAGGCACCCGTGGTGAGCCAGATACCTTCATGGTGGACACTATCCAGTATCCGCAGATAACTGTCTCGTGCCTAACGATACACAATGCAACCACACTCAAGACACGACCGAACAAAGGCTCTATAAAATTTTATCAGGCAGGAGCGATCGGCACCACACGACCTGCCACACAGGCATGTAAGAACATTTAAAGCTTTCAAGGCCCTGGCTTTCATGTCAACTGAGCCTTGTGTCTAAAATGAGGCCCAGAAAGCGAACAGTATCAGTAAAAGTTAAAACAGTGTTCCTCAAAGTAAGATGGGGCTCTGGTAAAAGGCTTCTGCTACGAGTAAAAAGTACACATCGGGTTTTCTCAGTGCAGAAATGAAAACCAGTGTGCACTGACTATTCGCCCAGCCTGTTCAACGCGAGTTGCAACTGCCGCTCAGCGCTTCTCAGGCTGGACGATGTAAAAAAATTTAAAAAGTCATCCACATATAAGGTGTACCCTACGGGACTCCTTATTACAGCTGAAATGCTATTAATAGCAATGGAAAATAGGTCACACTTAAAACTGATCCTTGAGGAACACCGTTTTCCTGGGTAAAAAGATCAGACACTTCACCACTGACTTGATACCGGAAGCAATGACTGGATAAAAATGATTTTAAAAACCGTCAGGGAAGTGTCCTCTGGTCCAAATGCGATAAAAATTTCTAAAAGGTACTCCTTAGCATCTTTACTAAGATGTCTCGGCATCTGGTACTGGATCATATCAGACCCTGGAGCGGTGTCATTCGCGCTGTTTAGTGCTGACTCCAACTCCCAGTATAAAAATGGGCTATTATACGCCTCTGTGTCCGATGAATCAAAGCACAGCGTGCGCCTTTCAGCAGCAGTCCTTCTCTGCTGGACCTAGAGGACCAACGTGGTAGACGAAGTGATGGCAGCGAAATTCTCCACCATCAGCTGGGCTGTGCTTCGTTCGTCGGTAATTACACGTCCTTGATCCAGTAATTCAGATATTGGTAGGCAGGAGTATCTTCCAGATATACAGCGGATGGAATCCCATACTTAGGATGATGATGTGTAACGATTTATTGTGCTCACAATACCTGCCATGACCTTTTCTTGTTCTCCTTAATAACACGACGTGCCTTTGTTCTTGCAATACGGAATGCTTCCAGGTTGTTGGAAGTTGACTGCAACCTAAATTGACGCAACGCCTGTCTACGACCCTGAATAGCAGAATGACATTCGTCGTTCCACCAGGGGACAGGCGTCCTTTGCAGCGTTCCGGAGCTTTTCAGCATGGAAACGTCAGCTGCCTGGTGAATCACTTCGGTAAAGTGATTCACCCTCTCCTCAACATTGTTATACTCTTTAAGAGTAATGGAGCGGCGGTAGAGTTACCAATCGGCTTTGCTGACATTCCATGTGCATCGGTTATTGCCTTATCCATGTTCAAACTCTACATGCATCCATATTGGGAAGTGGTCACTTTCATGAATGTCATGATCCACCTCCCAGTGCACGGAGTCCACGATTGAGGATGAGCACAACGAAAGGTCAATCGCAGAGGATGATCCAGAAGCAATGGTGAAACGTGTCTGGTGCAATCGGCTTTTGAGCCCCACAGCGCACTATGAGTGTTGAAATCTCCTAGGAGGAGGAATGGCCGAGTAAGCTGCCCCAAGGTGTTAAACAGGTCGTCATAACTGACTGGCATGTGAGGTGGTAGATAAATAGAGCATACTGTCAGTTGAATGGGACCATGAATCCTCACTGCCACTGCTTGTAAATCACAGGTGAGAGCTATAGGTTCCGAGTGGATAGTGTTTCGGACAAACACAGTCACTCCACCCTTCACTATATCACCCTCGGTATCGTCCTTACGGTACATAGTGTACCGTCTTAGCACAGGTTGGTGTGTCTGAAATGTGTCTCTTGTAGATAGAGACATAAAGGATCAGACCATGCTAAGACGTTTTAACTCCTCTTTGTGAGCTGTAAAACCATTGATGTTCCACTTAAGTATGGGAGCCATCCTTACCTATTTAACCTCACCCACCCCGGTTCGGTGGGTCTTCGGTCACTTCCTGTTGAGGAACGGGACGGACATCTCCGACCCAGAGGACTCCTCCAATTCTTCCCCACTCTTTCTTTTTCTTCCTCTGCCTCTTCCTCTCCCTCTCGCTGGGCAGTCTGGGAGGAGATGAAGAATGGGACTTAATGAACTGGGTTGGATCCATCTGTCTAAACTTTGTACCTCAGATCTTCTGGTCACCTCTATTTCCGCTATTAGTAGATGGTATCGCTACCACTTCAACAGCATGTGGTGGAATAGGAGGTGGGGTTAATTTGACTGCTACATTTGGTGCTGGTGGAGACTTTGTTACTGCTGATGGAGTGGCCAAGGTTTCAGATGTGTTACTAGCGACATTCACAGTCTTAGGTGTCATGACCTTAATGAATTTTGCACCACACTTGCACTGATATGAACACATAGTACTTGTGCCCATGTCTGCGCTGCAATACTTTCTTTCCTGACAGGAATCGAGACCATTTTGGCAAAGCTCTTTCCAAAAATTGGAGCGGCGAGCGATTTCGCCTTCTTTGCATCTATATACGGTATCCGCTGTTTGGTCTTCAACTCCTGCATCTTGCACTCCTCAAGATACACTTGACGCTCCCTACTCCAGGAAGGGTGCAACCCAGAGCAGTTGACGCACACCTGTGGGAGCATGCAACTGACACTCGGTTCATGTGCCCCTTTGCCACATCTACTATAGGTGGGGTTGCCCTTGCATAACGCCGTCGTATGTCCAAACCTCTGGCACTGGAAACAGCGCATTGGGTCAGGAACATACGGACGGACGTTCAAGTTGATGTAGCCAGCTTTTACACACTTGGGCAACACTGGAGTGTCAAAGGTCAGGACGAAGGTGGCAGTCTTTTCAAGACTACCATTTACCCTCCATGTGATCTGGCGTACCTCTACCACTTTCTGATCTTCCCACTCCTTAACCAGTTCCTCAGACCTTAAATTGGTAATGTCCCGGCAGGTGACAATGCCTTTACTACAGTTTAGGGTTCTGTGGAGTTCGGCAAACTCCCCGACCTTCTCGCAATTAAAGAGCTGGGATGCCTGCCTAGTGGTGGTTGTTTCCAGCAGCAGTGTCCCATTCCTCAGCTTTTTTTTACTGATTTCAGTGTTCCGGTCAGTCCTTCCAAACCTTTATTGATGTAGAATGGGGACACCTTCTGAAATGTCCCCTCTACCCTCTGCATTACAACGAAAGCGTTCTCCATAGAACAGACTTTCCTGTTATAGTGATGTCCAAAGCGGGAGGGCTGTCAACCCTGGCCCGCTTCTTGGAACTGGGTGCATTTATATTAGTCTGTGGCACACCTGTACCGCAGGTTTTTATATTGGTTTTGAGTGACTGAAGTTTGGTCCCACGAGTAAAACCACTATTAGAAGAAATGCTCATACAACAGGGGTGTGCATGTGCCCCTGAGGTTGCATGTTAGCGAGTAATCTCCCTCATCACCCATTCACCTCCTCAGCACGTGTCTGACCTTGAGGTTGAAGGGTTTTTTATAGAGGTTTATTCCATCCTCACGATCTGGGTGATTAAGCCAAGATCCCCGTTCTCCTAAGCACACAACGTTCCACCATCTCTCCCTAAGGTGTTCGTTGAAGCATGGTAGGAGTTTACGGTGTGGGAAACTTGTGGCACTCACAAGTTTCCAGCTCGGGCACCGCGGGTTCGCCAAACCCGTACCTGGCACTTGCGTACCAGGCCCCTGCGGGGTCACATTTGGAGTTGAGTATCGCACAGTCTTGTAAACAAATCATCTTTATAATCATCTATATGATCTGCACAAACTAGTTGGATCACAGTTGGGCAGTCAACCACAAACTATATGTACATCGGCAATGGTCCTTTGTTCCTCTGTTGCAGAATATGCATGCCCAGTTTGGTAGTCATCATCTCATACGAAACAGGTGGACGAGAATAATAATCATCATCCTCAACCGTTTCCAGCCTCTAGCCGGGTCTGCTTCATGTACAAGCCTCTCCATTTCCTTCTTTCATCCCACCACCTCTCCGTCATAACTTTGTTCCAGTCCTCTGCTCTCTTCCATTCACACTCCTTTCAGCCATCCATCTTTGATCTTCGTCTGGATTGGTTACCATGCATCTTAATTTCGTGGATTTTTCTTGGGATTTTCTGAACCTCCATTCTCTTTACATGTCCAAACCATCTCAGTCTGGTCCTCTCTACCCTTTCCTGTAGGGGTTCCTCTTTTATGGTGCATCTAATCACTTCATTCCTTATTCTGTTCATTTTAGTAACTCCCATTGTACCTCTTAAAAACCTCATTTCGCTTGCTTGTACTCTACTTATGTCACACTTTTTCAAGCATAAGTCAATATAAGCACATAGTATGTATGATAGATTACCCTCTTGCTTCTCTGGGGCACATCTTTATTCCATATCAGGCTTCTAATGTTCCTTAGAAACGCCTCTGCTTGTCTTCCTCTTTCACCTATCTTGCCATCATTTCCTCCACATTCCTCTAATACAGTCTCCAAGTACTTGAACCTCCTCCTGTAGTTGTTCCCTTGCCATCACAATTCCCTGGGTTGTCCTATTCTTTTTTCTGGTTGTTACCATGTACTTACATTTCTTTACATTAAATTTCAGGCCATATTCCTCCACACTGTCTGTCCATACATCCAACTGCCGCTGCACTTCCTCTTCATCAACTCCCCCAGATCATCAGATTGTCTGCAAAAGCCATCACCTTCATGTTTTCCTCTTCCATCCTCACTGCCACCTTCTGCATTATATCATCCATGGTTACAATAAAGAGTAGTGGTGAAAGGGCACTTCCTTGTTTTAGTCCATTTCTTTGTTCCAACAAATCTGTTCTTCCTTCCCCTATGTTCACGTAGCTCAGACTTCACTCTCCTGATGGTTTCTTTGGGAACTCCTCTCTTCCCCAACGCCTTCCATACCTTACTCCTGTGTACACAATAATATGCTTTCTTAATATCAACAAATACCAACAGTAGATCCTTTCCATACTCATAATGTTTTGTCTGCAGCTGTCTCATAGCAAATATCAGGTCTACCGTCAATCTCCCTGATCTGAAGCCATACTGCTCTTCCAATTAGCCCTTTTTCCACTCTGTCACATGTCCTTTTTTCAATGATCTTCTCATACACTTTGGCACAGTGTCACATCAGTGTAATACCTCTATAGTTTTTAAACTCCTTTCTGCTCCCTTTTTTTTTAGTATAGGTATAATTATTACTTTTTTCAGTCTTCAGGAATTGCTCCCTGATTCCATACCTTTTTCATCACAGGGTATAGCCACTGCTTTCCTACTACTCCTGCTGCCCTTATCATTTCCACGCTCACTTCGATGCCTGGTTCCTTTCCACCCTTCATCTTACCCAGAACTGTTTCCACTTCTTACCAAGTTAAATCCTTCTCTTTCTCTCCTACATGGTTGTTATTTTCCTGCTTCTCCTGAACAACTGTATCATCCTGTGACCAATCTGGGTTCAGTAACACTTCAAAATGCTCCTTCAACATCCTTTTTAGCCTTTCTGAGCTGTTTATTTCCTTTCCGTTCTTATCCAGCATGTTGACATTTTATATCCACTTCTTCCTCTTCCTTTTTACCATTCATATAATACTTTCTTATTTCCTTTGCTGTCTTTTTCCATCAAGTTGGTCCATTTCTCCAGCCACTTCTTCCTTTCCTCCGTTACTATTTTTTTGGCCTCCTTTTTCTTCACATAGTCATCCCTTGTCTCCTGTGTCCTTCATTTGAACCATTCCCTAAAGGACCTATTCTTGAGTTCCATTGCTTCTTTTACTCTATCATTCCACCATGCTGTTTCTTTCCACCTTTTGTGTTACCAGTCCTTCCACACACTGTTTCTGCTGCTTGCACTAACGTTGTTTTCAAATATTCCCACTCCTCTTCCAATGACCCCATTTCTGCTATTGGTATCTTATTCCTTATTATTTCCTGGTATTCTTCTTCATATCTATTCTCTTTCAATTTCCATAATCTCCCATCCCATCTTCCTGATTTTTTCCTCTCTGTCGTAATGCTTAGCTCCATTACTAATAACCGGTGATCACTATCCAATGGCTTTGATGGTATTACCTTCACATCTGCCACACTCTTCTTCAATTCACCATTAAATATAAAGTAGTCCACAACTGACTACCTCTGCCAATCATTACTGTACCATGTTACCTTGAGGCTCTCTTGCTTTTTGTATCAGGAATTTCCTATTTTCAATCCATTTCTTTTGCAGAGATCCAGCATCCTTTCCCCTTCTTCATTTCTGGCACCCCATCCTTCTGTCCCTATTACTTCCACATACCCCTGCCTGTCTTTGCCTACGTTGGCATTTAGGTCTCCCATTATTATAATATTTTTTTCCATTTAACTTTTTCTGCAACTCCTGCTCAAACTCCTCCTCCTCTTGAATTGGACAGCATACTTGTGGGGCATACACTTGAAGTAATCCCAGGCTTCTTCCTTTGACCGCCATCTTGACCTTCATCATTCTGTCACTAATGTCTTCCACTTCTTCTATATGATCTGATAAATTACTTAAATGAATACAAATTTAAAAAGGAATTTTTCTGAATTGAACCCTTAAAATGCAAAAATAAAAGTATTTCTAAAATGTGTTTTTTATGTCTCAAGCCATTTATCTATATCGATACCTAATTGAAATCGATAAATGAAGTAGGATTGTGAAGAGTAATGTCTCCACTTTTGTGACATCATATATTAAGAAAGAAAGTTTTTGGAATTCAACCAACCATGCGTGGCGGTGTAACGGTTAGCGTTCTCGCCTCGCATTCGGGAGGACGGCGGTTCGATTCCCCGTCCGGGCATCCAGATTTGGGTTTTCCATGGTTTCCCAAATCACTCCAGGCAAATGCCGGGATGCTTCCTTCAAAAGGCCATGGCCAAATTCCTTCCCATTCCTTGCCCCCATCCTTACCCCCCATCCTTTCCCATCTCTAAAGACCTCGCTGTTGAGAGACGTAAAGCAGTTAAAAAAAAAAAGAAGGAATTCAACCCTTAAAGGTTCCCCCTCAATGGTTCTTCCATGCAGTTTTTAGTCAGGAGCCATTTATATCAATTAATATATAACTGAAATATACAAATGAGGTATCATTCTAAAGATTAAGGTCTCTGCTGTGGTCACATCATAAAGGTCTCCATAAGGTCTTTGGTTAGTTACACCATAGTTTAAGAAAGGAATTTTTCAAACCTTCAACCTGTGAAGGGCAAAAGTATTATATTTCTGCAATGAATTTTTCTGTCACGTGCCATTTATCTCCCTTGATATCTAACCGAAATTGATAAATGAGGTACATTTTAGAGACCAAGGTGTCTGCATTGGTCACACCATATTTATAAAAGGAATTTTAGGGAATCTGTCCCTTAAAGGGCAAAAGTATCAATGTTTTCTACAACGTGTTTTTATTATTATTATTATGAGCCATTTATCTCCTTCGATACCCAACCAAAATCAATAAATGAAATATCGTTTTAAAGCTTAATATCTCCAAGTAGGTAAAATCAAAAATTAAGAAAGACTTTTTCAGAATTTGGTGCTTAAAGTAGTCACGCATATGAGACTTCAGAGTCAAGTCTCTAGATTGCAGCAGCAGATATCACAGAAATGTCAATAAACTGTTTTTTTACACAATAAGTAGCTTTTCGGATATTTTTTTCTGTTACGGATTTTGTTTTGCTATACAATTCCAATGTAAACATTTTATTCACACGGCAACACATATCGCACAGATGTTGGTAAGCTTTGAGCATTTTGTTCAGGTTGGTTGTACTCTGTTACTGTCAGTGACAGTTTGTCGTACATACAGTGTGTTAAAAATTTTCCTAACTGTTTCGTAATATGTTTTAATGCATACCTGTTACACTAAACCAACAAATATTTGCTACAAAAATGCGGTTCTAATTTTCATTATATTACAAGCATTCAATCTCACTATTCATCGCATTTTATTCGAAAAATAGATCATCTAGTAAATTATTTATATTTGTTAATATGAGAAAGCTGAAAAATGTGTCATATTCTAGAAGATCCCAAACATTTTTAGACCACTTTGAACAAAATATAAAAATGTCCTTGGTCAACCATTTTCAATCTCCATATCTCCCACACCACCCAAAGCTACCCATGTGCAACCATCATAGTGCATGATGGGAGACTTGAGGCTACTACCTCACACAAACATCAATGGTTTACTCTAGATAGTTGTGGCTGCAAAGTAAAACTTATTGACACACACAGCTTTGGTCTATATATGAAAATGTCCTTAAGATAACCACTGTATCTCCCACACTCCTATAGCTACTGACTTGCTCACATAAACACCAGTGGTCTGTGCTCGGTAGTTGTGGCTGCATAGGGAAATATAGGGATACACATTGCATATATTGTTGCATTTTGCTGTGTTTAGTTTTACTTTATCAAACAATATGTCATCTTTAACTGAACATGGTATATTGTTGTGGTGAATGCTTGCTGCTAGTTTAATGTCTATATGTCTGCACAGCAATTAGGGAATATTTTAATTTAATATTTAATCGTGATGGAGGGCATGTTCTAGACAGGTTTCCCAGTCATCTAATTACCATTTTCTTATTATCTTATATACTTTAAGTATTAAATTTCTCCATACATCTACTTATGCCATTTACAAATTTTAATTTTAAATCCCTTCAGTGTTTTTGGTAATTATTCTTCACTTCTATTGATAATTTTTTCCAATACTTAACACACCCACAAGAGAAAATTTTTCCCACTCTCTTATGTATTAAATGTTGTGCAGCTTGTGCTTTAGGTCGTCTCCTTTCCATCACTACTCCTCATTCTTTGACCAGTATGTTTCAAACTTTCATCACCAATATACACCTTTGCCCTCCTCCTATCATCCAGTGATTTCAAATCCACCTCCTTTCAAGGGCGTAGCCAGGTAAGGGCAGGGGGGGGGCAGCTGCCCCCCCCTAGCTGGACGCAGGTTTGCGCTCGATCAGGGTTCTGCCGAACCGAAGAGTAAACAATGTTAAGTAACTTTCAAACATTGATTCGTTCAATTTAAACCTGCTTTCTACTGCTATTTGCGGGAAAACAGACGTTAGCGAGGGCGAGGCAGAACAACGGGCCACGTACGGCGCTGCTGACGAATCTTAGATCGGTTACACACTGGGCGGTTTCGGCCGCGGCGGAAAGTTTTCCGTCGCCGTCGTTCCAGTAGTGGCGCGAGGGATCAAATGGGAGGTTACACACTGGGCTTACACCCACGGCAGAGCTGCCGTCGACGGCAGGTATGCAGCCGTGCGCTGCCCCTACATTCGACGGTAATTTCACCGCCCCATCCAGACAGTGGCCCATGTGGTCAAATAGGCGCTTGCACACTCGGCGATTTTTTAACCGCTTGTGCGCTTTCAGTCTGTTAACGTTAACATTTTTTTAATTTAAAAATCGTAATGTATGTTAAGTGATGATGGATACTGATCTTCTCATTTCGTTAGCAGTTTTAAGAGATAAAACTATAGATTCTTTTAAAGATAGGAACGCTTGGAAAGAAGTGTGCCTTGAAATTAGGAATGATTTTGACGAAATGAAAAATGAGGAAAAATGCCTTTGGATAGTAAACTTTTGATCACGTATTTAAATAAATTTTTAGAGCTTCAACTAGAAGTTGAAAAATATTGAATCACATTTTATAGAAAGATTTTGATGTTTAATACTATATAACTATGTCCTCATATCTTAGACATTTGCCAAGGAAAACTTTCAACATTCGTAATTCTGTGGATCGACATTTTTTCCTCTTTTTTTTTTTTTTTCTTCCTCTTCTTTTCTTCTAACACAGCAGTGACGAATACAGTGAGACAAGGTGTTCAGTATCTTCGGCATCATCTTCGCCATTTACTTTCGATTTTTCTTTGTAAAGTAATAGTTATTAAAACACTTAACAGATTACAATTTAATCACAAAAGTTTAACTAGTCGATTGTGCTTGTAAGTATAAAAGCAATATAAACTCAACACTGAGATTTGATTACACAGTGAAGTATATTTATTAGTTACAAATAAATGTAAGTCTTAGCCATTATATGGCATAGTGTATTTTTCAAACTTTTCTTGTACATCTATACATATTCACCTCAAGAAGTTTTCACCGTAATTAACATAAAATAAATATAGCGGATTGGAATTATATGAAATTAAATGTTTATTTATAGTAGGCGCCATGAGAAATCTGCTTACTTCAAGGAGATTGCCATCATTTCCACACGTTAAATACAATTCATCAACTGGGTATTCCTCCTTTGAATGCCGTACTTAAGTTTCGCAAGCAGCTGTTGAAATAAACATCCAAAATAATTGAAAAACTTGTGTCGTCGTTCCTCAAATATTCTGTTTTCCTTTGGCTTTTTCTTTTCCTATTCTATGGCTATGGAACCTCCAAATACAATTTTAAAACTTAACTACGAAGTAATAAACACCAAATTAATTAAATTAACAAAATGAAACTCAGTTCATCAAAAGAAAGGTACTGACGTCCGACCACGTCATCTTTTGCCAGCTTCATAGCAGCGAAAATTTTACCGCTGTAATAGCAGCAACAGTTCTACCGCCGAATATGTAAACACCTCAAATTCTGTAGGCGGCGACGGTTAAGTTTCTACTGCGGTGAAAACCGCACAGTGTGAACCGGCCTTAAGGGGTTGTGCATAAACTACGTGGCTCGGTCTAGAGGGGGAGGGGTTGGCTGGAAAGCTACGCTGGGCTACTTAAAAGAGGGGGATTTCCGAGCCAGGCCACGTAGCTTTTCATTCATATCAAGATAGAGAACATACAGAAGCATGTGAATAATTATTTCCGTCATTTTATTATCCCCGCTTGTAATTTATGATAGCCTGACAAGAGAAAAACAGTACAAAAATGACTTCAGGAATCATTATGAGAAAAAGCTACTTGGGGGGAGGGGGAGAGACAAAAGCCACGTTGGGCTACGTGGGGGGGGAGGGGGGTTCACAGGAGGCCAAAATGGAGCTACGTGGTTTATGGACGGTCCCTAAGCTGCGTATTGAGTATGAGCGGCTGCTGCGCGACCCATGTTCGAGCGCGCCAAACCGATTATCCAGGCACTGTCTTTTTGTGAAGCCACAGTGGACATTTCACGTGCGCGAATAGCCGCAACTTTCACTGTGATCCGACACACTGTATACTAGAAACCTAAACGAAAAATGATTTGGTGGATATAGAAATTGTATTTTAATTGAATACAGTGTGGCGAGAAACTCATGGAAGACATTAGATATGAAACCATCGAGGATATAATTAACAAATTTTACGAGATTGACAATCATAGAGTTTCTAAAATAAATAATTGAGCCAGTGCACTCAATTTCGGGAGGCATTTCAGTTACTGATAAACGCTGTGACTTCAAGATTTCTAGTAATTGGAGACTCGTGTACTAACCTGCATTACCTTTTTCGAGAGTCAAAACAATCATTTATTTGAACAGATGTTTCTGGCGCACTATGCGAAGCTCTGAAAGAATGGTCAAAGATAAGGTAATAGCAACCGTTTAATACTAATTTTTTTATTGCTATTCAATTTTCTGTTGCCATTCTTAACGAGAACTTACTCCTTACTTAGGTAAAAGGTATTATGTTGATTCTGTCATTTGGCGATTCTATAGATTCGTTGATTGGAGTTTCAAGTGACGGTTGTGGTAGTGATGGAGGTGATACCATCTGAGTCTGATTAGGCTGCACATTTGCTATTACACAAAAAAATTTGTCACCAGTACAATTGTATTAAAAGGCGGCCGTTTTTGTTATCCATGGCAACAAACTGTCGCTGTGCCGCGCGAGCCAACTCGAACAAAGACATCCCGTCTTAACTGCGATTAAATATCGATAGATTTCAGGCTGACTCGACCCGCACACAACGCATCCGATCGTTTATACTGTGATATAACCAGAGAGCGCGCTAATAATCTGTTCTTTAAAGTAATTAATTTGTATTTTCCGTAAGGCTAACGATGGCTTTTAATATAGTATTACATACAGTACATACAAAAAGTACGACTTTTATTTAATAACTATAATTATCTGCATTCGTATGTATTTTATTTATGTTTATTACTATCAAGCGATTGTGAAAAAGTCGATATGTAAGAGCTAATTTGTGACAAAATATTTATTACTCTTGACTTTACAGTATATTTGTCCTAGGTGCTCGGATATGAGTTGGGTCGGTACAACGGTCAAGTTGTTTCTCATTCTGTGGTCGTACCTATACTGCTACATACTGTGTTACAGCCCAGTTGCTGGGTACCTTCCTGAAAATAAATTTTCTGTAGATGCCAAAGCCACTAATTTGAAATTAAAATTTAATCATTGTTGCTTGCAGACTTACTTGCCTCTGCTAGTATAGTCTAATTAATTTGTTACTCGAACTTTCTGTCACTTTAAAAATATCCAATTATCACTTTATTTGCAAAGAATTTCATATATAGCCAGCAGCCGAGAAAGCCCTTTCCGCCTCCTCATGCGTTGGTTTGATTGAAATGGTCATAAATAAAAAAAATTGAAAAACTTAGCAACTTTCTGCACTTTTTTGAGATCATCATATCTGGGAACACCTATGTGGAATATCCAGTGCTACGATCACGCTTTTTGCTTCAATTGTGGCGTCCAGGTCTTTGTGGTCTACGTCCGAGTGAAAGTTTTTTCTATGCTCTCAATTTCTTTCAGTGGTTTTTTTTTGGGGGGGAAGGTATAAAATATCGACAACTGCCAATTGTGTGCTGTGTGAAAAGTACAATTGCAGGTACGAAGGCAGAACGTTTTCCATGACGCTTGTTCCTATTAGATCTTTTGCCGATAACAGCAATTTCAACAGCAACACCAAAGCCTGTCAATCGTTCCTTGACCAAACTGATGCAAGGCTCCGTGGTGCACGAACCCTGTATTCTAAGCAAGCTGATATTAAAATGTGTTTCTTTGCGGTGAACATAACCCGCGGTCCACACGCTTGGCACTTGCCGAAAACTCCAAACCTTTACAAACGCTTGGTTAATTGTGGGGAGCCGAACATTGACAGCCACACGCTTGCGAATGAGCTGGTATGTTTTGGAGAAGAAAGCGTGAGGGACTTCGATGTTGTGTTGGATATAAATTTTTGTTTAACCTATATTTATCATAAAAATTTAAACGAAAATGAAATATAACGAGAAAGGCGGCGAAGAAGATGGTGGATGTTAAAAATCCATAGAAACCGTTCCAGGTATAATTTCATTCATTTAACTATGTTTAGTATGTAGTTTCATGTATGTATTTCATTTAATATAATTAGGGGCTTATATGAAATTATTGTTTTATAATTGAAATAGTATCATAATTATTGTATTTACAGTATTATAATGTCAATAATTTTTTGACTGCAGAAAATTTATGGAAAATAATTGAGCTACTTTATGACTTTTTATTTTGCTTATGGCTTTACACCTTGTCAGCAACGAGGTCATTAGAGACGGGAAAGGACATGGGGCAAGGAATGGGAAAGAATTCGGATTTGGCCTTTTTCTGAAGGAAGCATCCCGGCATTCGTCTAGAGTGATTTGGAGAAACAATGGAAACTGCAAATCTCAATGCCCGGATGAGGATTCGATCCGGCGTCCTGCCAAATGCGAGGACAGAGCGTTAATTGCTCACCCACTACGCTCGGTGACCACGCTTCTTTATGAGCCATCTGGACAGTTTGATAACTTCTACCAGAAGAGATATGCTGATTTTGAATATTAGCATTCAAGGAATATGAAATATCGTTGTTGAACCAATTACTCATTTTTCCTGCGACACTTCTATCACAACAAACAGGAACTCATGTCTGTCAGCCGTCAGTGCACAAAGTGTATCAAGTCCGCAGGAACGAGTAGGCGCTTTACAAGCACTTGCCGCAAACTTTCTTAGATTTGTGCCAAAAAACAGACACTCGATTGGATCAGCCACAAGTGCCAGCCTACACAAGTCAAGTTAAACGCTCTATCAACACGTTTCAATTTGTGATGGCTTGACGAGGTTTAGCAAGCGTGTGGTCCCGCCTTAAATATAGGTGATTTTTTTTTTTTTTTTTTTTTTTTTTTTTTTTTTTTTTTTTGACGTCTACTCATCAAACATTCGACGAAAATATTCGCAATTGTTTCTTGAAATATTCAAACTGAGCAATTATGTCATTTGAAAACTTTGTCATCATAGATCTTATAGAATTAGCAGAATTAGGAAATAGAAATCCACTTTCTGAAAAGAAATAACTGAAATACAATGAAGTTCAGTTTATGAGAAAAACATTTTAACACATCATATATGCACTAGATTAAGAAATATCTGTCAATAGCTGTAACCTTCTTTTTGTATTGTTTTTACTTACTCCTCAGAAACATCTCTAGTTGTATCTTTTCTGTGTGTACGATCTGGGAGCTAGTTTTGCAATAGGACGACGTAACTCAAATTACAGTACTGCACACAACACAAACACACAACACACATTTGTTGCCGTTAGTCAAATGTCAACTTGAAGGATACAGTTAAACGGGGCGATACAACCGGTAAAGAACGAGTCGGACTGGAAAGTGGCGACAGGGAGACAGACACCTTGACGAAGACTGAAACATGTTTTCACCCCATTTTACGGATTGCGGATCCGCTTAGTTAGGTGCTGGATCCGCCAGACTGCCAAATGATGCCGGATCCCGCATTGCTGGATTGCAGTCCCTAGCTACATCCCAGCTAAAGTTTAAGTAAGTCATTGGTTGATTAAAAAAAAAAAAAAATCACGATTTTTCAGCCAATGCTACAAGTTAAAATTGTTTGATTATGAAGTCGCACTATGGTATAAACTATGGAAGGACAAGGGTATGACACTGGAAAATCTTAAAGAACTAGACCTTATGAAAGAGTTAAATAAGATGGAAATATTCTAGAGATCCAAATGACCTTGGTGAACACAGAAAACTTTTACAAGAAAATTGAGATAAAATTGCAGATGAAGTAGCTCGAAAATTATTATTGGTATAATTATATATACTAATTAATTAAATTATAATTAATTAAAATATAATAATATTAATTAATTATTCAATTAATACAATATATATTATGTATTACATTAATAAAAAAAAATTTAGCATACATATTATCAGTTTTCTCTTGCCTGCCCCCCCCTAAACAAAATCCTGGCTACGCCCTTGCCTCCTTTACCATCTTACTGATTGGGACCTGTAGTAATTTCAACAAACAAATCTAGCTGCTCTACTTAGCACATCCTCCAACTCTTGTATTTGATAACCAAAATGTGGGTACCATACTACACTATCATACTGAAGCAGTGGTATTACCAACGTCTTGTAAACCAAGTCCTCACTTCTCTGCTACTTCCTCTCATCACCCTTTCCAGTAAATGAAGCATTTTGTAATCTTTTCCTACCATCTGCCTAGTCGAGTTTATTATCAAATGTTATGCCAAGACATTTACACTTCAAGCCTTCAACAATCAATTCTGTTCCCACCCTATAATCATAAACAACCTTTTATTTTCATTCCATATTGACCTACCAAGAGAGATATTCTATTCAGATTGCCCTCCAATTGTTCATTCTTTTCGCATTTTAATCATATTTTATATCATCTTGTCATTTGCAAAAAAAGTCTAAATTCTGATTGTAAACCATCAATACAGTCAATCTTTAGAATGATGAATAGTAGTGGTCCCAATAAACTACCCTGTGGTACTCCATATTCACTTTCACCTTTTTTAATACTGCAATTTCTTATCTAACACTGTGTTTTCTGCAGTTTAAGAATATCTCTACCAGCAGGCCACATTTTCGTCAACTCCATTGATTTTCAACCATTTTAATGTTCACTCTGTCAAATGCCTTTGAAAGATCTAGAGATACACTATCCACTTGACCTCCCTTGTCCAATTCACCCTAAATATATTGCATATAACTAACCATCTGAGATTCATGTGACTATTCTTCCCTAAAGCAATAGTGTTGAATTGCAGACCAGTTTCTTTCTGCAAAGGCATTTCTCATGTAGCTGCATTTTATTTTTCCATAATTTTGCCTAATAATGATGTCAAACTAATTGGCCTCTGATTCTGTAGATTCATTGTAAATAATATTCCAAGGTAAGTTACAATATCGCATGTCATTATCTTTAATGCATCTGTAGTAATACACCAGCATTTTATGCTATGTTAGCTTTCTTTGCTCCTTCATAATTTCCCGAGGGTTCATACCAAATTGTGTAATTCCATCATTTCTGTTTGTATGAAGACTCTTCTGATTCATTTCCTCCCATCCCAGGATGATAGTCCTTAGTGGTCCCATTAAATTAGTCACTCAATATCTCCGTCATTTTCAAATCCTCAGTAACTTCTTCTTCATCCTAGGTTGAATTGCTGCCTGGACCAGAATGTTCTTATTACAGCATAATGTGTATCACAATGTAAACTTCTCCCAATATTATTTCTTCAAATAAAAAGTTTCTACCTTATACCATTGAGTACATTTGTTTTAAGTGACCCAATATTGAACAGTATTAAAATGTGGTGTTTTGTTAGTCAAAAGCTACTGTTTGTACTGATTTTTACAAAAATTTTGAAGTAAAAATAAGAAATGGGATAGTTATCTTCGGTTAGCATAATGTGTAATGCTACAGGGATTCTATGGTAGCAGAAAGAAGACACTTAGGAAGTAATTTGAACTGAGGTGGAATCAAAACCGCTACATATTTGTCATGAACATACAAATAGGCTACAATGACATTTTGTAATCGATAATTTTTGCCACTTTCAGTGAACCAAATTGGTGCTGGTATACTTGTAGCATTTTACATTTTTTTTAACTTACATTTTTTGTATATGTAATGATGCTTATATTGCAAACAGACTTATGGTGTGATACCTGAGCTCTCATACTATTTCATGTATGCAACTGAACTTAAGATTTAAAAAAAAAAAAAAAAAATCAGTTTAAATTATACTTCCTGCTACCGAATTATTATTTATCAAGTGCATCAGTTTTAGCACTTCTAAACAGAACACACACTTGTGTTTATAAAAAGGTTCCTGCTTTTATTTTTGAAAAGCAGTGTTTGAATCTCATACCTATAAAGCAAAGAGTAAATGTGGCACTTCCATCAACGAAGTAAGAAATTCTTTGGTATTTGCGAAATTATAATGGCAATTTCTAAAGGAACTCTTCATTTTTGTGGGATAAAACCTATGTCACTACTCGCATAATTTACTTACTAACTCCATGCCAAATTTCATTTAAAACTGTTGAGCATTTAAGGCATGATTGAGGCAGATGGTACGTGCAAACAACATCCAGACTTTCTCACGTATATAGATGTAGATTAACTTTTATTAATTATATAGTCTTTTCTAATTTTTATCTATTACACTTTAAAATGTCTTTACTAACCATGCACAAATTTGATTCAGTTTATTTTGAAATATAATTCATAATTTTTGAAATATAATTCATTTAATTGAATTTCACCACCTCTGAAGATTGCTGATTCTTTCGCTTATTGAATTAATTCTGCATTCTCTGCACAGTCCCCATTGTGTAAGAAATATTGTATTTTGTTCCTCTTCTACAAATATGACATTGTATTGGAATTTAGCCAATTCCTCTTTTATTAGAAACTGTTTTACAAATTGAATCATTAGTCATTAAAATTCATTTAAATAAAATCAACATTTCTTATACACCAACTTAAACTAAATAATTGATTCTTCTTTGTGCCACGCCCTCTCATAATAATCCCTTTGCTCATGTATACATCTACTCTTATTTGTCATCTGTCTTGCCAGTCTTCAAAAACACTTCACAAAATTAAAGATTAAAAATAACATGAACATGTTTTAAGGGGAGGTGAGCCCATTGCCTCACAAAAGTAAGGATAAAATTGATCCATCACTTGTCAAAATTGAATGAAGTAGGGTGGCAGTGCCAAATACTTCATAATTACAAAAAAAGAAAGAGGAAAAAAAAAACGCACACAATAGTTTGAGCGTAACTCTTACATGTGAAGATTGAAGTTTACACTAGCTTGGCGACACAAATGTTTTTTTTTTTTTTTTGGGGGGGGGGGTTCCTTTCCAAACTCACAATCTGTTTTTACAACATATTATTTGTGTTTGTGTGTACCTGCTTACATCCGCTGGAGAGAAATATTTATTCTGCTCAAAAATCAATCTATTTTATTTATGACAAGGAGTCAGTTGATCCATGATAACAACTAACTTTCAGGAATGCCGTATTATTTATGTGCCTGTCTTAGCTCTCACTGACATGCTGCATTCTATGTCGGAGATACTGTGTTTATACAGCAGCAAGTGCCAAGCATCACAGAATAACAGCCTGCTGTCTTGGTTGAAGTTGATCATTTTCTTCAAAATTTCTGTTGCCTCGTTTACTCATCAAGGCCACCACTGATCTTCTCTCCATAGCAGCCTTGTGCCTTCAAATTTTATTTCACGTCCAGTATTGATGGCATGAAAAACTATGGCAGAATAGTCGTTATTGGTTTGTTTATAGTGGTGTACATGTTATTAACACGTGACACGTCTCGCCGATGTAAACATTGCCACAACTGTAGGGGATTTCATAAACACTCGTAAGCCGGTGTAGGTATAAACTATTTGTGCCTCTAGCTGCTCTAACTATTTTCCAAACTTGTTTGCGATATCTTGTACATATGGGAGACAGGTGAATATCTGTGGTAAATTAGTATAATGGGATATATTGACACCTTTCATGTGTTTTTTAGTTCTTAATACCTCCCTGATTTTGTGTTCACTGTAGGAATTGTCATGGGATATTCTTTTGAGTGTCTCCATTTCTTCAGTCACACTTTCTGAGTAACACACCGAACTAATGATTTCAGTATGCCTCTCTTCATTGCTGGATTATGGTGTCACATGGGGTGCAAATATCTATTAGTGTGTCTGATCTTGCGGTACGTAGAGTGACCCAAACATTCTTTGCAATTTTTTGTACTATGACATCGAGAAATGGTAATTATCCAATTTCTTCCACTTCCATAGGGAAATGGATTCTTGAGTGAGCACTGTTCAAATGGTGTAAGAACTATTACAGATGACAATGGTGTCGTTGATGTACCAAATCCACTGTGAGGGGTTTAATCGTTAATTTTTAAGCACTTCCATTTAAAATGCTTCCATGAATAGATTCACGATTACTGGTGAATATTGTGAAACCATAGCCACTCGTTTCTATATAAAAAAGCACCATATTACAAACAATTGACTTTAGGTAGATTTCCATGAGGTCAGCCCATTCATGGCTATGTGTGTAAGAAGTTTGGCACTTGTTACTGGTTCATTTATAAATAGTTGTACTACAACAGAACTCGCCATGATATGCTTCTTCTTTAACATCAAATCAGTAGTAATTTGTATAAAGCGAGCTTATTTCTTTACAGTTCGTCTGGTATCTTCCATAAGATGTTTGTTTACTGGCAACATGCCATGCTAATGGATGTGTAGGTGAATTGACTGCACTCACAATTGGATGTAAGTTAGCCTTTCTTTTATGCACTTTGGCAGACTGGATTGGAAAATAGTTAAAGCGGATGGAGATGCAAACACTACAAGTTTGGCCAATTATGATCTATCTAACAACTGCTTATGATGTCCCCTGCAGTTATGGCGTTGTTTACATTGGTGAGATGTGGCAGATAGACTTAAAGAATACTTCTGCCATTATAAACAAACAATAACAAGTCCACCATAGTTCGTCATGCCATTAACACCTGGCATGGATTTGAAGACACAAAGCTGCTTAGAGAGAAAACCGGTGGAGGCCTCGATGACTGAAGGAGGTAGCAGAAATTTTTAAGAAAACATACAACTTCAACAGAAACAACAGGCAATTAATTTATGACCCTGGTGCATGTTGCTGTATAAACATATCATCTCTGACAAAGGCTGCAGCTTGTAAGCCAGAAGCTTAGATTGGCACATAAATAATGTGCCATTCCCAGAAGATCCAGACAGCCATGGAAACGTGAGAAATCAGTTGAGCCTTGCTCATGTGTGGCATAGAAACCACTTGTAAGGAACCAGGCTGATACCGGGGTTACAGTATAGCCTAAGTGCGTCAACTTACACTCTTGATGAAGACTCACAGTTCTTTGGATAACTTACTAAATAATTTTGATTTGACCATGTAGCCTGGATAGTTCAACTCGAATGCTTCAGGTCGCCACAATATTTGTTGACCCACAAATATTGAAAAGGGTTACTATTTAGCTACGAAATGACAACAGTTCAATTTCCAAAACTCTTCCAATTTATTCAATTAAAACCAAAAGTTCAAAACAGCATTCTAAAAGTTGATTTGGCTCATCGAACATACATTTCCAAAAGTTTGCAAGTTGTGGAGAGAAACTTAACCGACCAAACCCCTTTAGTAAATTTAAAAGTTCATGTTAGTTATTAAAGTGAAGATATGCCACGACACCCAACATGGTCGCAAACAGTTCACTGACGAGCATAGCCAGTCACGACACTACGACGAAACCGAAGTAATGTTCCTTCACATATTGATCCCGAAGTACGGATCAAACGAAACCGAAAGTAAGAAAAGACAGACTACATTTTGCTAAGTTCTGATTTTACAAATCACTGGTCAAGTCATGCGCGTAGATGCCCGATCACTTCCCGGCGTACGGATGAGACAACGTGTGCTTACCGCACGAACTATTATAGCCCTGCGCGCGCCTATGACCTTGGCAAATCTTTCTTTAATTAATATCTTTAAAAGTATACGATAGTTTAATTCGAGATTTTTACAGGGACTTTCTACCATCCTGTTCTATCTATTTTAACTTAATTTACTATTCCAAAAGGTTTCTATCGTCTTAACACTAAATTCATCACGTGACCAATCTTGGCGGACTTTGTGGACTTTCCCGAAACTCTCACCCGACAATCAATGACAATCAATTTTCAAAAACTTGATTACCAGACAAATACTAAAACTTTTTATGGAAACCCTTACATGTATGAAATCGTCTTAATTAGTGCTATCTACTGATGTAATTTTTAATTTAATATATAAAAAAGCTTATTTTTTTCTCTTAATTAAAATTGCTAATTAAACTTTACCAAATTACTTAATTTTATTGCCAAAATATCGGTGATGGTGATGACTACAGCTGGGGATAAAAGATCGGTTGTCGCTTTCCTCAATTTAAAGATATTACAAATCTTAGAATTTCTACTTTTACGATCGCGTGCTTCAAAACTTGAACAAAGCAGAATATCTCCTAAACCAAACGTTTCCCGATATGATAATTACACTTTAAAATGATTTTTATACCAAGTTGTTACTGTGGGAAAGATTACAGGGAAATTATTTAAAGTTGAAAACTGCACTTCTCGAAATTTCTAAGTCCTGCCTAAGCAAAACTAGAATTTGCCAAAATTCTAAGGTCCTTACACACTGCAGTTTTCCATGTGAAACTTGCCATAACTTCATTACTCTCATATTATTAAAGTCACCAAAAATGTCATTTATTTGAATTTTCTGCCTTTTTAATCTTAATCGACTTTATTAATAAAATTTTAATATGAAGTAGACTTCAGTTAACTATTAGAGTTCCCTGGTGTTTAAATAGTTGTCTGTTTCTTCATGTTATAATTTATACCTTCAATTTTAGCAAGCAAGCACACCTCTGAAATCTGAAGATAAGACTGAACCCGATGCTGAGCAAGATCGTATGAAAGATTTGGAGCAGGAAGGGACTTCACTGAATAATGTGATGTGGTTCAATGCTTTTATTGGCCGTGTGCTGTATGATGTTTTAAACAGTAAATACTGGATACTGAAGATTCAAGAACGCCTGCAGAAAAAATTGTCTACTATCAAAGTAAGCATGAAATTGCTGTAATATTAGTGAGATATTGTTTGATATTCAAAATTAGTAATCTGTCCATGAATATCTAAATCATCAGCTACAGAAATAATGTATTGTGTATAGTATAAAATACTACTCAGTTGTCACAGCTGTAATGATAATACTACCAAATACTTTGCAGCGATGTAATGCTTGCAGTGCAACATTGTACCAAGTGATTGGTCTGAAGTGTTTGTTTATTCCTTGTTACATTTACTTAGATGCAGTTTGTTTTCTTTTGAAACAATTGTCATCAGTTTAGAACTTATTGATCAGTATAATCAAATATTTGGATAATGGAAACAAAGAAACTGCCGCGAGGAACTGAAAATAAGATAGGATAGGGAAAAATAAACAGACACCCATCACTTACCACAGATGAAGGCAGGAGGGTGAGATGAACACGTAAAAACACAAAAACATAAACAATTTGCACAATATTTCGACATAAGTCTTAGTCATGTGAGAGGTGAGACATATGGAAGGGGAAAGATGTGGTCACATCCCAACCCATCACATGAATGAAGCACAGATGGAAAACTCGTGGTATTGGTAGAATTACCGGGAAAGGGGGGGGGGGATAAGCTTGACCAGCGATAAAAGTGAAACAAAACAAAATAATCTTCGTGTAGCATAATTCAAAAAGATATAATTTTCTTTTGAAATGAGAAATTGCAAGTGACAGGTTTAACGTAGGTTTAGGCCAGGGGTGTGTCTGGTGTCAGGGATATGTTGGTAGGCTAGTTCCCATCTGCAGAGTTCTGAAGGGGTGGTGTTATTTTGAAAAACTCTAATAGCTCTAACTGCGAAACAGGTGTTGAGGTTGTTCGAATTATGGAAGTTCGCATGAATTGCCACTTGTTGGTCTAGGTTGGAAGTATAAACTGTTTGCTTGAGGCCATTCATCCTGTAGAATAGTTGTTGAGTGGTGAGACCAATGTAAGAGGCAGTGCAGTGGAGGCAGGTGAGTTGGTAAATAAGGTGAGTGGTAGCACACGTAACATGTCCAATTATAGGTAATGATTCGCCTGTGACAGGATTAGAGTAAGTAGTGGTGGCAGGGTGCATGCTAAAAGTTTTGCAGCAGGGTCTATTAGAAGGGAAAAATCCCTGTGGAGGTCTAGCAGAGTCGGCAGGTAAATACTTGTGGACCAAGATGTTATACAGATTGGGTGGTCTGCTGAAGCAAGTGCGCGGAGCAGTGGGTAGGATTTTGGGAAAGAGGAGATGCATTTCAGGGAAGGAACGTAAGAAATCATGCCCATGGCGGAGTATCTGGTTGACAGATTCCAGGCCCGGAAAGAACAAGTGTTGGTCCACGGTCAGTTTTAGGAGGTGCAGAACGAGGGTTGTGTGTGATGGCATGGGAAATTTGTTTTTCCACTAGATCATGGGGGTATCAGCGGGAAACAAGGGCTTGCGATAGTTTTTGGGAGTAACTGGAAATTGATTCATAATCGGAACAGATGCGTCTGCCACGGATTGCAAGGCTGTATGGGCGGGAACGTTTGATGTGGAACGGGTGACAACTGTCAAAGTGTAGGTATTGTTGTAAATTGGTTGGTTTGATGTGTACTGTGGTATGGAGGGCCCCCTATCGTATGGTGATATCTACGTCAAGGAAGGTGATACAGGTGTGGGAATATGACCATGTGAAATTGATGGAGTGATTGTCATTTAGTGAGTTGAGGAAGTCTAGGAGGTGGTCCTCCCCGTGGGTCCAGATCATAAATATATCACCTATGTATCTGAACCACACGAGGGGACTGAGGGGGACAGTGTTTGAGAAAAATATTTTCCAGACGACCCAGGAAGAGGTTTTCAGAGAAATAAAAATTTGTGAAAAACTGAAAGTGCTGTTTTCTATGGATCGATTTTGTTGTTTTTGTTTTTGTTGTTGTTATTGTTTTAAGGGTTCGTAATAGTTTGAATAAGGTTTTAAGAGAAAGAAAAATTGGGAAATTTCCAGGGAAAAACCAAAAGTGCTTTTTTTTCTATTGGATTTTTGTATGTACTCGAGATCATAACTCATGATCCAATGGTAGATATTCATTACATTTTTTTTTCTTAGCAACCATGTTTTCTATTGAAAAAAAAAAACTGGAAGATTTGGAGAAAAATCAGGAAAAAAACACTTCATCCTAAATTAAAATAAAGGTAACAATGAAAGGAAAGAACTGCCGCAAGGCAATATTTATATGGAAAGGACAGATAAAATACACCCAACACTTACCAAAATTGAAGTGAGCACGACAGCAGCAGCACAAAATAACACACAAACACAAAAAATACAATATTTTGGGTTAAACCCTTTGTAAAGTTAACAGAAGTAAGTGGCTGTGCTCGCGCAAGCCTTGCATTCGACACAACCACTCATAGAATGTTTCTATGAGTGGCTGTTTTGTGTTGCTGCTGCCCTCCTCCCTTCAACTTTGGTGAGTGTTGGGTGTATTTTATCTGTCCTTTCCATATAAATTAAAATAAAATTACCTTTGATTTTATTTTTGTGTTGTTTCGCAGTCTGTTCATCAAGTGTAGTCATTTTATTTTTGTTCAATTGTTATTAATTGAGGACATGTGCCTGATAATGTATTACATCAATTAGGCATAACAGTGCCCAGGAGTCAGATTCACGACACATTTAATCGAGAGTTTAAATCCAAATAACATTATGATTGTGATGCATTGAGAGAATCATTTTGAGTGAACAGTCCACTGTTGAATCAGCAGTAAAAATATGTGTACAATGCTCTCATGAAAGTTTTAAACAATAGAACTGGAGGTATTTTCTTTTTGGATGCTTCCAGTGGAACAGGAAAAATGTTTTTAATACTATTGATTTTGGCAATGATTCACTTGCGGAATGAAATTGCACTTGCACTTGCTTCCTCAAGAATTGCAGCTATATTGTTGAAAAGCTGTCAAACAGCTCATTCAGCATTCAAGCTGCTGTTGAATATGCAAACCAATGGAACTCCAACAAGCAACCTTTTGAAAAACTGTGCTATAGCCGAAGTTCTGCAGCATTGCAAATAGATTGTTTGGGATGAATGTAGGGTGGCACATAAAAATCTTTGATAGCATTAGATCAAATGATGCAAGATCTATGATACAATCAAAACAGGTTTGGTAGTGTGATTATTGAAATGTATGGTGATAATCTGTACTAATATTATGAATGCGGAAGTAACTGTCTGTTATGTTTCTTGGGCTGAACGGCTAATCTGATCATGATGAAATTTAACAAGGAGATACTATTTCACATTAGGATGGACATAGGATACTATTTTCTGTATGGATAATACATTTTGTCTTTGAATTACTAAAACTATCTCAACTGTGGTAGCACTGCATTTCATCAAAACAACATGTATGTTATGTAGTAGACAAACGCATCAGGAAGTTTGCAGTTTCAATGGCTATAATGCCAAGTGTTTATTCAGAAATATGTGTAAAACAGTTTTTCTACTTATGAAATAGATTTTTGTTGTTGGGGCTTTAGGGCACGTCACCGTCGGGGTTATTAGCGCCCTAAAAATGTCTGGTGTGTGTTTGTGTGTGTGTGTGTGTGAGTGAGTGAGAAATAGAAGATCTGTAAGATGCATAAAGTGCTGTTCCAGATCGCCATGTAAACATCATCACCCTAGCTGTAAGTACAATGTAAATATGTATATAATAATTTATAATTCTTTTGTCAAATGTAATTAAACACGTGTAAAACAAATTCACAACCACTGACGATGCCCCACACCATAAGGGCGAAACACATATGGGAATAAAGTAACAATAACATCAACAGTTGTTTCCAGACGGAATTTTGATTTATAATCTATTAACCAACAACTGTGGGAGATGGCCTACAACCAGATTTCCCAGATCCAACATAACGGGAAAAGAGAGAGTTGCACTACGACAACTAAGAGAAAACCAGGACATTATAATTCGACCAGCCGATAAGGGGAAACTGCACTGTCATCATGGATTCGTCAGACTACAAAGAAAAAATCCAACATTTATTGGCAGACAATGTGTACAAAAAACGATAAGGACCCCACAACAAAAATTATAAGACAGGCTAAAGAACTTGTTAGCTGTTTGAACTTGGAATGGACAGTGAAACGAATTATACTAAGTGGAACTCCAGTTCCCCCTCTCCTGTACGGACTGCCTAAAATCCACAAAACTGAGGTGCCTCTCCGACCTATTGTGAGTACAATAAGTTCACCTACATATGTGTTAGCAAAATTCCTTGCCAAAAAATTAGAACTGCTGGTGGGATGCACAGAGACTTGTATAAGAAATTCATTGCACTTTGTAGAAAAAAATTAAGATTAATTTATGTGACGACGACTTGTTAATAAGTTTTGACATTACATCAATGTTCACAAACATACCTATGAATGACGTGATAGAAATAATAGATGAAGAATTCACTGTGGAATGGAGGTCCATCTTCAAACATTGTCTGACCTCTATCTACTTTCAGTGGAACAATGAGTTTTATGAACAACAAGGAGGAGTGCCAATGGGCAGCCCTCTGTTGCCCTTCATAGTGGACATTTTTATGGAAAAATTTGAAAATAAAGCCATTGAGACTGCAACCATCCCTTTGGCCTCATGGGGAAGAAGATTTGAAACAGTTCTTCGAACACATCAATAGTGTCCATCTAAAAATCAAGTTTACAATGGAGCGCGAAGAGAACGGTCAGCTGGCTTTCTGAGATGTTTTAGTGAAAAAGCACTCAGGAGGCAGACTTGAGCACACGGTATTCAGAAAACCAACCCTTACAGACAGCTACCTCCACACTTTATCACATCATCACCCATCAGAAAAATGAGACTTGATTAAAACACTGTTCTGCGGGGCAAAAAGAATTGCGGATGAGGAACATTTAAGGAGTGAACAAGAACATCTTAAACGAGCACTTAGACATAATGGATCTAATGGGTCTAATATGATAATAAAGACAATGACAACTAAGCAGAAGAAAAACTGTCTTGATGAAGACCAGAAACAAAATGCAGTGCTACCTTACGTGAAAGGTGTCTCAGAAAAAAATTGGGAGAATTTTAACAAAATCTAATATTCTACCCATATTTAGAAGTGGAAACAAATTGAAAGAAAAACTCCAAATGGTCAAAGATCGAAGGTCTCCTTTACAAAGCAGTGGAATTTATGAAGTACCCTGAAATTGCGGAAAGGTATATATAGGCAAAACCAAATGAGCCATAGCCATGAGGATACATGAACATAAGAGAAACACCCTTCAGAGGCATCCCACAAAATCAGCTATTGCCAAACAACAAATGGAAGAAGAACATGAAATACTGTGGAAAAATAAAAGAGTGCTAGCTAGAACCGAAGGTAATCTACCAAGAAAAGTAAGAGAGGCTATTGAGATCTTCAAACACCCAAAAAACCTCACAAGGATGGTGGTTACAGTCTTAGTCTTGGAAATGTGTGTTAGATAATAATTAACTGTGGACCCACAGATATTAAATCATAAATCTCTGGATAATTGATATTGTGAGACAATCGACAGTACAAATACGTAAACAACTAACCACTCCAGTCTCCAGCAGATACAAGTCTGTAGCAGATTCGGAAGATGGCCTCTGAGAAAGACCTAAGCCTCGGTCGAAACGTTGGGTAGACGAAGGAGGAGTATTTCAATGCAGCGTTAATCCTGTAAGCCATTTTATATATTATTATGACGGCTTCGAAAACAACAAAATCTTTTATAACTTGACCTCTCCTTTCCATTTCATCAGAAATATCTTGCATATAACTTACTAGCTGAGATTTGCATGAATATCCTTGTATAAAGTCATATTGCTGACTTGAAAACCACACAGATATGTCTGATGCAGTTGCATATTAATCTCTCCATTAATTTACCTACCATTGATATCATGCTGATTGGCCTACAGTTTTTACCGTATTTGTCACCCTTCCATTATGGGCAGGTACTACTATTGCACTTTTCCAGCCATCTGGTAAACAACATGTATCCATACTCAATTTAAATAATGTTTCAAGATAAAGTACGATGTCACATCCTGCAATATTTAAGAAATATGTAGTAATATTATCCTCACCAACCCCTTTACACTTTTTTTAGATTCCTTAGTTCCTTAATGATATCTTCAAATTTTATTTCAAATTTTCTAATCTGCTCACTTCCAGCTGTGCAGATAGGCTCGTTTTCTGATATCACACCTACCATTCCTGTTTTGTTGTTCCTAATGGTCTCTCTGAACCAGTTACTTAATAACTCTGCCTTTTTTTAAGTCCTCAGTTACTTCAACAACTTTACTTATAATTGTGTGAACACCCTCACTTCCCTTTTATAGTTTCTAGATGCATTAGTCAGTGATGCCCCTGCATCAATAATATTCTTCATAAACTCATCCTTAGCCAGTTTCTTTTACATTATTAATGCCGTGTTTTGTTGTTTCAAGAATTCCCTACTGTGTTGCTATTTCTTTACTCTGTTATGTTCTTGTCTCACCAACCTCTTTAACGTTCTCACCTCCCTGTTATAGTAGTAGGTTACTTTCTGTTTTGGAATTAACATTTCTTCACTCTTTTTTATTATTTCCTTGAAATCTTCCCACTTCGTCTCCAGTGTACTTGTGCCATTCTTTCACTTTATCCTGAAATATCTTTTCAGTTCCAAAATTTGTGCCTTTTTATAATTGTATCTGTTTCCCCCTCCAATTCTGGTCACTGGTTTACTGAATCCCCTTAAATCCATCAGAACTGCTTTGTGATCACATGTTCCTTCAGTTACTTGACACCTGATAAGATTATTATCAGGCATTATTTGGAAGATATCCATGTTTGCAAATCTCTGTTCACTTGTGTTATTAATCTTATTTCGTACCAAGTTGACACCTGGTAAATTTAAATCCCCATCAATAATGACCATTCTCTGCTCACTTCTGAGTTCTGAATATGAATTTAGTTTCTCCCAAGAGCCTCATCTTTATCATTCATTCTTCTACTACAGTAAGTGGCCAACACCCTGATTTTATTTCCCCAGAAATCTAACCCAAGTAACTCATGGTCATGATCTCTGAAATCCAATGAACTGTAGTAGTCTTTGCTAACTATAGTCGGCGTCATGAAATTAGGCCTGCCAAGGTCACGTAGTCTCCACTGCCTCCCCTGCCCGCACCAACCCTCTGTCCCTTGGTTGGGCCGGCGACATTGCCACATTAGCTTTTGCCGGTCGTCCATGCGTATCTTTACACGCGCTCGCTTTATTTCCTTAGTTTAAGGCCTATTCGAGTAATGTTAAGGGTGGTGATGTTCAGGAACATAATCATGCAATTAGTGTATTAACAGACAGAAGTAATATTCGCGAACCTGCAGGCCGCCTGGGCATTGGAAACCTAATTAAAATCATTGTAGCAGATATTTTAAAGTATTTTTAAGGAATATTACCAATAACTAATACGCAAAAATAAAAAATACTTCGCTAAATTACAAACACTGACATGGAGGTATTTGTGGCAGTCATTTCTATGTATAATCGATCCCTTACATTTTATAAATTAATTTTCGTTTTGTCTTTGCTTTTGAAGATTTCTCGCGAAATTTGTCATGTATGGGCCATTGTGTACAATGACAATAATAATTCTTACAGAAGCTGAAAATATCATTTCTGTGGAGGACAGGAAATATGTTTCTCAGTCGTAAACGAACCGACCGACCAGCCGGCACTACGGCATGCGCTGCGCGAATCATTGCGCGCAAATATAAACTGTGAAACAATCCAAAAGGGGTTGTCTGAAGAGGCTTTGCCTGCTACCAGAATTAATTTCAGTGTTTTCTTAGAAACTTTCTCGCTGGAAGTTTTTACGTAAACAAATAAAACATAAGTTAGTCAGCGACAACATTTTACATTACACAGCCGAAACAACTAAGCGCTTCGTGTAACATTTTATTTTTATTCACATGCTTCCCTATTTAATGAATAGAATGTATTCGGTATGAGTCTGTTAACTTTCAGGAAGGCGCATAATTTTTTTTGAGTTATTACTTATTATTTTTATTGCTTTTTCTGTCGGTTGAAGTGAAAAAGTATTTTGATTTTCATGGAAACACATTACTATTATTTTAAAAAACAGTCACACAAATATTTGGAATTATAAAGCACATCACCTTGTCCCGCATGTTAAGTATTATGTTTTAGAAATTTTTTCGCACTCATTACTGAAAGTTGATTTTTTTGCTGATTTGCAACACTCCATGACCTTCACAGGACTAATTTCGTGACTGCCACTATAGTATGAATACCCCTCCCACAATTGCTCCTCTATATCTGTGGTACACTCTGTAATCATTGGGGAAAACTTCATTGTCTAGAACCCTTCTTTTAAGCAGGACTCTCTCCCTATAACTACTTGAGGTTCGTGTATCTCTATTGACAATGCCCCATCACATCGATCCATAATGGTGAAACAATACGTTGCCAAAAACAATGTTACCAGTCAGAAACACCCTCCATATTCTCCCAATCTTGCACCACCTGATTTTTACCTTTTTCCACGGCTGAAAATGACATTAAAGTGACAATGTTTTGCTGAATTGTCAGAAGTAATTGAAAATGCAATGAAGCAGCTGAAAGAACTTTTGAAAAATAGCTTTCAGGAGTGTTTCCAACAATTGTAAGAATGGTGTAATAAGTGTGTAGAGGCAGGAGGAAGGTATTTTGAAAGAAAACAAGGTTAAAATGTTATACATACATTCAATAAAGTTTTATTAATCAATTCCTAGAACTTTTGGACCCTATCTTGTAAGTTTTTAGTTGTCTCTTACTCCAAGAAAGAAAGTGAAACACGTTCAAATGAAAGTGAGAAATAAGTGAATATTTCTAAGTTATATCATTGTTGTATCACAAATAGAATTAGGATGAACAGACGTTGATCATTTAAAGAACTTTTTTTTAAATGCGCATTTTGGTTCTAGACTATTTTTATCAGCCAACTGGAATGAGAGGAATTTTTATATGGATTAAGTGACCTTTACTGAACGTGGTGGGTAAGCAGAATATCTCTGTACTCCATTTGGGAGGAGACAGGTTGAAATCCCTGTCCATCCATCCAGTTTTGGGTTTTCCATGGTTTCTCCAAATCACTCCAGGTGAATGCCGGTATGGTTTCTTCAAAAGACTTGGCCAAATACCTTCCTGTTCCTTGCACCCAGTACTTTCCCACTTCTAATGACCTCAATGTTGACGAGGCATAAAGTAATAATAATAGTAAAAAAACTTTTGAGCTTTACTCAATAATTTCTCGATCATGCAATGATACCAGGTGTATTCACCTTGCTGTATATCAAGTAATTTATGTTCACATCACTGGTGGAATGGTTAAAAAGGGTACTGAAATCATTCTTGACCTATTCTCTGATTGTCATATTGAACAGCAGACATTTCAGTGACCATGGGAACTAGCAACCACAGAGCGATAAACACAACCATAAAATCAATAACTGTGCATAACAAGAAAAAAGAAAGTATTGTTTACAAATTTGAAAAAGTTTTAAAATAATGTTTTAGGATGTAACTGAGGGATTTATTTATTTATCGTATGGCAAGCAACTAATACAATAATAAATATATACAATGACAAGAACGTTGGTAGCGTTCACAAGCTGATGTCTAATTCTTCCAGCCATTCTAAGAAGGAACTTGTAGCTCCAAAAACATCTTCATATGGTCCATCATACTTCCGTAGAGGGCATTCCCTGATAATATGCTCCACACTCTGGGAAGGAGCACCGCAGTCACATGCAGGAGAATCCTGAAGACCCCACTTATACAGCATGGCGTTGCATTTCGCATGGCCTGTTCTTAGGCGATTTAGTTTGACCCACTGGTCTCTATTTAGATGGAATCCTGGAAGTCCAGTTGTGGGATCTTTAATATCTGAATGTTTTACAGATGTGGAGTTCCAGCTTTGTCGCCATTTTTCCATGACATCAAAGTCAAATACATCTTGCCATACCGGATTTCGTGATTTAAGACGAGTGGGTGGTAAGTTATTTAGAACCTCGTGGATTGGGAGATCCTGTGGATGATCAGGATGGTGTAGTTTTATCCACTCACGTGCCGTTGCTTCTTGGCGTCTTATCTCTGGAGGTGGTATTTTGCTGATCAGGTGCAACCAGGGGACTGGGGTGGATTTTAGGGTGCCAGTTATTACTCTCATACACTCATTCAGGTGGACGTCGATTTTTCTAGTATGAGTACTACGTTGCCACACTGGAGCACAGTACTCAGCAACAGGGTAAACCATGGTGAGAGCAGTTGTTCGTAGTGTGTTCGCATCAGCTCCCCAAGAAGTACCAGCTAGCTTCTTCATGATGTTGTTTCGTGTTTTCAGTTTCTGACTTGTGTTTTCGAGGTGTTTTTTGAATGTTAAGGAGCGGTCTAAGGTGATACCAAGATACTTAGGATGGAAATTATGTTTCACCCTCTGGTGGCAGAAGTTCACTTTGAGCTGCTGATGTGCTATTCTATTGCTCAAGTGGAATGCGCATACTTCTGTTTTCATTGGGTTCGGACAAAGTCTCCACTTTCTATAATATGTGTTCAAGGTTTCTAAGTCGTTAGAGAGAATGCTCTCACCTTCCTCTAATGTGGCAGTTTGGACGGCGATAGCTAAGTCGTCAGCGTAGCAGAATTTATTGCCGGTTGTTTCTGGCATGTCACTGGTGTACAAGTTGAAGAGCAATGGAGCTAGTACTGACCCTTGAGGTAATCCATTTTTTATTGTAAATGACTTACTTGTCTTATGTCCGATGGTGACCTTAAAATATCTGTTGGTCAGCATATTCCTCAGGAGTGATGTTAGTTTCCTGCAGGGTATATGTTTTTTAAGTTTAAGTAGCAGTCCATCCAGCCAAACTGTATCATATGCCGCTGTTAAATCGACAAAGGCTACTGATGTTTTTAACTTCTTCTGAAATCCAGCCTCAATGTATGATGTCAGTGCTAATACTTGCTCACAACAGCTCCGTTTTAGTCTGAAACCTGCCTGATATGTTGGTGTTATGATATTTATTATTCCTTGTATGCGGTTAAGGATGAGGCGTTCTAGAAGCTTATAGCAAACACTGAGTAGAGCAATAGGTCGATAGCTTGAAGCATCATCTGCTGGTTTGCCTGGTTTGAGGATCGTCAAGGTGTGAGCCATCTTAAATTCTGGGGGGACTATCCCAGTGTCCAGGATATCACTGAAGAAGTTCTTGAGCCAAGTTCTTCCCTGCTTGCCGAGATATCTTATGAATTCTGGGAAAATGCCATCTAATCCTGCAGCCTTCCTCATTTTTAGCATTTTGATGGCTTTCTCAACTTCTTCATGACTAAATGGATTAGAAAGGATAGGATTATTTCTAAGGTTGTTATTCATTTCAATCATCTCTTTCTCCATCTGTTTCTTCATGGCAGGATCTATTGGGACTTTGTCAGCTCTTGTTTTTATGTGCAATGCCATTTCAGCTGGTGTAATTCCTGGCTCCTCTTTGCACATGTTTGAGGCTGCACCCAGTTTTCTAAGGAGAGTCCATGCATTTCTACTGGAGTGAGTAAAGCACATTTGAGAAGTTAGCTCTTTCCATTTCTGTTTCCTCCCTTCATTCAGTTTTTCTAATATTCTTTTTCCTGTTTCAGGGTCACCAGTTTTTTGAAAATTTTCATATAAAGTTTGCGTAGATTTGTCCCAGCATGGAATGTATTGTTTCCTGTACCCTCGAGGGATGTTTCGTTTAGCTGCAGCAATAACAATACCTACAAATCTCTTGTAGTTTTTCACTTTTGGGGGTATCCATCGCAGGTTATTATCTACCTCGGAGCTATAATTGTCCCAGTTTGCCCTCTTTAAATTCCATCTTGGTTTATGAATTGATCTGATAACAGGTATTGTGATACCAACACTGATTAGTGTGGGCCTGTGTTGGCTTCTGGGAAAATGCTGAAGGACTTTCCTTGTGTGGTCTAAAGGTTTTCTTTCATCTGTGGACACAAAGACCAGATCAGGATTGGTATCAGATTGCCATCTAGCAGAGTGGAATGTTTTCTTTTCCTTAGCATCATAGCTGAGATACAGGTCTTGACTTTCGCACCACACAGTGAGTTTCTCACCGTTTTCATCAGAATTTGGGTAACCCCAGGATGTATGTCGGCTGTTAAAGTCTCCTACATATATGCAAGGTTTTGGTAGTGAGGGCAGTGGTGGAGTTGGCCAGTTGGAAAGAGGTGGTTTGTAAACTGATGCAACAGTTAAATTGTTGAGTTTGGCAGTAATTATTTCCACTTCATTGACTTTTTGACACCTCACTTCCGAGATGTTGCAAATGTTACTTTTGGCATACATGGCTGATCCGTGTATAGGAGAGGGAATTCTCGATATCATTCTGTATCCTGCAATCTTGCCCCTGCTTTCCAAATCTTTTTCAGTCATGTGGGTCTCTTGAACAGCTAAGATGTCGATTTTGAGGTCAGTAGCTAGTTTGCTAAGGTATTCACATTTAGCAATTGTTAATCCTTCTGCATTTATTTGAAGAATCTGAGCGCTGTGTCCAAACGTTCTGGTCAGTTGGCTCTGACAAGTGCCGTTGTTCAATTTCATCTTCAGATTTTTCATCTTCTGATGTTGCTTTGTGTGACCGTGAGAGATACGGGATCTAGTTCGGTCGCCTATTGTGTAGATTATCAGCCGTCCTGCATCAGCAGTCCGTTGTCCAGGGTACACCACGAGGAGGTTATCTACACGTCGTACTAACTGAGGGATAATTATCTTACTTAAAAGTTACAGGAGACTCCATTGAAGCAATATGACATCAATCATCAGGAAAGGTATGGGCATAAATATACAAAACAGACAATCGCAGAAGGGAATTATCCACAATGATATATCGCATGAAGCTAAAAAGATGACTCAAAAGCCAAAGGAAGATACACACAAGCTGCAAAAGGACAAGAAACTGTAGTGATATGGAAACTGTAGTGATATGGAAAATTTAGTTGAGTATTAAAAATGTGATGGATGAGGGCTTTGATAACTTCTGCTGTAATTCCAATTAATAAGAGCCTCATGAACAATCCAGAGAAAACTCAACTGTAGAGACAGCTCTAATAAACAAAAGGTGAGAGGTTAATTAAAACCACAACAAGGCTAACATACTTATCACGAAATTTAAAAATCCATTCACTGATGAACTTATTGATAACTTCTTCCTATGATGTATGAAGTTAGAGATGGGTTTGTTTAGTAAAAGAGATCACAGGTATTATAAAGCAGTTGGAGTGCCTAAATTAAGGGAAAGCTTTAGGTCCTGGTTAGAGATTGCAATCCAGCAAAGCGGGATCCTGCATCATTAGACAGTCTGGCGGATCCCGCACAAAATTAAGCGGATCCGCAATCCGCAAAATCTGGCAGAAACGCGTGTCAGTCTGCGTGACTCGCTGCCCCACTCGGTCTCTGTCAGATATTTTGCACTGTTTGCCTGCACCAGAGCAGTTGGCATTTGACTCGTGTGAACAAGCAGTTTTTTTGTCAACCTTCGTCATTCGTAAGTAAATAAATACACTTTTACGTATTCATCAAAACTTACGTTTGTTTCGAGTACACATTTCTGTAATTTGAGTTATGGTGCATATTTAGTATGATTTTCTAACTACATAATTATTTTTTAAGTGTCGCAAACGTTATCTGAACTACACGGTTACAGAATTTTATTCACTGTTTCATTATTCCCATTTTCTGTATTTGCAGATAAAGTAATTGTGACAATTTCCTAATTTTCGGCTGAAAATTTGATTATTCGTTGATATGAAACTAATGTTATCATAATTTTAACGATCGCGTACCTATTTATTTAACAGCTATCAAAAGGAAATTGTATATTCTTTGACTTATTATTTTTTTAACCGCTGTCTCAATGCGTTTCTTTGACGAAAGCCACCTGCTTACATGTCCCGCTCAGGCTTTCGATTAATCCCTCTTCTCCTTGTTATTATTTCGACTATATGTAAAAAAAGTTATAATGAAATTTTCATGGGTGTATCGACAAGTTGTGTTGTAGGAACACCATACTTTGACGGCTGCCTCCGACGTCTTCCTCACGTGTGTAATTTCGTGTGTTTGCAATGAAATCCGGAGATACAACCTATGAGGACTTCACTGCAATCATTCTCCGAGAAAGTCTCCTTTCTTACTAAACAATTATAATTTCCGCACTAAAAACATCGTTACACCACATAAGTAAATCTGAAATACTTGACAGTTTACGTGTTGGTGAATAGTTTCTTTTATTAACATTGAATCAACTGTAATATCAATCAAGGAATCAGGAGATATAATAATGAATCACGCAAAAAAAGGCCTAGTCTCGTGCTTGTGCAGTGACAAAAAGTCGTGAAATCTTGGTCTGAGCCAAGTCTACAGTTTACAGAGTATATTCACTTCACTTTGTGAAATAGAATGCTTTTCTCGGTGTTATGGAACGTTTATTTATAATTTATATATAAAAAAAACTCTGGTAACTTGGCCATTAAGCAAACCATATTTTTAAACCCATGTAATGTATTTTAAGGCACATAATTTGACCTAAGACTCAATATTTTCCATTTTTATTATTTATTTAAAAATTGTTATAGATTAAAAAACAAAAATGTAAAAGCTCGAAATACACTTAAGACATGCTAAAAAGTTTTAAGGTCATTTTACCAATCAAAATATTGTTAACTGTTAATTTTATCATTTAACATTAAAAATTATTTATTAATTTAATTATTATTTAATTTATTAACGTTTTAAGTAACTATGTTTTAAATATTTTCTTTAAAAAAACTGTTTGTACCAATCCCTCACGGATCCCGCGGGATTGCAATCCTTAGTCCTGGTGCTATGCCAGAAAGTGTATTTTCAAGTACAAGGCGGAAATTGAACCAGTTCTGTCTGTTATATACCATAAATCCTTAGAAGTGAAAAAAGTACCTTCTGACTGGAAAACTGCACAAGTAGTCCCAATTTTCAAGAAAGGAGATTGAAGAGATCCTAGGAACTACCAACCCATATTGCTAACATCTGTTTGCAGTAAAGTTCTGGAGCGTGTTATATGTTTGAATATTATGAAGTTTCTAGATGAAAATAAATTGCTTGCACTGAATCAACAAGGATTTTAGGGATTTCAGAAACACATCTAATTCTTTTTTCATTTGGTTTAGTGAAAGCTATTGATGCATCATCGCAAGTTGATCCTCTTTTTAAGAACAATGCAGAAGGAACAGAAAAGAATTTTACCATGGCCTTTTGAAGGAACTTTCCTAGCATTCACCTGGAGTGATTTGGGGAATCCATGGAAAACCCAAATCTGGATGGCCAGACCTGGATTCGAACCCACATCTTCCACAATACGAAGCCAGAGTTTTTGACTCTGCACCACATAGCTGCCGTTTAGCAAATATTTGAGTGTACAGTGCATCAGGTCAGATTTCTGAATGGATACAAAAAATTTTAACTGGTCGATCTCAGTATGTTGCCTATGATGGAGAAGCCTCTACTTGCATCAGGTGTCCTTCAAGGAAGTGTAATAGATTGGTCATTGGTGATGCAGTCATCTTGGGGAAGTAAGGATTTCAGCTGATTGCTTAAAATTTCAACATGATCTACACATTATTTTGGCATGGTCCTGTCAATGGCAACTAATACTGAATTGCAAAAAGTGCAAGGCAATGTGCATAACTAACAAAAAGAGTCAGTTTGTTTAGGAGACAAAGTAAACAGTTCAGTTATTGATACGGTTGATTCTGTGAACTGTTTGGGTGTAGCAGGTCAAAGTAACATGAAATATGCATCTGCACATAACTTCGGTGCTAATTATAGGTTGCAATCCTAGACCCAATTTTGAAGTATTATAACACACAAACAAAGAAATTAGCATACAAAACTCTCGTGTGTCTACATTTGGACTACCATTGTGCCAATTGTAATCTGTATCCGAAGGGATTTATTGACAGTGTAGAGAAAATACAGAGAATAGTCAGATTTGTGACTGTCTGTTATAGTGCTAAAAAAGTGTCGCAGAATTGTTATGTACTTTAGGCTGGGATTATCTGGCAGACTGACGATTAAGTTTCATTTCAGTTTATTGGCATATGTGTCCACAATTTCTTTCATGTGTGAGTGTGATAAAACACTTTGTCCACCAACCTGGTTGAGTTGCACTGATAGGCAAGATAAGATTAGAGAAACTAGTTGCTGTGCTAATGCGTATATGAATTGTTTCTTTACTCATGTTACTCAGGATTGGAATGCACATAGTGTAGGTTCAAAACACCCTCTGCCACCCACAACTTTGTGAATTGCAGAGTATAAATGTAAATGAACCAAGGATGTATTCACATACCAGTTCATAGTTATTTAATGTTTCAAGCTTGGGTTTTAACTGTCTTGGATAATGTAAGTGGTGTTGGAAATGTAATTAACAGCAATTGGATGGTGTATAGAGGCACTTTGACCCATATTAGTTGCGACATAGGGAAATCTAGAGAAAAGGACTGTCAAAAATTCTGAACTGGAAATAAGGTACAATAGGCAATCACTTACCACAGATGACAATAATAGTGAATAAGTAAATAAATGAATCTGTAAAGATAAAAAATATGCTAAAAAAAGTATACATGTATTGAATAATATATGATTATAAAGTATCAAGTGACATGTTTAGCATAGGTTGAGGGCAGGGGTGTTTCTGGTGTCTGGGATATGTTAATAGACAAGATCCCATGTATATGGTTCTGAAAAGGTGGTGGTGTTTGGAAAGACTCTGCTTTCTGTAACCATGTAACAGGTATTGAGATTGTTGAAATCATGTGAGTTGGCATGAATTGCCACTGGATGATCTAGGTCGGAAGAAAAACGTTTTGTCTGTGGCCATTCATCTTGTAGGACAGGCAGTGAGCCCAATGTAGGAAGTAGTGCAGTGAAGACCAATAAGTTGGTAGATAAGGTAAGTGGTAGTGCAGGTGGCATGCCCAGTAATAGAAAATGATTCTCCTGTGGTGGGATTAGAATATGTAGTGGTGGCTGGATGCTTGCTGCATGTTTTGCAGTGGTGTGTATTGTAGGTGAAAGATCACTGCGGAGATCTAGGAGAGTCAGAAGGGAAGAACTTGTGGATCATGATGTTGTTTAGAGTAGAAGTGTTGTGATAAAAATGCTCTCACTCACTGAAATGGCAGCGGTACGTTGTGCGGATTGTTTGGATTGCAGGTTCTTATTTACTAGGAAATCAATAAACGGGTCGCTATACTGTTCAGTCTTCATTTATTCGTAAACCATATACATATTTCCATATCACCACCATCAAGTAATACAGTTTATTGACCGTGGATAAGGCACCCCTACAATAGCAGATTCTCACCATGTGTTCTTTAGTTCAGCTATGCAGCGCTCTCTCCACTGACTGACAGAATATCAGAAAACTCAGTTCTTCTAGAAATAGTAGTCTACAGTACTTAAAGAGCCCATTATGCAGTATTTATATCACCCATATAGAATTAAATCCAACTTGAGGCAACACACGCGGTCATTTAGTACCTGCCTACGTGCTAGCCATCCTCGATGCTATACACTGCGCGCTTTCATACTTGTCAATCCTTCATTAAGAATTGCACTTTTACAAACAATTAATTATGCTTAAATACTTCTTTTACAGTCTTATTGCAGAATATTTTATGTTAACTCCCAATTTTACACACACACATTAAATATTCAACTGCCTATCTACTTCTATTAAACCATCTGCACATTAACCTGATATAAAACTATCTCGCCACAATCCCCTGGGTTTATATTTGCTACTTGAAACCTACACAGAGCACAATAGCAAATATAAATCCACCAAATTTTTTTTTTTTTTTTTTTTTATTTATTTTTTTAAAAAAAAGGCCAGTTTGTAATATTATTAAATTCATACCAATGCAGTACCCAATCCTTTCAGTGTACAAATAAATCACATGCCCATCCAAAATATTACCTTGTCTCTAATCTGCAAAGCTTGGTGGTGACAGGCCATCAATTACAATTTCAGTTACAAAAATTATATATATATCATAGGATTTTGCTTACAAAGTATCATACACAAATAATACTAAATTGCCATTAATTATAAATAATACTGAAATTGCCATGTCAAATGTATAGTGTATTACACATCAAAATGTTCATTTGTTTCATTGAGAGTATATCAACTATCCGCACTAAAGTTTCATTCAAAAATAATGTCCAAAATCAATAAAAGTTCAGTGACATGCAAAATGTCAAAAAATCAATAGAAAACAAAAATTCTGTTATGACACCACATGAACAAAAAACAGGTTCTAAAACATTAAACCAGTGTTTGTCTTAGCAGCTTAATAATACTGGCTAATATACAGTCATTACAGTTACTAAAGTGAGGTACCAATCATAAACCGAATACAGTAGACAACCTGTTTACAGGTGAATACAGTGTGCCATTACCCCCCTTTCAAATTAACACTGAGTGGCTAGGGAAAGGAAAGAGAAAAAACTGTTCACCAAATGTATCATATCCCTTTCACTATTAGAACACAATCTATTGATGTTATCCAATTAACACAGTTATTGGAACTGTATGGCATGAAAATAAAATCCAACTCTCCAAAATGTACAGCTGTCATGGCCCTTGATATCGTAATAGTACAATTATGATTTAACTATTATACTATAATGTTGGTTACTCAACCAAGGCTCGTAAACCACACCCGGGAAACTGGAGATGGTCCCCAACGATAATGATGATGACTATAATGTTGGTTATTCTATGTGGCTTGTGCTTCTAGCAAAACATTTTGTTCACGTATTGCACAAAATGAAAGACAGCAAAAAGAGAGTTTCTCCCCACAAAGAAGCAACAAGTGCCTCTTCAGAGGAAACCAAATGATTTCACACTTTCCATCACATCTTTAGTTTGCAGCATAATGAGAACAATTGTTTTGTAATGTTCATCACAATGACTATGAAAGAGAGTATTGTAATTTTATTAACAAAAGCAAACACTTTGTATACAATACTCTTGATATTACCCTCCTTCAATTGAGGTAAGGTGGAAAGAAAGTCAGTATCTTGTGGCATAGTTAAAGTAAGTGGTTGAATATATAATATGGCAACATCATCATTGAAAGATTTTACCACCTGGATCTTGACCTTATCTTATGAAATCAAATCCTGATAGTCTGGTGTAGGTGGAGTGGTATGAATGTATGGAGTCTGTGCAACAGTAGATGCTTGAGGGTATGGTGTCACAATACTATCATTGAAAGGTTTTATAACCTGGACCTCTGAAATATCTGTGGAGACCAATTCCTTATCTGGGAACAGTATTGCTGAAATGCACAGCCTGGAGTCTGCCCATATCCACATGGGCCGAATCCTGATTATCTGTCCCAACTGGAATGGCATTACCATATGGGTTGGGGTTACTTTACTTTATTTAACTTGTCAGACGTTGCTCCCTGCCGTTTGATTGGTGGACGAAAATCTGTGGCTATACAATTCTGTAAACAGCTGTATAGTTGAATGATACCACCTGTATTATGTCCCACGTGTTCTTGAGGTGTGGAAATATTATGGTTGACCCCCTCATGCAATTTCTCGGGCTGCTGGTAACTCTTAGTCTCGTGATTTTCGAATGATGGGGAGGGTTGCCCAACCTTAGGGTTTATGCAATGAAAATATGGCTGAAATGTATCCTCGAGTTTGTGGTTGAGATTAATCTTGAGATATTTGATTTGATCAGTTCATATTTTGAGTTTTGTACACAGGAATTCAAATTTTGTGTCAAGTGAACCGAGTTTCTTGCTGAATGATTTGATATTTTTGTCAAATGATTGGAATTCTTTAGTCTGTTATTCTAGTGTTCTTTCGGCTTGTGCTTCCAGTCGTGAATCGAGTTGTTTGGCCTGTGCTTCGTGTTTTGTTGATTTGTGCTTGTGCTTGAAGTATCTATTTTTTAGTCTGTACTTCTGCTTCAAGTAATTTCTGCATCATCTGCATTAATTGTCTGGAATTGACAAGTGTAGGTTGTTCGTGTTGCATATAGCTGGTACTGGAACCAATGAAGTCACCATCAAAGGATGACCTAGGTGAGAACTCGGGTGGGTACCCGTTAACACATGGTCCGGTGTACTCTCCATTAGTGTTAAATCAGCTTTGTGTCAAGTTAGAGGTGCTACCTAGGGATTTTGTGCAATGGGTGTGCCCAAGTGAAAAATTGTTTTCCTCCTTATCATGCGAAAATTATTTTCAGTCATATCACGTGAAAAACTGTTTTCATCCATACCAAATATGCCATTTGTCTGAAACCCTAATATGCTGACCAAATTTATATGGTGACAACTTGAATTAAGAAATAAAACAAATTAAACTAAGATGACACAGTAACTGAAATTGTTCACAACTGTAATAGCCACAAACATAGCAACATAAGAGGAAAGAGAAAAAAAAAGAAAAAACATATACACAAATGCAGTGTGTCATCTGTTATAAAGCTACTCTCTGTCTTGGAAACAAACAAGCTTCCCAAGTTTGTAATGATTTCGCCGTACAAATAAACTAACAGTAATTTCTTTGACATCTAAGTAAATAATTTTACCTCAACACATTTACTTTTGATGATGTTTTATTACACTCTGCATGACACGTTTCGAGAACTCATTCCCACTTTCAAATGCAATATTAGTACATTATTAATGCATTTTAATGTGCAAAGTGTTTGTGTTTATTTCTGTTGGACATTAGTATAACTTTTGGAGTTTTCCTGGAAATAAAAATGTGGAGTGTTGTACTAGGTCAAAAATGTGCAACAAAGTAGATATGGAATAATTATCTAGTCAAACTTAGTTAGGTTTTTGAAGGTTCCTTAAAAACATGGCATCACAGAAACGTACACTACACATTCTCATTACATTAAATAAAGGTATTATGTACACTGAAAGTTAATGTTATCTAAACAAAGCAGTACATCTAACATTGAAGAAACAAAGATAATATATGACATGATTAAGGATATGAGATTAAGGATATGACGAAAACTCCAAAAGTTTACTAATGTCCAACGGAAACAAACACAAGCACTTCGCACATTAAAATGGATTAATAATGTACTAATATTCCATTTTAAAATGGGAATGAGTTCTCGAAACGCGTGACACAAAGTGTAATAAAACATCATCAAAAGTAACTGTGTAGCGGTAAAATAATTTGCTTACATCTCCATTGAAAACAGTTACAGACTTCCATAAGTCCATTTATTATGGATAAAGTAAAGTAATTTCTTTGTTTCCATTATCCACATAAAATTCTAAACTGGCAGTTTGACAATAAACAAGAGCACCCATTATCACATTTAAGTAAGAAAAGTGTAAGGAAATGTTGGTTACCATAAATGATTCAAATGAAAATGGAGGATTGATAATGTATGGTATAACGTATGGGAGCAGAGATATGGCTTTAAACAAGTGGTAGAATATAATGCAAAGGTATAGAACATTTTTGGTGTATTTTTAATGGAACTGAAAAAATTGATTGGGGGGGGGGGGATAAGCTGTCAAGGAACAGGCACAGTTTTGATGGAAACAGCGAGGATTTGGATGTAAATACATAGAGATGTTCAGTATGTGGAGACAGAGGTGTGGAAGCTGACAAAGTTGATAATTATCATAAGAAGCACTGAATCAATTAAGTAAGGAATTGGTATCAGCAAAAACAGAAGCTTATGAGTATGAATGAGCAAGGAGAAAACACTTAATGATACAACTAGAAAAATCTGTGAGAAAATTGTTAGGAGAGGTAAAGATAGAAAGGAGACCTTGAAGGGTAGTTTTGCCGCCATTTGACAAAGTTTCAGTTTGCAGGGCCTGCCTACTAGGTATAAGGGACCAACAGTTTCACATGGCGTCTGAGCCACAGAGCATCCTATTGTACTTCTCATAACAAAGCAAAGCTTTGCCGGAGGTGAAAATCAGTTTTTAAGGCCGTTAAAATTCTAGCCGAGGATGTGATTTGAACTGAGGACCTTCCATTCCCCAGTCAGGTGCCTTAACCAGCAGAGCTGAAGGGAGGTTAGGGATGTGTATGAAGTTACGAAAAATGTGCAAATATTAAGGAGCAGTTAGAGGAATATCTTAACAGACTTCATAAGTATATTGAGAGATAGTATATTATTATAGACAAGTGAATCGTACAATATCTGTAATGTTTGTAAACTTGCTTTATACTGAAGAGTACTTTGCAATTTGGGATTAATACTCAGAAGGAGAAGAATAAGACTTTGATAAAATTTTGGCATTTTGATTTATACTTTTTAAATTGTTTAATGTATTGGTGTCACAGCATATTGCAATGAATTAATGGCAATAAAGTTAATTCTTTCTTGCATTTTAAAGTATATGGAAAATTGTTTGTGGATATGTAATTGTATTTTCCCCCCCTGTATGTCAGTGATCTCCTTAACAATATTTCATTTCATTAACAGTTGCCATATTTCATGGAGGACATTCTTATATCAGAACTGGATTTAGGTGAAACAGTACCCCTGATTCAGCGAGTAAGCAGTCCTATAATGGATGATCGTGGTCTGTGGATTGAAATGGACATCACATATCAGGGCCTTGCCAGCCTCACTCTCGAGACAAAGTTAAATCTCATGAAACTCAAGAAGACTGGTGAACAAGTGTTGACACCATCGAGGGAAATGCGAGCTGACGTTCCAAAAAGGTTATTTTTTTCATTCTTATGTTACCTTTTTATATTTAATGGAGGAAGTATTGCTATATTTTTTTCTTTTCTTTAGTTTAAATGTTTCAGAAAATCTTTTTTCTCTAATGTTCAACCCCTCCCCCCTTCTCCCCTCTCGCCCCCTTTCACCAGACCACCTAAGAGCAACCACAGCCCAGTTCTGATTCAAAATCCTCTGAGGCGTATAGTTTCTTAAATGTCCCCTACAGCAGGATGAATTTTTCCTGGAGTACTGCCCTGAAATGAGCCACTGAGATATTTCTGTGAGGCTTAAAACATGCCCACTTACCTTTTCCATTGTAGTGTGTCCTACTTTGGAAACCTCTCATGCCATTTATCAAATAAAATATACAATAGCTTCCTTACTCCTTGTGCAGTTGTTTTTATTGGGGACTTAGGAGGAGAGATCATTAGTGTCCTAACAATAACTGGTTTAGTGTGTGGTTCTTTGTGCTGTTCTGACTACATATTTTCTCACCAAAAATACTTATTATCCCGTTGTTGCTCATTGCAATGAAACCAATTCAACAGTGTTAAGTTCTTAAGTATGTTCTGATAACAACTCCTCTAAACTCAAATGGTAGGAACTGGCTTATGAATTCAAATTACTTGGTCTCAATATAAGATAATTACCCATAATTACCCTTGCCAGCCTTGTCGTTGGCCCCATTCCTTACAGAATTATCCATTTTTAAATGAATTCAAAAAAAGAGAGGAAGTTCTCAATTAGTCTTTTTTTTTAAGTTCAGCAATATATTCGCCGATTGGGAACCAATTTTAATATAAAAAATTTAATGGATTGGATATACCTTCAAAGTGGTTCCATATAAATTTCATTGAGACTACCTCTCTACACCTTTACACCCCTTATATTTTATACAAACCAAAAAAAATTATCCGATTTCGATGGAACTTCGGACATGCATAATTTAAAATCAAGAGGCTGGCAATCCGGGATGACCTATATGTGCGACATTGGTTCCCCCACTGAACGGATTTCAGCTTTGGTGGATCAACAACTCCAACCTTTTGTGCAGAACCTTCCTTCATACATCAAAGACACCCCACATTTTTTGGAGCGTCTGTCCAGAGTCCCAGTCCTCCACCCCCAGACTCCCTCTTTGTCTCCATTTACGTAACTTGCTTGTACACTAATATTCCTCACCTTGAAGGACTTAGTTCCCTTCCTGGATACGCATGCTCTGAACAGTCTTCCCAGAACACCCTTTATCATATCCCTAACCAACTTTATCCTCTCCAAAAACTATTTCTCCTTCAACTCCTAGATTTATCACCACTGCCATGGGTACCCATATGGCTCCGTCCTACGCCAACCTCTTCCTGTGCCGTCTGAGGATAATTTTCTGAAGAACTACCCCCTCGTATGGTTCAGATACATAGATGATATATTTATGATCTGGACCCGTGAGTTACTGATTACGGGCTACCGCGTTGGAAAAACGTTTCACTGGCAGAAGGAAACTACGAGATTACGTGGTGGAGTGTTGGTGAACTGTGTTGGTCTGAACAGCTACGTGAAAGTGATTGAATGTATTGCTTTTCACTCTTAAGAACTTGCATCTTCGGATTATATAGTCACTACCAGTAATTTTACTTGTATGTGCTTTAATTATTTTTTCCATTGGTGGTCGGGTGCATTTGTGCAGCACAAAACTCTGAATAATCTTTGGCTTGTGGTCTGCATGTTCAAGGTGTTTCTTTGAAGAAACTTTTGGTTATATTTGTTTTTGATTTGTACCCTAGCCAGCTTATGGTGGCGGCCGATAATTTAATTAATTAACGAAGTCTGATGGACCTTATCTTAGGTGGTCGCAACTAATCATAAAGGGGACTAATTTGTGAGTCGGAAGGAACTGTTATCAATCCCGGCGGACTTTCAGTTTGTTCCCCAACACTACCCACTACCCACTGCTCCCCACACTTGCTTCAGCAGACCACCCAATCTGAATAACGTCCTGGTCCACAAGTATTACCGTCTGACTCTCCTAGACCTCCACAGGGATCTTTCCCTTGTAACAGACCCTGCTGCAAAACATGTAGCATGCACCCTGCCACCACCACTTACTCTAATCCAGTCACAGGCGAATCATTCCCTATAATTGGACACGCTACGTGCTCTACCACTCACCTTATTTACGAACTCACCTGTCTCCATTGCAGTGCTTCCTACCACTCACTACTCAACAACTATCCTATAGGATGAATGGCCACCAGTAAAAAGTTTATACTTCCAAAAAAAACGGTCGTTTAAAGGTTCGAAAATGCCCAAAAGGAGACTTTAAGAACGTTTTTGAGGGATAATTACATTATCTTTATAGAAGGAAGAGGCTCAATTGAAGAGATGTGGCTTCGATTGATGAATATAGTCAGAGAAGGTATGGACTTACGAGGCATGTTTTTTAAGTAAGTACCGTTTTGAAATTAAAAAAAGACGTGCAAATATATCTCAATAATTTTATTTTTACATGAAAGCCTGTACCTTACTCTACTTTTCTACATAATTCCCTTCAATATTGAGACACTTGTCATAACATAGTACCAGTTTTCGAAAACCCTCCTCATAGAAGTCTGCCACCTGAGTTGTTAACCACGACATCACGACTGTTTTGACTTCGTTATCGTCTTCAAGACGCTGACTGCCCAGGTGTTTCTTCAAGTGCAGGAACAGATGGTAGTCACTGAGTGCCAGATCAGGGCTGTACGGAGGATGATCTAGAGTTTCCCATCGAAAAGATGTGATGAGATCTTTGGTCTGATTAGCCACATGTGGACAGGCATTGTCATGCAGCAAAACGATGCCCTTGCTCAACTTGCCACGTCTTTTGTTCTGGATTGAATTGCACAGATTGTTCAATGTCTCACAATAAGCTGCTGCATTGATTGTCTCATTATGAGGCAGAAATTCCACAAGCAATATTCCTTGTCTGTCCCAAAAAACTGTGCACATGATTTTCCGGGCAGAAATCGTTTGCTTGAATTTCACTTTCTTGGGTGAATCTGAATGGACTGTTGCTTTGATTCAGGTGTGACGTAGGCCACCCATGTCTCATCGCCCATAACAGTTTGGCTTAAGAAATCATCACCATTGTTGTGGTACCGCTCAAGGAAAGTCGATGCACTGTCTAAACGTTTAGTTTTGTGCACATCCGTTAACATTTTCAGTACCCAGCGTGAGCACAATTTTTGGTAATTCAAGTGCTCGGTCACAATGCCATACAAAACACTACGAGAAACATTAGGAAAGTCATCACACAAGGAGGAAATCGTAAAGCGTCTGTTTTCTCTCACCTTATTGTCCACTTTCTGCACCAAAGTTTCATTAACGACCGAAGGACGCCCACTCTGTTGTTCATCATGCACATTTGTGCGGCCATCTTTAAATGCTCTCACCCACTTTTTCACCATTCCATCACTCATAATGTTTTGTCCATAAACTGCACAGATCTCACGATGAATATCGATCAGTTTTAGGCCTTTAGCACAAAGAAATCTTATAACAGCCCGTACTTCACAGTCGGCGGGAATTATCGGAGGCATCTTAAACACTCAGTGAACAACGTAAACAAGGAAGAATTAGACTGTAATGGCGTCAGTGCATAGGCAAGAGATGCAGGTACCCAGTGCACAGGCGCGGAACGCCGACCGTACCGCTCGAGCCATGGTGTGACAAAATGGTACTTACTTAAAAAATACACGTCATACATATACCAAAAAGGACAATCAGGGATGGAAACGATTCCCTGTCATAAACACATGAAGTTAAAAGGTTACTTAAAAAGCAATGGAAGATACATGCACGTTCAAGAAGGATGATGTATAGGAGTGATTTAGAAAAGTTAGCTGAGACAAGAGGACACGTCAAGAAGGCGATGCACGAGGCCTTTAGTGACTTCGATGTAACCCACTTTCTAAGAATCTCATCGAAAATCCAAAGAAATTTTGGTCGTATGTAAAAAAAGTAAGTGGTTGTGGCAACAATATGCCAATATGACAGCCCAGAGATGCAACCAAACTGGTTTTACCCCATCTATGGCCGTGTGCATCGCCGACCAATCAAAGAGCAGCGTGAAGCTTCCCTTGGCAACAGCCTATTTATAGGACACTGACTGACTCGCGAGCCAGTCAGTGTCTTGTCCTTGTATGTAAAGGGCCCCATACACACAGCAACTTGTTGCCCAACCATGTCACCCAACATGGTTGGCCAACACAAAAACAAGTTGGACAAAACAGTTCGCCGACATCAGTAGAGAGAGAACCAGCATACAGATAACAAGGTGTTTACTTATACCAGTAATGTTTATTATTATTATTAAAATAGCATTTGGCAATGGAGGCCACACAGCCAGCTCAATGTGATTATCGTAGCTTCCAGTGAATCAGTCATACAGTATATATATATTTTGCAGCTTCTAATTATGGACGGACAGTACATTAACACAGACACACAACACTTAAACACCCACGCCCTCGGCCGGACTCGAACCGACAACCTTCGGCACGCAGGGCCAGTAGTTTAGCCCCTACATTACCAAGGCCGGCTACCAGTAATGTTGGAACTAGAAGAAATAGCTTTGTGCACAATTATCATTGCTGCCAGTGCGGAAAATGAGAGGGAAAAGAGAAAAAGAAAAATTTGGGATAAAAAGTGGCTCTAAAAATGCCTTAAATTTTCACTCACTAATTTGCTGTCGTAGCTCAGAGTAACTGCACTGGAAGATTACAAAAATTTCCACTTCTTTGAAATCGATCAGCAATTCTTCCCAGCCCTTGATTCTTGAATTTTTATTTTTATATAAATCAGATCTTACTTTCCACAGTTGTGGTAGACTGTGAAACTTTTCGATGACGGTGTTCCATGCATCGTTGTTCTGAACAGTATCCATCACATTACTACTACTAGCATAAATCACTAGCACTGCCTCAATGAGAAACCGGAGCGGACTGATGTTGGCAGCCAGGTTGGACAACTTGCCCATACACACTACAACACGTTGGCACAACAATAGGCCCCTCCCACAAATATCAAAAGAGTTTGAAAACCGCCAACTTGGTTGGCCAACTTGTGATTTGCTCTGCCAACCTACCCATACACACACCAACTTGGTCAACAAGTTGCTGTTTGTATGGGGCCCTTAAGAGTTAACCTGATGTAGGCAACGAAGGCAGTTGCCGAAACGTCGTTAAAAGAACTAAATAAATCAATTAACTGGCAGAAAACCTGAGAGTTATTTATTTCAACAATATGTTCTACTAAAAAACGGTCGGGGAGTAGATGACAGCCACGACAAGGCTACCGTATTTAACACCGAATTTAAAAATTCTTTCACTGACGAAAACATGGAAAACATTCCCGCTTTTCCACGGCGTGTAGAATTTCAGATGGATCTAGTACAAATTGATAGTGTAGGTATCATAAAGCAATTAAATCTCCTGAAGTGGAGGAAAGCCCTGGATCCTGATGTTATGCCAGTAAGAGTATTTTCGGAACACGCAGAAGAAATTTAACCATTTCTGTCAAATATATTTCGTAAATCTATCGAAGAAAGAAAAATACTTTCTGACTGGAAAATAGCACAGGTGATTCCCATATTCAAGAAAGGAGATCGGATAGGTCCTAGGAATTATTGACCCATATCTCTAACATCTGTTTGCAGTAGAATTCTGGAGCATGTCATATGTTCTAACGTTATGAAGTTTCTAGATATTATTTTGTGCATGATTTATAGCTTTATGGGCTATGCCGTGTCGTTTATTAGTTTATCTAAGCTTTCGGCTGTTATACTCCAGCCTTCTTCAGAGATACTGTTTATATTTATGTTCACATTGCAACAGTCACCAGGCATCGCAGAGGAAAAGGCCGCTATCTTCGTTGATGTTGTTGGAATTCCTTAAGATTTCTGCCTCTTTCACACGTCAAGGCTATCACTGGTCTTCTCTCCACAGTAGCCCCATATCTTGAAATTTTATTTCATGCCCGGTGTTAATAGCATGGCGAACGATGGCAGATTTGTCGCTGTTGTTATATTTGTATTGGCAGATATGTTCTTTAAGTGTCTCTGCCACTGTGTGACCTGTCTCACAGATGTATACACTGCCACAGCTGCAGGGGATTTCATAAACACTCTTAAGCTGGTGTGGGTGAAATCTGTCTTTTACCCTGGATAATGACTGGCCCAGTTTGCAGTGAGCTTTATACACAATTCGCACCTCCACCCGCTTAAACACGTATGTATGGAAGACACGCGAATTTCTTGGCACATTTGTATCATGAGATAAGTTGACCTCTTCCATGGGTTTTTTTTTTTTTGTCAGAAAACCCTTCAGATATCTGATTCACTATAGGCGTTGGCTCAGAATATTTTTGTAAGAGTCTCCATTTCTTCATTCAGACTTTCCGGGTCACATACTGTACTCGCTCTTAAATTCAGTGATGTTAATATGCCTATCTTCATTGCCGGGTGATTTCTGACCAAATAAATCCCTTAATTTTTGTGAAAACCCACATTTGATCCAATTCCAATGCGTATACTTTAAAACAAAGGGAAAAGAAAAATATTGTCCCCTTTAGTTTTCCAAAAACCCAAACCCTGTCCCCCTTTCCACCCACTTAATTATTGTCAATGTTCTTTATACAAAGCTACAATTTCTATCTGATTTTGAAGGGAGTTTGCACACATATACTTTAAAGCATACAGAACAAATCTGTTTACATTTGTTTTGTCGAAGCCCAACCCCTCTTCCCTTCCACCCCCACAACTCTTAATTTCCAATATTCTTAATAGAAACACACAGTTTTTATCCGATTTCAATGGAACACTGCACGTGTATACTTAAAAACATAGTGTCAACATTCTGTTTACAAAACCCAACCCATCACTCCATTACCCCATTTAATTTTTGCAAATATTCTTTATACAAAACTACAGCTTTTATCCAGATCCAATGGAACTCTTCACATGTATACTTTAAAACAAAGAGAAAATTACTGTCCACACTAGTTTTACAAAAACCAAACTATTCTTCCCCTCTACACCCCCTTAAATGCTTTTTAACATGCCTACAGTTTTTATCAATGGAAATTCACACATGTATACTATAAATCAAACAGAAATAGACTGTCCACATTTGTTATGTACAAGCTCAGTCCCTCTTCTCCTTTACACCCACACCTTTTAATTTCCAATGTTTTTATAGAAACACAGTTTTAAATTCCAGCAAAATCATTTCAGTTATTTTTAAGTTATAGCGGAGTATAAAATTAATGGAGAGACTGATATGCAACCACATCAGAAATATAGGTCAGTAGCATAAGTGGTTTTGACGTATGCAACGTGGCTTTAGGCAAGGATATTCATGCGAATCTCAGTTGGTGGGATATACACAAGATATTTCGGATGAAATGGACAAGGTTGGTCAAATTGATAGTGTAGCACTAGATCTTTCAAAGGCTTTGATAGGGAGAGTCATAAAATTGTAGTAAATAATGTAAAAACTATTGGAGTGGATCAGAAAGTGATTTACTGGGTAGAAGTTTTAAAAGGTAGAAAACGGAAAGTTGGGGTAGGAAATGCGGTATCAAAAGAAGTGGAAGTAAAAATGGGAGTGCCACAGGATAGCGTCTTGGGACCATTGCTGTTCACTATTCTAATGAATAATTGTGATGATTGTTTACTATCAGAAATTAGATTGTTTGCTGATGACATAATGCTATATAAAACAGTAGATGACTGTAAACGGCTGCAGGATGATCAGAACAGGTTATCTAGTTGGGTGGGTAAACTTGGAATGAAGATAAATGCAAAGAAGAATCAACTTACACAAATAAACTAAAGGGTGATTATGGTTATAAGATGGGGAAAGAATTGCTTGTTGATGACTTGAAATGTAAATACCTTGGCTTTACAATTGATAACAAGCTTAACTGGGCAGAACACATTAGAGAGGTGGTAGGTAAAGGTTTCAAATTTCTGCACTTATTGGAAAGAGTGATGAGGGTATGTACGAGAGAACTAAAGGAATTGGGTTACAAAACTTTGGACAGACTCTTGCTTGGATATGGTAGTGAAGTATGGGACCCACATTTTGATTATAAAATACAGGAGTTCAAGATGGTGCAAAAAAGGGCTGCTAGATTTGTTTCTGTAAATTACCGCAGAATACAATCGGTAACAGATATGATAAAAGATCTGGAATGGGATTCATTGGAAGACAGGAGGAGGGTGAAGATGGGCACGGGAGTGTACAAGGCGTATATTGGTGATGAGGCCTGGAAAGATATTCGTGTAAGAATGAAAACTAATGCATGAAAGGGAAAAGATGAGCATGATAACAAGCTGGCACTCAATTACAGGCACAATGGTGTCAGGCAAGGGTGTATTCAGGATCAGAGCTAGAGGGGGGCAAGATTTGAGCTAGGGGGGGGGGCAACTCATATTGGTTTCGAGGAAGTGGGGTGGGCCACTGAAACGTGACGATTTCTTACAAAATGAAACTCAAACCTATAGAGAAAACTATTTTTATTTTTGATTAATATAGTAATCCAACCACTTAATCTAAGGACCTATTATGTAGTAAATTAAGATCGTAACTCAGTTATAGTTTATGTAAACATTAATCGTCTCGGATTCTTAGAAAATTTTTCAATATCTTTGTTCCTCAATATCTCACGGTTTTCTTTCACAAAATTTCGATGCACATTCATCAGTCATAATCCAGTCAATCTTTCCTCACACAAAGTGCTGCTGAGCCAGTTCTTCACTCGTCAAAGCGTACTGAAGGCAACTTAATTTTTCTTCAGGGGGGGGGCAGCAACCCCCCCCCCCTGCTCCTCGCTGGATACGCCCATCGTGTCAGGGATTGGAATAAGTTACCAAGAGAAATAATGAATAATTTACCAAAAATGTTGAAAGAATTTAAAGTTAAAATTTATAGAGGGCAAATGTAGGTGTACAGGATAGGGGGAAGATCGGTGCAGGGAGATTGCCACCAGAACGTGCACTCCATTGCAGTTTTAAGTAAATATTATTAAATGTTCATAAAATAAATGTGTGGTAATGTCTCAACATGTGCGTCAGATTTTAACTTTGTGAAAACCCATTAAAAATGTATATTTTGTGTGTGATGTTAGCCCAAGTAGATATATTGCGGATCCGTGTATGTGGTATGTATTAATTGCCCTGATGTTACATGTTTTGACTGTCTAGTAGCAGCTTTAATAGATTTTGTGATTAGGTTGAAACACAGTCTGGACCAAAATGTAAACTGACATTGGTTATCATAGCATCCAGTTCACCCCATACTGGAAGTTGTTGGGGTTTATCGAGCCACGATTTTTTGAATGTAGGTGCCTTAACCACTCTGCACCTAGGAAGTTCGCAAAATGAGAACTGCTGCAGCATATTTGAAATACAAAACAAACTATAATACAGCTAAAAATTTAAATAAAAAATAATTGTTTCAAAAGAAATATATGAAAACCTCCTTCAAAAAAATGCACTAAAAATTTTAAAATAACTTTATACCTAGCTTAGAAGAAAATAAATCTAAATGAACAATATTTTACATTACTATTATTGAAATTTTCACATTAATCATTTATTTTTGGAGTCGATGCCCCAGCCAAAACAAGAAAAACAACAAAAACAATAAGGAATGACAGTAGTACATAACAAAAAATCATATTACTACTTACCTATGATTAATGCCAGAAACATGTTTCAACAAAACTGAAACATATAGGTGATAGACCTATATTATACTAACTGGCATAATTTTTTGGGGAAACTCTTCAAAAAGTAAAAAAGTTTTCATAGCACAGTAAAGAGCTATTAGAATGTTGTGTAGGGGTACAACCAAGAATTTCTTGCAGACAACTTCTTAAAAAACTCAATATTCTTACAATGACTTCTCAGTATATATATTCTCTCATGTGCTTTGTCATAGATCATTTTAACCGGTTTACTTCTAATTCACAGGTACACAATTTGAATACAAGAAACAGAAATAACTTGCACAAAACACAAACATCTCTGTCATCAGTACAAAGAGGAGTTAATTATTCTGGTATACATCTGTTTAATAAACTTCCCAAGAGTATAAAACAGTCTGCAGATAATAAAGATATATTTAGAGAAAAACTGAGAGATTATTTTATTGGCAACTCCTCCCGCTTTGTTCAAGAATTTGAACAAATTAATTAATTGTATTCAATATGACTTTTGTAAAATTCAGTTGTAAGAATAAATGTTTATTGTTATTCTCTTTTTTTGTCTTTGGAACATATACTTGTTTTTACTATGATTATGACTCATATTGTATGTATGTGTATTAACCATGACATGTTTCACATCCCAGAGGGCCTTCCACAGCAGGGATCCATGAAACAAGGTTGAAAAATAAATAAATAACTGTAAAGCATTGTCGCATGATGCAGCCTACCAACTAACAATATAGTGCCAGAGATAAGCCTTGACGACCAACCAGGCCAAGCCACAGATTAAGATACTGTCTAATTTGTTCCCCTAAACTGTCTCCCGCAAAATATTCGGAATTTTCGTTCCTTCTCCCCGTGTCACCTCGAACAGCAAATAAAATTCAGTAATTTGTTCCTTGCGATGTGACAGTTAACACTGACTCCTAAAGTAACAGATTAATGTAAAAATTTCAATAATAGTAAAGTAAAATATTGTCCACTTAGATTTATTTTCTTCTAAATAAGGTATAAAGTTATTTTAAAATTTTTAGTGTTTTCTTGAGTGAGGTTCCCCCCCCCCCCTCCTTTAGAACAATTATTTTGTTTCCCCCCCCCCCTCCTTTAGAACAATTATTTTGTTTTCTTTTCTTCTTCTGTCCAGTAGTCGAGGTATTGATTCTATTGTGCTTCAATCCTATTTCAAAATAATACAGAAAATTAACATAATGTTTGCATGTATATAGTTTTTGTGTATCTTTATTTTTTTTTATTCGTTTACACATTTCTTCTTTCTTTGTTCATTGCTTGAGTTTTGAATTCATTAGCACTCCTGTGGCAGGAAAGAGAATCAGCTCCACCCAGTTTGATTCATGTTCTGGATTTTCTGTCCTTGTAATTCACTGTATACGCCATCCTACCATACCATCTTCTCTGGCTCTTTGCTTCATCCTTATTATTTTGAAACAAATGTTTGTTTGATATTATGATCCATCAAGTCGGTTTTCATGTCCATCTCAAATAAAACTTATTCAAGAAAGTTATAATCAAACTCGATGAATGATGAACACAGTTTAGAGATACATGAAATAGCTAAAATTGCAATTATGTTAGAAATATACAGTATAACAAGAATTTTTTGATTGTCTCATGGCTGCATTTATCATATGATGTTGACATCTTAGTATGCAATAATATATTTTAACTTTAATTTAATAGATGTTCTAATTACAGAAATTGAAAGGCTAGCGCACAGTCATAGAACAGCTAAATAGAGTGCTGGGAGGGAGAGGGGACAAAAAAGAAAGAGGACTATGTCAGGGATGGTGCGGGATATTGGGGTTGATATCGGCTTCATCACCTGAACTCGAAGTCTTCCAAAAGTATTCAAAGTCCTGAAAAGTTCTGTTACCGTGTTAAACCATATGAGGTGCTAACTGTTAAAATGACCACAGTCGCCACTTACAGCTTTAACCTCCTGTAAGAAAGGTGCTATTGTAGAAATGAAAGTCGAAAGTCAAATAACTGCATTATATTCTTGAAATTCTCACATTAAATATAAAAGTTCACAGTTAGCAAAGGCAATCGGATATAAATCGTTCACCGAAAATCACAGGTTATGAATCAGAGCAAGACCGCACTAACCCCAAGAATGAATTTGAAAATAAAATCACTGTCGAAAACTGTTAAGTCTGAAGTTAGAGTGTGCCAAACTTTGAAAATGGCGCCCATCAAGCATGTTCCCGGCGGCCATACTTCCCCCACCTACACTGCCTACCAACGCGTCCGAGCTCGCACGGAGCATGCGCACTCGAGCACGCTTGACGAAAGACTGAAATCACCGAGCTTATGCTTGCGCGCGCTGTGTCGCCTATATAGGTTTACCTCACGTGATGCTACGCTCCGGCTGAGTGCCTCCGCACTCTTAAACATCCCCTTATGTTTAATTTTATAACTTCCCTCTAAGACGACTAATTTAAAATCTGAAACGGAATAAGTTATGGCAGTATACGGGTGTAGTGGTTTAGGAAAATTTTTAATTTATTTTAGCTTTAATTTTTATGTCTGATGACATGACCAAATATGGAAATCTTTCCGGCATTACACCACAGGCCAGAATTTTAGAAATTTTTAAATCGGCTTTAGTTACAACCATGAAACTATGCTCAAAATGTTTGCCCCGACTTTAGCCTCTCAAAAATTTAAACTTTGTTTAAATCGGTTATGAAATGATTGAGTTATTACAAGAACAGAGATTTCCCAAAATTCGCCATATTTATTATTGTGTATTTTTATGTGTAACTCTGAAGGTATATTGATTATTAAACCAGAAAAATTACTAATATGTAGCCTGAATTAAAATGCGTATTTTAAAGGTTGTCTCATCTCTGTAGGTGCTATATCATGGACACAATAAAATCGTTCGGTTATTGCCTCGTGGGAGGGTGTTGAGTGAATTTAGAAATTCTCTAACATCGGTTCTATTGCTTTAAATGACATTAAATTCATGTGTACGAAACTAGAAGAATGGATCTTTAAGACGAACTACTTTTTAAACCGGAATCACAGTAGGCTTTTAAATGAAAAAATGTTAAAGTTGAGTGATCTATTTTATGTGTTCAGGTGGCATTTAAAAATACTTAGACGGTTGGAAACTATCAGATTTAGATGAATTTAATTCTCTTTAATTTATTAGTTACTTTATATGTTGTGACAGTGCTTAAAATCAGTGAAAAGGCCTATAATGTGTACGGTGCCTCTAGCAAATTACTTCGAAATTGGATTAACAGACAGAAGGTTAGTAAAATGTCTTTTATTGGTTATAGAAAATTCGTTACGTGTGTTTACTGGCATTTAACTGTTCTTAGCGCTTTTAAAATGGTTTAACTTTATTGGAATTACTGTTGAAAGGCTTGATAATTTCGCCTATTTGCCGGCTCCCGGTTTTCACTGATTTATCATATTATCCGGATTAAAACTACTCGAAACCTATATAAAACTGAAAGATAAGATTATTTCCTATGTTTTTATCTACTTTTTAAGTCCTGAAACTATTTAAAGGTCTCAAATCGTTTATGTAAATAGCTTATGCAGAAGTGTTTTTCCAAACTGCTTCAAATCTCACTGAAACTACATATTACTGTGAAGTTATGGTTATTGTAGATCTAGGCCTGGCTTTTATTAGTTCTTTACAATCTTTACTGTATAAAAATCTCTCCCGAAATACCAAAATCTGGTATATTCCAAAATTTTAGGGTTAGGTTTGATTTATATTGTAATTAACTATTTATCTCTGGAATAATGCTTAGTAATCATGATAAAAAGTTTGTTTAGGCACTCTATTTACTATTATACAACATTTACTTCTTTTAAATCAGTTCAGAATATCTCCCTAACCAATGTTAGGATCTGGTATTGAAAGTTTACTTTTATATTTAATAACCTATTTCCTGCTGAAATATCATTGATTTATTGCATTTTATGGTTTATTTATGTTGGCTATGTGCTATTTATTTACTTCACTGTACTAGAAGTGTTGTTATCTTGATTTTACCTGTGGTATCGTGTATTGAAATTAACCTCTAACTTGGCCGGATTTTAACAGAATATTGAAAATAGAATGAGGGATACCTTACAACTACTTCTGAATTATTGGTTTTAAACAAGGTTATTATGAATGATTCCAGTGATTTTACAAATTTACTGTATCTATATTTGAAATACAAGGTCTGCCCCTCCATATCTTTGTTTCTGACAGTTTTAGCGCCATATGCCGAATATGAGTGCCAAAAAACTCCCTAGATGCCTCAGTTGTTGCTGGGACACTTCAGTTCGCATATAGTGTGCATTTGTTTACAAAGTGTTTTGTATGTTCATCACATTTTGCTATCGTAACAGATGATTGGAGCAACGAATTTGGATTAAATTACGCTTTAAACTGGAAAAAGTTGAGCGGAGACTTGAAATGATGAAGATGGCATTTGGGGACGAGTGTATGAGCAAAACACAAATAAATCAGTGGTATAAGCAGTTCAAAGATGGGTGCATACCTGTTGGTAGTAACTTGCACCCCTACTGGCCTTCAGTGGTGAAAACACCAGATAATTTTGAACATGTGCAGCTTGCAATCAATGAAGATCATTGATTGACTGTGCAAGAACTAGAATGTGATCCTGGAATACCAAAAACTATTGTTTGGAAGATTTTAACTGAAAAATTGCAAACGGTTCACATGTGTGCAAAATTTATTCCAAAATTGCTAACATTAGAGCAAAACTCCTTTCCCTTAAAATTGCTCAGGACAATTTTGAAATGTTTAGTAATGACAAAAATCTGCTTAAAAAGATTATAACAGGTGATGAATCTTGGTTTATGGTTATGTTCCTGAAAGAAAATTACAGTCTTCACAATGTAAGCTGTCATCAGAGCCGTAACCGAAAAGCATGTCAAGGTGGTAACAATGTCAAGTCATTGCTGATTGTTTTTATTATGAGGGTGTTGGGCACCATAAATATGCTACTATACATCAGACGATTGACAAAGAATATTATCTCTAAGTTATGAAAAGATTGCAAAATGCAATTAGAAGAAAATGACATCAGCTTTGGTCAAGTGGTGATTGGGTTCTTCATCACAATAATGCTTCAGCACATGCATCGAACAATCGTGCAGCAATATTTGACATAACACAAAATCGTATAGCTTTGTCAGCCTCCGCACAGTCCTGACGTAGCTTCCTGCAACTCTTGGCTGTGTCCAAGATTAAAAATGCCTCTCAAAGGACACTAATTGGACAACAAAGAACCACTCAAAACTAATATGACAAACACACTAAAGGCAATACAAAAAACAAGTTTCAGGACAGGCTGTAGGGAGCATATTCATCAATCAAATGGGGACTACTTCAAAGGATGCCACTAGCCCAATGATGCAAAATAACACCAGCAGGGAAATATGAAGGAAGGTCGGATACTTTTAGGATATATCTCATACTGTCACAAAATTTTACAGTCATGATAGAAAACTCAAAGGTATGTATGTGCTCTATATGTGTCCGCATACTGATTCTGTAGATTTCAAGTCCTTAATCAAATTCTTGCATCACTCAATGCAGCATGTCTCTATCAATGTTGCAAAGGACTTTTGATGCCAGTTTGCAATTCTGGTAGGTTTGTTGGTAGAGAAGGCTTAAACACTGGATCTTTCACATAACACCACACACAAAAAATTCAAGGGGTTAGATCAGGATAGTGTGGAGGCCACAAGCGTTCTTAGCATCTGTAATGTTCTTGAGTGACTGCTCACATCTGCACTCTCATGGTAGAAATGTGGCTGCAAAACTTTTTGAGTTTTTGTATACAACTGTAAAGTTTTTGTGACAAACTGTCATAAATATGCTAAATTTTGTGAAATTGCTTCAATAATTTGTAATAACTCTGTATTTATTATTATTAATAATAATTTAATTGCAATGGAGTACACACTCCAGTTGCAATTCCCTGTCATCCAATTACCCCATTTTTATTTTATTTTGTATACATTGACTATTGTCAAGTTTTTGACTTTAGTATAAATGTCATCATCAGAGTTTACCAACAGGAGTTGGCAATTTGGAATATCATTTGTGATATAAGTTTCAATGCCGTACTTGGGATGATAATTAAAAACTATTAATTTAAAACCTGGTATTCTTCCTCTGCATCGTATCTGTTTGTCTGCTGTGTAAGTTTCTTGGAGCACAGTGGCATCAACTGCATATTTCTGTGCAAGTCTGGAAAGATATTCACATATTGCTTGACTTATTCCTTCAATATTAAGTTGACAAATGCTTGGAGATGGTCCAATTCTACGAGCTGTGGTTCCTGAAAAGAACCTTCTGGCTCCTTTTTGTGTATTTTTCGACCGAGAGGTCTACTTAGACAGTTCGGTCTCATCTTATCGCTGTTGCTTTCTTAGCACCACCCAGGGGTTACGTGTAGGGCATTGATGTTATACCTACAGACGTGAAGCAGCCTCAGATCTTTTGAATTCTCCATTATATTCTGAGAAGTTGAAACCAAAGATGCAATCGAACATATGAAATTGGGAAAAGCAGCTGGATTGGATGGAATATACCCTGAGCTTTTGGCCCATTGTGGACCAGCTACAGTAAGATGGCTTACCAACTTCATCTCAAATATCCTACAAACCGGAAAACTTACACTGTTGGTGAAGAAAGCAAAATTATTAGCCATATTGAAACCAAATAAGGACCCTAAAAAAATGCTAAACTATTGACCAATAGCACTTCTAAGTGTCATACAAACTCCTTCAGCACCTGATCTACAATAGAATTTCTGAAGTAATCAATAACCACATTCCTATAGAACAAACAGGATTTATGCACGGGAGAAGCTGTAATGACCAGGTTTTCACTCACACCGCTTATATTGAAAATTGGTTTGAGAATAAATCAGTAAGCTTGGCTGGCTTTTTGGATCTACAAGTTGCCTATGACACTGTTTGATGAGAAGGACTTATTCTGAAATTCGTTTTATCTCATGTTGAAAACTTACAGACCTAAGTAACAACATGTTAAGCAATAGATACTTTCAGATATACCTTGATAATGGCAGAAGCAGAATGTTTAAACTACATGATGGCTTACTTCAAGGATCTGTTTTGGCACCCCTCCTATTCGATTTGTATACTCATGATTTACCAGAAATCTCTTCAAGAAAATGTATTTACACTGATGACATCTGTTTGGTGAATGAGAACCCTAACTTTTCTGATGCAGAAACAACTTTATACACTGATCTGGAAATATTAGATGTATACTTCAAGAAATGGTGCCTCGATATAAATCCTCGGAAAACAGTTATATCGACATTTCATTTATGCAACAGACAATCACACTATAAACCAGAAGTCAAATTCAGAGCCCAACTTATGCCATATTCCAGCACATCAAAATATCTGGGTATAATACTCAACAAAACTCTAACTTTCAAGCAGTTGATTATTTGCTTATATATTTCAAGCAGCATCTCTCAAACGTGGTTGTTAAAGTCAAAGTGAGAAATAATATTCTTCAAGAGCTTGCAGGTACTTCACCAGCAGCCAGTGCTCATGTTCTAAGATCCACAGCCTTAGCTCTGTCATACTCTATTGCTGAGTACTGGGTGCCCATCCTGTATCAATAGTACACACAGAAAAAAGATAGATGTGCAACTCAATCGGGCAATGTGAATAATTGTGGGATGCACTCTGAATACGAACATAGTATGGCTTTCAGTGCTATGTAACATTTCACCTCCAGTACTAAGAAGATTAGAAGCTTTCTTAAAGGTCAGGAAACACATCCTGAAGAACCTTCAGCTGCCTATACACCAAGACATTATTCGAACAAAACCCCACTGCTTGAAAACAAGAAAACTGCCGTGGTGCACAGCAGTCAACCTTACAGACTCCTGTTTAAATATCAACAAGCTGTGGATAACTCAATGGGAGCAGTCATCAATAGCCAATAAAAATTTACTTGAGGACCCTGAAGTATAGTTACAAGGAAATGATCTCCCCAGGCGGTAGTGGAGAATCACCAATCGGATTTGAACAGGCGGCTACTATTACCCAAATGGGGCTGGGTCAGTTCTGAAAATTGTGACTGTGGAGCCACCTTACAGACCGTCTACCACATTGGTTCTGACTGTCCTCTTCGGACCTACAAGAGATCAGTGCAGTTGACTAGTTAAAAACATTAGATCTATTCAATCTTGTGATATGCACATTTGTCCCTACCTATTGTGTATCTTTTTAAATATCATATGATAAATAAATATTTTTAAAAAAATTATCTTATGTAATTTGAGTGTTAAATTCCTCCCTATTTACTTTTGTTTTAGAAATTTTAATTTTAAATCCCTTCAGCATTTATGGTGAATTATTCATTTGAGAAAGATGTAACATATAATGCACAATTGTTATACACAATGTTGACATATAAGATATCAACAACACTTGCTTGGTTCAGATAAATGCAACAAATTAGTTATATTTTCAACACAGTTTTATACACTAGTAGTTCTGTGATTTGCCCTGGTTGCACTGGGATTATTATTATTATTATTATTATTACTCCGCGATTCACTAAAAGTGTGTGGCGGAGGGTGCATAGCACCTATCGAAAAGGGTTATGGTTTGGAAGGGTTATAAGGGATATGGCAGAAGGCGCCCATGGGCTATTGTGAGGAACCATTCCCGCATTCGCATGGAGTGATCTGGGAAAACCATGGAAAACCCAGATCAGGTGTAGGTGTAGGAAAAGGGGATTTATAATATCTAGGACTGGGAGAATCTGCAGGAGTGGATGAAACACAATTTATATTATGCACTTGGTTTATTCCAGTTCGACAATTATTACTCCTCGAGGTCACTGACCACCAGTTTATCTGACTTCGTTACCAGAAACCGCACTGTTTGTAGGATAGAAACTTGAACTGTCAGCTGTGACCCTGCCTCTCCTGAAAGACTGTTCACAGTATGCAAAGCTCATCACAAATCACTGCCACATAGATTTGGGCTCTGCCAAAATTGATTTTACAAGATGTACAGCCTATTGCTGACTGACTCTCATCCGCATAATGACAACACATGGCCTCTCAATCCTTCCTCAGTGCCATCTATACAAGGGTTAAGAGACATCCCCGTTTGCCGGGGACAGTGCCCATATTTAGCTCTCTGTCCCTGGACAGATTTTGTCCCCGGGCAGATTTCGTCCTCACAATGTCCCTGGATTTTTACTTTTTTCACCAAATTTTTTTGGCAAGAATACAAAGAAATACTAGGTTGCAGTAAAATTACGTGGCTTTCTCTTCTACCAGTTACCGAGCGTGGTGGTGTAACGGCTAGCGTTCTGGCCTCGCATTCGGGAGGACGGCGGTTCGAATCCCCGTCCGGGCATCCAGATTTGGGTTTTCCATGGTTTCCCCAAATCACTCCAGGTGAATGCCGGGATGCTTCCTTCAAAAAGGCCATGGCCGAATTCCTTCCCATTCCTTGCCCCCCATCCTTTCCCGTCTAAAGACCTAGTTGTTATAGGAGACGTTAAGCAGTTAAAATAAAAATAAAAAAACTCTTCTACCAGTTATCAAAAGAATATGTGAAATCTATCCTGCTCTCAAATCGTTCTTCCGATATGAAGATAAATGTCCAGTAATGCTCAAGAAGTAGTTTGATGATCCCTGCACCTTCTTGTGGATGAATTTTTCAAACTCAACTTTGCCCCTTTTTCAGGATGCAATAATACTGGCAGAAGGCACTGATGTCACAGCAATTGAGTCTTCCATGATACTGAGTAATTTAATGAAGAAGCTAACTTTAAGGAAAGAAGAAAACTTCATTCCTTAGTTTACCATTGACATTTTGTTGAAAATGAGGGCAGAGATAGACGTCTTCGAAACGTCCCACAAGTGTGACATATTAACGCGGCCGGAAGCCCGAGAAGAGTTTATTTATATACGACGCCGTGAAAAACTTCAATCTTAAATAATAAATATGTTTCTTTTAAGTTAACCTAACCTTTACTAACATAACTTGTAAAAGCGGAATGCGTCATTAGGGTAAATGCCGAAAGCGTGCGAATTTTGGTGAAAAAGTTCTGAAGCGTTCCTGGATTTGGAGAAAAAATTCTGGTAACCCTAATCTTTATTCAGCCTTGCCCTGACATACATGAAACACAAATTATCATACCCCATATCACTTTACAAGATACAATCTTCAATTGCTTAAACCTGTAACTACAGCAGTCCCACAATTCATACTGTATTTTTGCACACCAATCATTGGGAACTGTGACAAATGACACATTCTTAAACAAATCACTAAACCTGTTATTGATTGTACTTCAAAATATATAACACAAATACATACAATTTTCTTTACAAACATGCTAGAAACTTTACTTATTAGAAAGACCTCCTTTTCTTACATTGGTTTTCCTTATATTTGTAATTTTGTAAGTTGAATAATTCTTCCGTTGTTGACTACCACGGTTCCCATATACATAAATCGCCTTCAAGAAATGAAAGACCAAAAATTAGAAAAACATACATTGGAAAATGACATATTAATTACAAAAAAAATGTTTAAAACATCGATTATCAAACAAAGCATAATGATATTTGGTCTGGAGTGATTCATTCAGCCTACAAAAGAAAAGCATGCAAGATTACACAAATAGTGTTGCACAAGCCCTGTAGCATAGAATCGTTTCACTACACTTCTCACACACATATCATCTTATTAAGGCATAGAAATCTTCCTTTACTAAGGAGTTAGAAAATATTTGGAAAAGGTAAAAGTTATTTTTGTAAGAATTAGATAAATGTTATTCCACAAACATGAAGAAAATGGAAGAAATTGTAATGAAAAAGACTTAACTTAAAGCGGGCAGTTTTCCATGGACCCAACAAGGCAGAGTTCTGGTAAGTAACTGCCCTACCACTCCTCGACATCAAACTATTGAGGTGCTTATATGGCTTCAACATTATGACATTGTACATGTCCTTGCTCCTTCCACTCTTGGTATATTCAAGGTGATAAGAATTTTGTATGGAACTACCCCAAACCCAGTACTACCCTTTGAACATATTTTTGAATGTTCTTATCTCCTTGTTGACTTTTGGAGACTAATAGTGTATTTGCACCAAGACAAGGAACCCTTCCCTGTTTGGTGTGGAAGGTGGGGGAGGGAACCCTTTTCTCTGCTCTCTTCTATCTCCTTTTCCATTCATTCTCCAAATTTTATAAAGCAACAGCAGTCCTCTCTTGTTGATTCATGATAACAACCTTTTAGATATTGTGGCTGACCCTATATGTATTTATATAGGATCGTGCTATGCCTATTGAAAGGGTGTGCCAGGATGACTGACTCGTGGGTTCTAAATGGTTAACCTACGATGCCCTATGACTTGCGCCGACTTTCTTTGTATCTTCTGCTCTTGACTTCTTCTCTCTTGAGCCGATCCTCTTCTTTTCTTGCGCTAGTAAATAAACATGAGCATCGGATGTAACTTGTAATTAGGAGAGGGAGCGGGCAGCTACGAGCTACTTGAAATAAAACAATGTCTCTGGAAACCCCATTTAATTGCACTGGACCATAAATCAACTACAGTCGATGTTGTACAAATTAAGAGGTATCCCGTAACCCGCAATACTGACTCTAGGGATGAAACCTAGCCCTACAGTTCACAACTAACACAGAATGGTGAGGTTGGTGCAGCGAATATCTATCTCCGAGGCCTAGATGTTATCTTGTAGATCGTCACTCAAGAAGTGAGAGTGATCAATGTATTCTAGCTTACTGGAAAAGTATTGGCTTACATGCTCAGCACTGCACGTGTAGCTTGTAATCCGAACTGTCGATCGGCAGAAAGTCGAACAACAGGACGTGCTTACTCGACGTCTGGCTGCATTGAATCTTCGAAAACTTACATGATTACGGTATTAAAATATTATAATAAATGACGTCCCGTCACAATATTGACAAACGGGGGCACTAGGTGAGCCAATGGTTTCCCAAACATCAGCTCAGAAATTACTGCCAATGTCAAGTCATGTTACCCAGCTAAACCACCTCTAGGACTCACCATGTCTAATGTTGATCACAGCAGTAAGTCCTTAACAATTCCCTCTTCTCCCCTGTTAAAGTTCCCTTGTTGGTAAACATAAGAACTCTTCATAACTTTGCTACCTTTCTTTTCAGGTCGATCAGTCCACTTCTCACTGCAGAAATGTGTTGCATTGTGACAAGATTTTCCAATGTTTTTCCACTTATGGGATGTGCTCTTAAAGTTTTCTTAGCTAACACTTTGGTGGTTACTTTCTTTATTAGTTACAGCTTTACATATTTTGAAAAAAGTATCCACCAGCAGCTGTGTGATCCCAGCACTTGACATGGGCAGCAGATCAAACACATCCACCACCATCACCAACTCCTGAACATCTTCATGTCACCTCTTAAAATGGTATCGGCTTTTACTTGAGGACAAATATAGGAAGTGGACAACAGCCAGAAGATTCTTTGGACCAGGTTATTGAAGAAGCAATGCTCTCCGAGGAGGCAGAGACTCTTCCTTGGTCGATAATGGTCATTGTTCTGATTACACTGTAATAAGAGTGTCTACAAATAAACTTTGTGCACCCACTGCTTCCAGTCTTGTCTTCATGTTGCATTTAAAAATGACCCCACAATGCAGGTAGTAAAATGTTTCTACTTGTGCCTTCTAGGTGCTTCCTGATCTCGTGGATGATTTTATTGGCTTCTTGTTGCACATTCTGTATAAAGTTAAGTCATGATTAGTTGTGCGTCTGTATATTTCTCATAGACTTTTCCAAATCCAAAGGCTGCCTCAGTAGACAGTCGGCCAACAGTTTTTGTTTCCCCGCAAGAAACCTGATCTCAGATATGAACCCCTGCATAAGCAGTGCCCACTGTGTTAGCTTCCCCTATACTAGATAACAGGACATTAGAAAATAAAGCACATTATGGTTGGTGTAGATGATCAACTTTTGGTCAAAAACAGGTGTCGGAAATGTCTTGTGTCCAGGACATAACATTACATTGGTTGAAACAAAACAAATGAAATTAATTAATATCCAACTTATGAACTATAGAACACAATTAATTGTAATGTGACCAGAATTCGGCAGTCCTGATGGCCTTCGCATTTGCCCCAAATAGGTCGTCGATAGTGCAGGTTTCAGGTAGATTGCTGCATTCCAGAAGATGTTGTGGGTCCTGCAGCTCACCACATTCGCATAGTTCACTTTCAGTAGTGTAACCCCATTTTTTGATATTAGATCTGCATCGGAACACTTCAGTTCTTAATCTGTTTAGTGCCTTCCATGTGACATATGGCTGATTACGCCCTGCGGCCGGTGCCTCTTTGATATTCCTCCATTGCCCTTCAGGCAACGAATTTCGCCATAGTTCTATACGGCATGCTCCAGGTGAAGATGTTATGGCTTTAGTTGAGTGTATGGAACTCTTTCTTGACTTTAGCCTTGTGTGTTGAGGTTCGTGACCAAATAAAAGATGCGTGGGGTCTGTTTCCTGTTTGCTCTTCATCTCTGCAGCTGTTATCCTTCGAATGTCAGGTGGTGCTATACCCATGATTTGGTATATTTTGCCGACAGGAGTTTGTTTCAGGCAACCTGTTACAATGCGACTAATCAACCTGCCTAGCATGTGTAGAGTTTTGCCAAACTGGTGCTGAGTATTCTGCTGCATAGAAACTGAATGCCAGGGCAGATGTACAAAGCACATTTGGCTGTGCTCCCCAGAAGGTATTTGTAAGTTTCTGGATGATGTTGTTCCGGATGGTTACTTTGAGTTTCAGATCCTCACAATGGGCTTTGAATGTAAGAGAGTGATGAAGCTTTACTCCCAGATATTTTGTGGTAACGCAATGTAATAGTTGTTGTCCCCTCCAGTTGATGTTTCTGGCTTCTCTGTTTCTCAGGTGCATAGCACAGACCTGCGTTTTTCCAGGGCTGGGCTTCAAATGATTAGCATCATAATACTTGGCCATATCCTCGAGCTGTTGTCGGCATCACCTCCACCGCCTCAAAGGTTGTGCCTTGAGTTGAAATTGCTATGTCATCAGCATAAATGAATGCTCTTGTTCCAGGAATAATTGGTTGGTCATTTGTGTATGTATTGTACAAGAGCGGGGCCAGCACACTGCCCTGAGGAAGACCATTCTTCTGATTTCTTCAGTGACTCTTCTTATTGTGGAGGGTGATGTTAAACATTTTGTTTTGTAGTAAACACTGAACGACTTGTGTAAGGTGGTAGTTTTTTGTGGTGGAGTATACCTTACTTATCAACATTTTGTGGTTGACTGTATCATACACTGCTGTAAGATCGATGAATGCCACACCCGTAAGCTGTCCTCTTTCATACCCATCCTCTGTATACTGTGTTAGGTAAAGAATTTGGCCACAGCATAAGTGACCAGGTCGAAAACCAGCCTGTTACCTTTATGAGCATTTTGTCAATGCACTGTGAGATACAGTTGAGGATCAGTCTCTCCAAGACTTTGTATAAATGACAAAGGAGTGAAGCTGGTCAGAAATTTTTTTTGGACCTGTTGGTTCCTTTCCAGGCTTTAGCAAGCCACAACTTTGGCTTTCTGCCAGATCTTGAGGATCTGTAAGTTGGAGGTGCAGGCATTTATTAAATTCAAGATCCACTGCTTTGTAGCTGGACCAAACATTTTAATTTGTTCTGTTCTCAGGTCATCTAAGCCTTCAGCTTTGTTAGTCTTCAAAGACTGCAAAACGGCTTCCATTTCTACCAATGTGAATGGATTCCCAAGGTGGTCTTGCTCATCAGAGTGTCTTTGGAGCTTTCTGTTTTCAGGTCTTCTAGTCTTTCCATTCTGCAGCAGTTGGTGCGCTATTTGATTTGGACTAACTTTAAGGAGGCTAGGCGGAGTGCTACTTGGATCACTATTGAGGTTCTTCAGTAATTTCCAAGCCTTATGTGTGTTCTGTTTCATGTCTCTGACATTAAATTGCACCATTTATCTCTTCTAGCAGTAGATAGAGCATTTATGAGATCTTCCCTTGTCAGTATGGTTTCTTCAGAAAAAGAATCTTCTTCGTATAGGATCCCGTATCTCTCAAGAAGAAACTTTGAGTCATTATCTAGTCCAGTGATGTAAGTTGTTCTGCAGCCTGGTGGAATATGTTTGCGTAAGATGGCTTTAACTATTTCAATAAATTTATGGTATGTATTTGGAGATAGGTCAAGTTCTAGGACTTCCTCATCTAGTTCTTGAGAGAACTTTCCCCATTGTGCTTGTTTGAAATTGAATCTTCTTTTAAACTGAACAGACTCTGGCTTCACTACTGCTTCAATCGTGCAGATAATTTGTCTGTGTTGCATACGTGGTATTGGCTTCATAACATCATTCTTTGACTGTTGGGCAATGTGTTCACCGACAAAGATGTTATCTGGGTTATATCCACCCTGCCATCTTCCACTACTGAAAGATGGTGGCATCTTTGGGTCATATATTAGCATTAGGCCCATATGTTCAACCCAATCTTGAAGGTCCTCACCATTTTTATCAGTTTCCCTGTAGCCCCAGGATGTGCTGTGGCAATTGAAGTCACCCATAATAATTTTTGTTTGTTGGGAGTGGAAGTTAGGTGGTCCTGAGAAGCTAAAATCGGCACTTGGTGGCTTATACACTGATGTCATGGTGCATGATTTGATTTTGGTGGTCAGTATTTCTATTTCACCATCCCTGTTGAAAGAATCTTTAGATCTGATTTGGCGAAAACTGCACTGCCATACTTGGTCTCTCGTTAATAAGGTCCATTCCATTTATTTTTGGCCTTCTGATCTGACTGGTGACAAGCAGGGTTCAGTGCACCCTCCTGAAACACTGAGTCTAGCCCATATTGAAAACCGTCAGTGGACAGGCACATCTCCACACTCCTGTCAGAATCAGCCCGTCTAATATTCTGTAGTAGCTCCTGTTTTATCAGGTTAAAATCTTCCTCACAAACAGTAGTCCACTGCCACGTTGTCTTGAATTTCAACAGATTATTTAAGTGTCCACTGTTCAGTGCTTGACATTCTACAAACTTTTAGTAATATCCACAAAGCCCTAAAAAAAAATTTGTTTAAGGGACATGGCAACCTCTCACTCGCCTCTTAATTTCAGTTTGTCGATGGAAATCCCTTCAGGACTGATAACCTGGCTTGAGAAATTCAAACATTTACTATGAGACTGTTTTCCCACCCTCTTTCAGTGCCATCAATACCTCCCTGGAGGTTTCTGGGTACTCTTGTATTGTTTTAGAGTCACTGACCATATCATCAACTTGCAATTTTATTTTGTGGTGCAATGGTTCCTTGGGATTTTGTCCAGTGCTCGAATAAAACTGGCTGCTGAATTGCTCCACCTGAATGGGATTACATAAAGTTAATAGCATTGTCCTCAAAGCAGACCCACTGTCATATCTGCTTTGTTAACTGCCACCAGTGGGTTCAAGTAGATGTTGTCCGATCTCTCAATGCTCCTGAGCTATCAATAGCTCACTTCACACCCCTCCACCCTTAGCATCCCCACCCTGTTCAAGGCCAAGCCAATCATGAAGTAGAAATAGGTTTGTGCACATCTCCATTGTCAAATGGCCTTCTCCTCTCTGCAGGGATAAAGTTTTAAACCAAAATACGTGTCTTCATCTCATGTTTTGTGTTGTAGTTTGTTTATTTTCCCTATCCTTTGATAATCACATTACCTAAAAGTCATTTCCTTTTCCCTCAGAAAAGTGAATAAGTGTCAGATAATGCATGGTATAGTAACTAAAACTTCAGGTAATGGAATATGCAGAGATACAGAGTTAAGCTTCTGCAAAATTGTGGCAGTTCCTATGGAAGTTAGTCCTGAATATTGAAGAGTAAAGATAAAAGTTAAGTACAAGCTTTGGAGATGAGTTCTTGAGATCTGCAAAAAGAAGTAAGAAATTAGATTAAATAACACCTCAAATAGTAAGAAATGCATTGAAAATATGCTGTATAAATAACAAAATAAAGGAACAATGGAGAAGCCATCTAAGTGGAATCAGTGATGCATGATATCCAGTACAAACCGAATAGTAGAAGAGGTGAGAACAGATCTTGAAATTCAATATGCCTAATCCTTAGCATTTCACAAAGTTTTGTCTTTATTTTATATTTTACTGATAACCATCAACTTTGTTGTTGTATTCCTATAATTTACATATTCATCTTGTAAGCATAGTTTCCTTGGGTAATTACGGGACAATGTATTTAATGGTTCCAGCAACTCGGCGATGTTTGACAGTGACCTTGATGACTCTCCTGAATCTTCAGATGAAGGAAGTGATGCTTTGAAAAAAAGTTCATCTGAAGAAGAAGTGTGAGTATTAAAAACCTTTATTCCCATGGATTAATAGTTATCTATGGTGAACAATACATTCGTGAAGCACGCATTAAATTTTTGAGTATTGTTAGATGTTGTATTGTTCAGCATAGCTCACAGAATTTTTATCATAGTTTTAAAAGTAAAATGGATGTGACCGGGGAAATTTAGTTGTTATGAAATTCAGATGACTAGGAGAAAACAATTTTTCGCTACTCAGAATTGAGAAATTCATTTCCTTGCAGTTATTAATTTTTATTCTTACATGCAACTTTGTACTAAAATTGTATTATGATTAAAGGGCATCACCACCTAGTGGAGGAACTGGTAAGAAGATACTCCGCATGGTGAACAGGATTGCTGCATCACGGTATTTTCAGCAGGTATGCTTACATAACACTTACTTCAATTTTAGTTGATGTAAAATATAACTTTTGAATTTGATTTGGTTTTGAAGAGCATAAATGACAGTTCCATACCATGATTTAAAGCAAATCAGATTTCACAAGAAGAACGTCTGGTCTGATAATTTTAGTTTTGATATGTGCTTTGTGCAGTGTTAGTCTGGTAAGCACACCATTTGGTCACTTCTAAGAAAATTCTGATGAAAGTTATTACAGAACAATTGGCTGCATTCCATATACTATACAGCTTGCTAGTTTTTTCACAGAAGACTGCCCTTTCTTTTTTAAATATTTTTTTTGCTTTTTTTATTTAATATCAAACAATATTTAATATCAAACAATTAAAAAATAAACTGTAGACAAAAAAATTAATGATTCATAGTCTGTTTGTGAAGATGTTACTAGTGACGATCTGATACAAGTAAATGTGAGTAAGTACTCAATACTTTGTATCAATACAGTGTACTTTTCTTATTTGAATTACTTTCATTCGATACTTACTCGATATCGGAAGAAAATGGCTTGTATTGAATCGAAAGTATCGAAATACACCGGTGTTAAATTCTAACACATCAACCCTTCTACGCCACTCAGCCACACTTGCCAAATTAATTTCCCACTGATGTCAAGTTGGTAGCATTGGAAATCAAACAAAATCAGTCTTAAAATGGGCAACTGTCACAAACAATCTAATTTCAAAGAGTTTGCTTTAGGTTCCTATTTCATTTCTCTGTGCATTTCGCTATGCCTGGCCAATGGTCACTTCTGCGCAGCCCCACACAAAAACTAAAAGGTTCATGAGCAATTAAGTAGCCTCTGTGAATCGGAAGAAGAAGTTGCTTCAGCTAACGTTTCACAGAAATATGACTTTCTGGAAACACCACAAAGAGCTATCCTAGGCCACAAAAAGAAAACGCCCCGTAGTGACAAAGTCTCTCTCTACATGTCAAACACTGTAATGTCTCTAAAAAGCAATTAATTTACAGAATTGGAAGAAATGAAACTTATATTTCCATGTCTGTATAAGTACGCACAACGGTATCTTATTGTTGTAGCAGCATCAGTATCGAATGAATGTTTGTTTTCTAAGGCAGGTGAAACAATGACAAACAAAAGAAATAAGCTATCCCAAAATATTTGGAACTATTGCTTTTTTGGGAAACGTTCCAAAAGTAGACTTTTTTGTTGAAAATTATTAAAATTGTAATAAATAAATACTTGAAGATAAGGCAAAACATTCAAAGTTTGCTTACAATGTACGCTTTATTATAATTTAAATAAAAATGTTTATTTGATTTTATTACACCAGGCAAATAAAATAAATAATTTAGCAAAATTTCACATATATTCTTCCATTTTGACTTTTTTTTTTTTAATGTATCCATATGAGTAAGTACCGATAGTTTTGCAATACTCATGTGAGTAAGTATCGTATGACTATTTGAGTACTGACCCTTCTGATATTGAAGCTGACATTTTACGATAATCTATTTGTACGAGTCATCAAAATTAATGTTAAAACATGCAATACGTTAAATTATTGTTCACTAAAAATTATTTGATTACCTCAGAATCTCAAATTCAAATTTTGGAAGAAGCTATGCTTATAGAAGAACAGCTACTTCAAAACACTTTACCGATGCTGGCGGAGAAGACAGTTGTTAGTAAATACACCAGGATATTGATTTTTAAAGGAAGTTCTTCATTAGAATAAGAACAGAAGAAAAAAGCAAAAGATAGGTGGATCATATTTCTTTTATATGCAAAACCAATGTTTGAAAAATTGCACTTACTTCTCGTTTTGGTTCTTGTGCAGCATTTTTCTTGATGGCCATGCCTTCTTTAGTATTTCGGTCCCAAGTAGGGACCTTCCTCAAGGCTGCTTCAAGTTAATCTTTCCAATTGGTTTTTGGGTACACTAGATGAAATTTTCTAGCATAGATGAAGTTTGTTAAAATTATTCCTATGACAACAATAATATCACAATAGTCCACTCCCTCAAGTCTACAAGACTCATTTAATGCCTGCAGACAGTGGTGTTTTCAAGGGAGCAGTTAGTCTTAAATACAATTAGTGGCTGTGATGTACCTAAATTTCAGGAAGAACTTCAGCGTTCTGCAATTCAAATTATCAACACAGCAATAAAGTTTATTTTTAACTACCGACATGAAAATCAAAACAAATTTGATTATAATAGTCTGAAACTTATATTTCAAACTGTCCTTTCTCTTCAAACAAGCCGCCAATTGATATTTAACTTGCAGGATAAAGTATCAGAAGATTCTTCCGCACAAAGTTCAAAAACTTGACACACAGTAGAAATTATCTGTCAGTTAATTATTATTATATAGATCTTCTTTTTTTTTACCTTTCAGTTTAGAAACATTTTGCTGTAATGTTATTTGAATGCTTTCAAATTTAATTAAAAAAATATCCCTTCAAATTATTTTTACATTAATTCTAGTTCCTCTGTATGTATCATCGAAACCATATCAGCCGATTTCTCTACTCGGCACTTCACACTTTCCTGCTAACAAAGAAAATACTTCATGCAAGTCTATTTTGCTGGTAGTGAAAGTGAAAGTGAAACTGAAACAAATTTTATATTAAGAGAGATTAGCTGAATCATCTCTAAATACTTCAGAACTTACATGGCCCTACACAACATCTTAAACTGTCGCTGCCCTTTTTAAACCAAAACACTTAAATTAATCTCTGGATCTACAAAAAAATATGCTGAGCCCTTACTGAACTTTATAGAGACTTATGACACTTGATACACCACAATACCAAATTCACTTACTCCTCACTAAACATCGATCTGATCTCGGCTTCAAAACTAGATAAACAATGCTTCACATCAACTGAAGATTGTAGTTTCACAACTTCTCCTGGAGGTGGAATGTATACACCCACTCACTTTGGCGATGGGAAGCCGCTCCCCTACCAGCTCATTTCTACTTATAAACATCTCCCACTTTCTGAATATGGCCCAATCCAACTAACACCTACACAAAGAGCCCTTCTTCCACTAAGCATAGGTGCTGCAACTTTTTTCCCTCGCACTTCTCAAATTATTGTGCTACACTCTAAAACAGCAAAAATATGTCCCAAAGACCTTCAATTAAATCTCTAAATAAATTCTTCTAATGTTACAAGTTGTTTCTCCAAGAGTGTCTACTGGTCTAGAGCGGTTTGCACTCCGTGGAGCAATCTTGGTAGTTGTTGCAACATGTTTGTCTGCGAGTACACACTTTCAGATTTGAATCAGACCATACCCCCCATCGTTGTTGAAGTTGTTAGCATGTTTATAAATTTAAATGTCGTCATAAAACTTTGCAGAAGTTGGGATTTAATCACCTGAATTAAATATTTGTCCATGTAGAAATATGTCAGAAATGGTGAAAATACATTTGATAAATATTCTGTTATCAGTTCTTGGGCTTAGGATTGTTTTGCTGAAGTGAGAAAAAATTATTAGCAAGTCATCACTAAATATTTTAATAGTGGGCCTTAGCTGCAAACTATTTTAAGAAGACAAACTAGGTCTTCCATCTTAACAACCCCTTCCAAAAGTGTTTGGGAATTGCAATGGATCAAACCTTGTCGTACAGTAAACATCTGAACAACCTTGCAGCAAAACTAAGAACTAGAAATAATATTCTGCAGAAGCTAATTGCTACCTCCTGGGGAGCATCCACCTCCACACTTCGTATGTCAGCACTGAGCCTTGTGTATTCTGCAGCTGAGTACTGGTCATCTGTCTGGATTAATAGCACCTACACCAAAAAGATTGACATAGTTTTGAACCAGACAATGTGGATGTATCAAGTCCACTCCACTGTACTGGCTGCCCGTTTTGAGTAACATCGAACTGCCTACGATAAGATGAATTGCCCAATATAATGAGATCTGTCATAACTTGGACTTCCCCATCCATGACAACATGGAAACCCAATTTCAGAGACTTAACTCGAGAACACCAAGCATACAAACTGCAAAACAGATTATATCTAACAATTGTAATGTGAGAGAAACGTGGAAATCGGAGTGGACAGCCTCAGTCCCGCCATAATGGCACTCACTAAAGGGACTCGACCTTCTCCCATAAGAGCTCTCAAGAGAGTTAGTTCTGGCCATGGCAGATATGCTTCATCTCTTTACACATGGGGAATGAGAGATTCACCAAATTGCGACTGTGGTGAGGAAGAACAAACCATCCATCTCATGACCTTTGATTACCACTTTGACCCTTCAGGGGATCATCAAAGACTTTATAGATATTTCAAATAAAGCGTTACATTGGCTGTGCTATATTGATTTTGAATTTTAATTATAATTTAATGAAAAATTTTACTAGTGTGAAACAATTGTATATAATTATATTATTAATTATATACTATTGGCATAAGATAACTAAATAAACTGCAGACTTCCACTTAAGGTATCCAGTACATGGACAAAGAAATTTGGTAATCATCATTTGTCATTTCTGCTGTTGTAAGCTGTCTGGAACATCCTCTCCCAATCTCTCTCTACCTGAGTGAATTTTTTAGAGTCAAAAGTTAATATTGGTTCATAGTATATTTTATAGAGTAAGATTTTGGCTTCATCCACTGTCTTCCAATTACAGTTTATATCTTTATCGAGTGATAAAATTATACTCCTTTAATTATTTCCTCCTCCATTTTTAATTCAAAAAAAAGTTTAAGATTAGTCAACAAAATATCACAAAACATCAGAAACACATGCAGAAAGTGACACTGAATTATAACAGAAGTTATTTCATTAATACACACAAGATTTGGCATAGTATCATGTCAGATTTTAAAGAATGTCAGTAACAGTCGACATACAATTAATGTCTGAAACAAAAATTAAAACTATTTTTGTGAATAGGTGAGATATCAAGTCATACATTGATACACTGTGCAGTGTACGACTGCACTGTCTGCACAACTATTACACCAAATATACATTCATCTGCAAGAGGTAACTCAGGATATAGAAGGCAGTAGACAAACTTGGGTAAACGAATTACATAGGAACTGCTTCTCTTTTACTCCAAAGAAATACAAATCAACCATGGACAGTACATCCAAACTTTTTTCTCTATGGCCGTAAAATTTTTGGTGTAGCTTTGATTTGTCTACTTTTACAGGCAGATGAAAAGTTTAATCAAATCCATACTAACTTTTATTATGTGATTAAATTCAAGCAAGAAATGTAATCATTAGCATCATCAGTTGTCATATTCCATCTGTAAAAACTTCATGCTCTTGGCCTGGTTTACTTCCAAATCTTATATATATATATATAAAAATAGACGTGTTTTTTCCTATATTTCACTTTTCAGCCACCACTACCTAGCACAGATCACTGATGTTTGTGGGTGGAAGTAGCATGGAGTTTCCTGTCGTGCACAACGTTGGCTGAATGCCGATAGATGTGGGGATGTGGGAGATATAATGATTAAAGTTGGTCAGTGCAGGGCGTTTTCATATTTCGACCAAAAATTCGTATCTCCGTGTACTTCTCTTTCCTGCCACAACTAAATAAAATAGACTTTTGGTGTTTGTGTGTGGTAGTAGACTCGTCTTTCCTGTCATGCACTATGGTTGTTAGATGTCGATAGCTATAAGGATGTGGGAGATATGGGGGTTGAAAGTGGTCGACCTGTGGCAATTTCATACTTCTGCCAAAGACAAAAGTGTCATGGTGTATCACTTTTCAGCGAAAACTTTAGATCACAGATAACTGGCGTTTGTGTGTAGTAGTAGCACAGAGTCACCTTTCGATCACAACAGCGGCCGAATTTCAGAAACTGTGGTACTGTGGTAGATATGGTGGTTGTAAGTGGCTGACCAAGGATACTTTCGTATTTCGACTGTCTCCGCATATGTCACTTTTCTGCCACAACTCCGTAGCATAGAGCATTTGTGTTTGTGTTTGGTAGTAGAATCGTATCTCATGTAGTGCACTATGGTTGTTAGATGTGTGTAGCTATGGGGATGTGGGAGAAATAGGGGTTGAAAGTGGTCGTCCTGTGGCAATTTCATATTTCTGCCAAAGACAAAAGTGTCATGGTGTATCACTTTTCAGCGAAAACTTTAGATCACAGATAACTGGCGTTTGTGTGTAGTAGTAGCACAGAGTCACCTTTCGATCACAACAGCGGCCGAATTTCAGAAACTGTGGTACTGTGGTAGATATGGTAATTGTCAGTGGCCGACCAAGGATATTTTCGACTGTCTCCGCATATGTCACTTTTCTGCCACAACTACATAGCATAGAGCATTGGTGTTTGTGTTTGGTAGTAGAATCGTATCTCATGTAGTGCACTATGGTTGTTAGATGTCGGTAGCTATGGGGGTGTGGGAGAAATAGGGGTTGAAAGTGGTCGACCTGTTGCAGTTTCATACTTCTGCGAAAGACAAAAGTGTCATGGTGTATCACTTTTCAGCGAAAACTATAGATCACAGATAACTGGCGTTTGTGTGTAGTAGTAGCACAGTGTCACCTTTCGATCACAACAGCGGCCGAATTTCAGAAACTGTGGTACTGTGGTAGACATGGTGGTTGTAAGTGGCTGACCAAGGATACTTTCGTATTTCGACTGTCTCCGCATATGTCACTTTTCTGCCACAACTATATAGCATAGAGCATTGGTGTTTGTGTTTGGTAGTAGAATCGTATCTCATGTAGTGCTCTATGGCTGTTAGATGTCGGTAGCTATGGGGGTGTGGGAGAAATAGGGGTTGAAAGTGGTCGCCCTGTGGCAGTTTCATACTTCTGCCAAAGACAAAAGTGTCATGGTGTATCACTTTTCAGCGAAAATTGTCGATCACAGATCTCTGGCGTATGTATGTGGTAGTAACACAGAGTCACCTTTCGATCACAACAGCGGCGGAATTTCAGAAACTGTGGTTGTGTGGTAGATATGGTGGTTGTAAGTGGCCGACCAAGGATATTTTCGTATTTCGTCGAAAGGCATGTGTCTCCGCAGATTTCACTTTTCTGCCACGACTACATAGCATAAATCATTGGTGTTTATGTGTGGTAGTAGAATCGTGTCTGTTGTCGTGCACTATGGTTGTTAGATGTCTGTAGCAAGGGGGGTGTGGACGATATGGGGGCTGAAAATGGTCGACCTGCGGCAATTTCATATTTCTGCCAAAGACGCATGTGTCACGGTGTATCACTTTTAAGTGAAAACTATCAATCGCAGATCACTGGCATTTGTGTTTGGTAGTAACACAGAGTCTCCAATCGATCACAACGTTGGCCGAAATTCGGTAACTGTGGGATTGTGTGAGATATGGTGTTTGAAATGGGTCGATCATGAATATTTTCGCATTTCATCCAAAGACTTGTGTGTATCCGTAAATTTTACTTTGCTGCCGGAACTACATAGCGCAGAAGACTGGTATTTGTGTGTGGTAATAGTATCGAGTCTCCCATTGTGCACTATAGCTGTCAAAATGAATTCTTTACAATCACGAACGAAGTCGTGGGTACCAGCTAGTTTACAAATAATACAGAGATCTTTATGAACGTCAACAAGTTGTTTTCCGACAAACAGCAGCAGCCTTAGCCATTGCGATGCCCAGGGCGGCAGATTTTGCGAGATCCTTGTCCTTTGTACAAAATATGTTAACCGCAAGTAGGTATTTCTGATGATCGATGAAAAATACAAACGTCATCAAAAAATAAATTTCAAGTTTTAAAATATTATATTAGAAAACTTATTAAAAGTTAACAAACATAAAGATGACAAATTTTTAAGGATAAATTGAAGTACATTAAGGCCTCGAAAGATATACGCAGGGATTTAAAAATGATGTTGCGACTTTTCCTGAGACTAAAATATTTATTTAAAACACAAGAATCTAACGAATGAGCTATGTCATTTTCAATTCAGTAATAGAAAGGGCCGAAAACCGATCTTGTGGCATCGAATTCCTCAAATATGTTTTAATAATTTTTAACTTTTTTTCTGCTGACGCAACTGAAATACATCTGGTGACAATAATTCTCAAGGCTACTTCGATAGTAAGGTACACCTCAGTAGTTCAGTTAATGTTTTTTTCTATTATTACTTCATCACCGAGATAACGATGTCATTTTCTTCTTTTACACGGATAAACATATTCAGTTCTTCATGCAATTCTTGTCCATCAATATCAGATGTTTCTCCTTCTATTGTACAAATGTGATATTGAATAAATCTGAATGATAAATTTTGGTTAGGTAGTTATTAATATATACTATACAACACTACTGACTGTATTTTATTGTTATCACTAATATCTAAAGATAACATATTTTTTTAGCATAAATTTTAATCAACTCTGGTAGATGCCCTGGGCGATTGCCCTGTTCGCCACCCCCCCAAAGGCCGCCTCTGCCGACAAATCATCTAACATGATGTTGTACATGTAAATAAACTTCAGTTATTTATTGTGTAAAATATCTATTGATGTCAACAAGGCAAAAAGCCGCAAAACAAAATCAATGATTATATGATAAAAATCACCCTGATGCCTACAACTAATAAACATATGTAAATAATTTAGCTTTGATTACAGCTAAAATTTTGGCATACAGATTGTTACCATTACATCAGGAAACAGTTGAAAAAATTAATAATTTTTCTCGGGCTTCCAGCCGTGTTAAGATGTCACAATTGTGGGACGTTTCGAAGGCGTCCTTCTCTAAAACTATTATAAAAGAACAAGGAATTTTTATAAAGTGTAAACAAGATTAATAAATTTTCTTTTAATTTAATGTTAAAAACTAACTATTTTATTCAATTTAAGTAAGAGGAAAATACCTAACATGCTAAATTACATTATTTGGCACAAAATCACTAAGGTGGGAAATTCCTTGGTCAATTTTTTTTTAATAAAGATGCTTTTATTCTTTAATCTCAAAAAGTGGTTCAGATAATTACTAGATTAGTGATCAAATGTTATTCAGAAGTAGCAAGCATATCATTTCGAATTGTTTGAATAAAAGTCCTTTTATATCGAATATGTTGTAAATATCATCATTTTGGGAATGTTTCCAATATCCGAATAAAATTTTTATTAATGAATGAAATTGCTGTTACGTAATTTCAATAAATGTGTATTTTAGGTATAAGCTAAAATAAAACTATCAAAAATATCAAAAATATTTAATGAATTTAAGATTTGGCGACAACATAAGTCATATCTATTGAAAAATTACATATTAATGACATAAAATTTTATTGTATTTAAAATATGCATTATGTTTGGTGTTGAATTACCTTCACATACTATGAAATTGTGAAGTATTTTAATTTTTTAATTGATAGACAAGAAAATTATTCATTTATATTGATTTTTTACTAATGATGTGGAAGCAGGGAGGAGTAGGGGGTGGGGGCGGGGGGCGTCTGGCCCAAGTTCCAGCCAGGTCGCCAAGCCAACCTGAGAGAGGGGCCATCCCGTTGAATTTGCCAACGATCCCAATCAGTGTAGTTAATGCCACTGTGTGTAACAGTTGTTGCATCACTACCACGAAAATTTGATACTAAATGTACGACCTTTTTATCCTTCCATTTCCAGTAACCAATGTCTGGGTTTGAAAATCTATGGTCACAATTTCCTCTTTTTAGTTTGCCATCTGCAGATGAGATGTTAGAACACCCCTTGCAGTTGGGTTTGATTTTTCCACAGCCACAATTTCTTTGTCTTCAGTTTTTCTAATAATAAAACAGAAGAAAAATAATTATCAAAATAGATAATATTGTCAGTGCTCCATTTTTGTTCAGTCAATTCTAAGACCACTCTTGGTAAAGTTGCAGTTTACTCCCCACACACTTTTATCGCGACTGAGTGTACTCCAACGATGTGCCTTGTAAGTAACCAGAGACATTTCGAAATGGCAAAAACTTATATGGATTAATTGTAATTAATATCATAATTAATTTAGTTTAACAAAAAAGCAATTGATTAAATAAATCTTTGTTTTTATTATATTGTAAACATAGGATATAGGTTTTTTATAACTGTTATTTAGTAATTTACAAAAGTAGAACGTTATTATTTAGGTACGAGGTAGGTCCGATAAGTACTTAGCCTCTAATCCTGATGGAGCCACTGTCACCAGAGATATTTATTATCATGTAGTACATTATCTCAGATGGCTATTGTTAAAATTTCAGCCAAATCGGACTCATAGTTTTGTTGTGATCGCATGTGAAAGTGGGTGTGTCCAGGAATTTTAGAAAAATGGAAAACGAGCAATATCGGTCGGTGATCAAAGAGCGCTTGGATGCTGTGTACGGTGACTCTTCTCCTTTGATGGTGACTGTCAAAAATTGCTTTTAACGAGTTTCAAAGTGGTCGCACGTCGGTTTTTGATGAGCCATGCCCAGGTGCCCCGAAAACTGTTACCATGGAGGATAACGTGACAAAAATCCACGATCTCATATTGGCAGACTGCCGATTGAAGGTGCACAAGATTGCTGGGACAGCATCTCAAAAGACCATGTGGGTCATATCTTGTATGAAATTTTGGGCATGAGAAAGCTGTCGGCGCGATGGGTGCCGCATTTGCTCACTCCAGACAACAAGCGCAATGGTGAGACCACTTCACAGCAGTGTTTGACGCTGTTTAAGTACAATGCGAAGGAGTTTCTGCGTCGTTAAATGACCGTTGATGAAACATGGATCAATTGGTACGCACCAGAGACCAAGGAACAGTTAAAACAGTGGACTTTACCCGGCGAACTTGCTCCAAAAAAGGTGAAGATTGTTCCATCGGCCGGAAAGGTGATGGCCACCGTTTTCTGGGATTCACAAGGTGTGATCTACACCGACTACCTGTGGAAGGGCAAAATGATAACAGAGCTTTACTATGCCAAATTATTGGGCCGATTTGACGCCAAATTGCAGAAAAAAATGCCCCATTTGGTGAAGAAAAAAGTGCTCTTCCACCATGACAACACACCGGCTCACACCTCTGCCGTCACCACAGCCAAATTGGTCAAACTGGGCTACGAACTGCTGCCCCATCCACCATATTCTCCAGATTTGGCCCAATGCGACTTGTTTTTGTTTCCAAACTTGAAGAAGACACTCGCTGGGCAGAAATTTGAGTCTCCAAGGAGGCCAGATCTCCAGAAAACGTATTTTTCAGACTGGTTAAAGAAGTTAGATCATCACTGGGTCAAGTATATTTAGCTAAAAGGAGACTATGTTGAAAAATAAATCACCACTTTTCCAAAAATTTTGTTTTTTCTTTAGTAGGCGAAGTACTTATCAGACTGCCCTTGTACTTACTGTATAATCACATATGTCACTACAAGAAAAATTATTTACATAGGGGCCCCCCCGCGACTGCGGTTCTTGCAGTAGCCTTAAAGCGGCCCTGTCCAGAACTTTGTATTTATTTCTTCATTTTTGCCTTGATAAATTATAAACTTCTAAGAGAAGAGCTTCAATCAGAGCATAGTTCTTAGAAATATCAATTTTAAAATATCTAAAACAATAATAAAACCAATAGTATTCTTGCTAAATCTATTTACCAATAATTTGTGTAAAACTAACCAGAAGTCGCTGATGGGACTTGTTGGTCCTCATCGGTTTTTTCGATTATTTAGTAAAAAAAAAACTAGAAAATAATATTTTATAGGTAAAATATATATGGTTAAATGTTCAAACTAAAAGAGTAATAACAGAAATCAACACTTACCAAGTAAATTCTCATCTAAAAATGCCTTGTAATGTAGCGCTTGTTACTCTTATCAATACGCTGTCAAGCCCCATTTTGGAAAAATTCGTTGCTCAGCAATTTCACACAGAATTTAACAATAAATGTTGTCATTGTCTAACCTAATTGTACAACAATGAACCAACAGGCTTAACAATGCAGTGCACAAAGGTATTGTCAAATTATACGGTAGTAAACATAATGGTACTACTTTATACCATCGAGGAGGAAAAGGTTAAAGAATTTTGTTAAAATTATTACTAGGTAAAATAAAATAAAACTAGATAACCTTTGTTAAAATTTTGCAAATAATATGCGATAAGTAGCAAGAATGGTGGTTTGCAGTCAATTGAAAGAAGAACCGGCTCATTTTTTTGCAATATCTTTTTGATTTCAAATGAAGCCCTCTACTTTGACGTAATACGTGAAGATATCCCTTCCCAGAAGCTGAACCGTCGCATACATCATCTAAATACAACTGACCTGAATAAAACACAGTATATCAGGGACATGTGATGCTGCTATCTAATGGTAATGCGATCTTAGCCTGTCCAAAAATTTCAGGAGTAAAATATTTATTTAGGAGTTGTATAGCAGAACACAAATGTTTGCTTAAAAGAAAAAAATACAAAAAGCTACTTACTGCTCAAATATTACACTGTTTATTGCTGTCTCTATGATATTTGGGACTGCTATATAGAAATAACACAGTCTGTTGTTGTCGACACCAGCAAAACAGTTTCTTGATATATCTATGATATGGGCTGCTGCTGTCTAGTAGTAATGTAATCAATCCTCTATGCTACGTGGTGCTGCTATTTACCGCTAATGCAATCGGTCCTTAGCAACTTCAGCGAAACCTAATGGCTTAGTTCTGAGCTGCCTCATACATGTGACTTTGATAGTTAATACTATTGCCATTTAAGGGTCTAATTCTGAAAAATTTCATTCTTAATTTATAATGTTATAAAAGTGGAGACATTAATCATTAATGATAGCTCGTTTATGTATTTGGTTTGGTACAAAGGGAGATAAATCACTTGTGATTAAAATAATTTTTTTTTAGAAATAATGATACTTTCAGGGTTGTAGTCGTAAAAAATCCTTTCTTATAATGTGATGTGACTATAGCGGAGACCTTAACCTTTGAAGTGATACCGCATTTATTGGTTTCGGTTAGGTGTCAAGGTAAATACAGGGATTGTGGCACAGAAACACCTTTGATAAATAATTATTCTTTTACCCTTTAAGGCCCAAATTAAAAAAAAAAAAAAAAAAAAAAAAAAAAAAAAAAAAAAACGTGTTTTTGAAATGATGATATTTCATCACTTTCATCCTTTCTTAAAATGTGGCCATATGGGAGACAATAATTGATACCTCATTTATCAATTTCAGTTAGTTATGAAGGGAGATAAAGGCTTATGACAAAGAAAGAAAGAATAAAGCCTTTAATAAACAATGTACATGGATTTCACCAAAAGTAAGATTCCCAATGAGCTACATCCAAAGGTGCTAGGCTATATCCAGCAACATCACCATATGCAGGGGTTCCCTGACTCTCGATTCTGTCCATCCGGGCTTCGCTACACTGCTTTTTCTGGGCTTGGCAACCATCTGAGATGGAAGTGCCAATCGCTGCTCCCACCAAATGCAAGGTTTGTGCAGTACTCCAGTTTTACACACAAATAGTTTACACCTTTGGATATTCATCATCAACTCACAGAAATTTTTGGTGAGAAGTGTCATGTCCATCCAACATGACCACAAATGGTGTAGGAAGTTTCCTGCCGGATGCACAGAAATTCATGGTGATGAACAGAGTGAAAGACCAAGGTTTTCCGAGATTATTGTCAAGAAGACCAAGAGAGAACTACGTAATGGTTTGAGATTCACCATCCATGAACTTGTTGAACTTCTTCCTGAAAGTTCCCATGTCACAATTGAACGAACTTTGCAATACTACAATGTGACAGTCAAGATGTGTGCTCGGTGGGTACCGCAATGCTGACAGATGGACAAAAGGCACAACTCCTCGACTGTGCTTGCAAGTTTCTTCAACAGTGTGAAGGCAACAAGGAGAAATTGATTAACTCTTTCATTACAGGAGACAAAATGTGGGTCTTTCATTACACCCCCGAAACAAAACAAATCATGTCAATGGCATCACTCAGGTTAACCAACGGGTAAAGATGTTTAAACAAATGCAATCGGTTGGAAAAGTCATGGTGACTGTTTTGGGATTTCATGTCTCCTGGCATGAACTCGAGCAAGTGTTGAGAGACTCTAACCAAACTCGGGCAAACTATCCAGAATCGCCGGAACGGAAAGCTGACGGAGGGAGTGCCACACGCGCATGTTGCTGTAGATGCCGTCGCAGCACACTGCCTACATACGCGCTCTTATCATAAACATTCTTCTTGCGCTTGCTAGTAAAGGCACTTTGCAGGGCACTCACGAACTATGGGGATCCAATTTTTTTCTCCTTGCAATACTCACTGTAATCGATTCCACTGTATCGATTGAATGCATCCATTCTCCCAGACTACCGTGCCTCACTATTTATTTTCTTATCCTGCAACTTCTTGTAGACTCTGCTTTTCTTTCTTATTATTTCCTCTTGCATTAATGTCTCACCTTCTTTCTTCATATCCTTCTGTTCCTTCATAATCATTACCAATGGGGAATTCCACTTGCTTCCAATACCTTGTACTGTTTTGTCTTTTGTTGCTTCTTCACTTTCTTTCTTTAGATTCTTCAGAAACATTGGCGAACTCCACTTGGCTTTGCTTTCTTGTATTATTTCTTCTTGAAGCAGTCCTTTAATTTCTTTATTCAAATCCTTTATTAACAATGATGCATTCTGCTTTTATTATTTCTGCCTGCAAAGACTCTTCCAAGTCCTTCTGCAGATTATTCACTTGCTTTTCGGGTATTTTATCCTGTTTCTCATTTTCTCTCTTCCCTACCTTTCTGGCCTTTATTTGTATTTCCTGCTCCACTGTCTTATTATGTGGCAACACATCTACTTCCAAATGAAAGACATCTTAATACACTGCATATAACTCTTTCGTCCTTTGCTTTTCCTGTTCTACCAAATGTCCCACGCTTAATCCTTTCACTTGGACGACAAAATGATACGCTGCACATTTCTCTCGTTCATCATATTTCTCTGCCCCTCCTCCTGCCGATTATCAACATTTCTTTTTCTCCACTCTTCGTTTGAATTGAACATCCTTGTACACACACTACTGCTTTGTGACAATCGACTATGGCTTCCCACTTCTTCAGACAGTCTCGGCCAATTATTCCACTGAAGACACTTGCATTTTATGCTGCATTCCTTTAGCGTCACCATTAGTGTGCCTTCTGTTGGGATTATTCTTCCAGAGATTCCTCTGATCCTGATGCCATTCGTCATTTTACAATGATGATTCTCTTATACACACTCTGCTTTGAGAAGTGACACCTCTGCTCCTGAGTCCAAAAGAAGATTAAATGGGCTATATCTGCTTTCTTTGCATTCTAACTGAATGTAATCATTTTTATTATTACTGCTGCATTCACACTTTTCCAATTCCTGTACTTGCTATATCCCTGGGCATGCATTACACTCTCTTGCATGATGCTCTTGTCTCTGACAATTTCTGTAATAAATTGCTTTTTTTTTCTTTTTTTTTTTTCTTTTTTGTCTGTCTTCCCACCATCTATCTTCTGTTTGTTGATCTGGTCATCCAGTGACCTCCCGCACACTTACATCACTCTTGCATTGTTTTGCCTTGTGCCCGCTGTGTCAACAAAGCTGGCATTACGATTTCACTGTTGCGTCAACCTCATGTATAGCTGCCCCTCTTCCACACTGTTCTAGCATGGTACCTTGACCTTGCACACAGCTGCCATTTTTCTGCAATCGTCCATCTCACTGTATTCCAATGTTCACTGCTACCTCTTCTACTCATTTCTGTATGTCGCCATGAATCACTTCCCTGGTGCTGTCATTTCTCTTCGTGCAACATATTTACCGTTTCTTCCATGAGAGTAATTTCCACAATGGTAGTTCCATTCCTTGGACTTTGAGTACTGCAATGATTTTCTCGTCTACTAATCCTTGGACGAATACTCTGCAAACAAGGGTGTGAACTAATTTCAAGGCTCTTGCTAATTCACTCCCTTCTAAATCTCTCTTGGTTGCTTCCCAGAAATCAAGTACCATGCTGTCCAAGCGACTGGCACTATCTGTGACAGATTCTGCTGCTCTCTGCTAACTTGCCACATACTTATTGCGTAATGATCCACCATGCGCTTAGGTCTGTAATTTTCCATTAGTACTGCTCGCACGTCCTTCCTATCTTTTTAAAAGGATTTCATGATTTTCAGCATTTACTAGACTGAATGCCGTATCGCAGTTATCAAAAAAAATTCCAATGCTCCTTTCTTGCTATAAAAGGAATTGGGGATTAATTCTAACTCTTCCGATGTTGACAATTAGAATATATTATAATTTACAACTATACTATGTTTTGTCTATTTAGAAGCTTCAAAAATAAAATGCTGTAATTAAATTCCAGGCAACGGAGTACAAATACATCAAGAGGGCAATGGAAGAAGTTTCCAACACAAGACTGCTTCTTTCTGTAGAGTTAAGGGGTCTTACAGGAACTCTAGTCTTAAATATACCACCTCCACCATCAGATCGTCTCTGGTAGGTATTTTCATGTGCTATTTGGTAAACGTAAAAATTCTATTTGACTGTCGTGAAAGTTCAAATTCTATACATGAAGTAGAGCCCTTTTGCCGACTATTTATTGTCTGTTCCAAACATCAAATTATTAAATATTATATTTTTCAGTGACTCAAAAGTAAATATAATATTAACAATTTTGTAAATTTGTATTCTAGGGATTTTTCACGAAAAAAAAAAAAATGAATATCAAAGAAGAATATTTTTCTACCACAATGTGAGGTGTATTAGAGCTCACCACACAAAGAACTAGGATGATATTTCCAGTATGTGTCACTTTAAAATAAAGATGTGAATGACTTGAAAAGTTTTGCTGTTATATGCTTTGATTTCTATTTTATTTTTTGTTCTTTTGAGACATTGTTTAAACCAGGCTTGTAGGTATGTTAACTTTTTTGTGTAGTGGTGCTATCCCTGTGTAACACAGGAATTCTTTCACCATCAGGGTAGACAGTATTGTGATGAGTACAGCATTGTTTGGTTACATGTTTTTCTGTATCCATCCTTGCAGTGATTCTTTAAAGCTGTTGTGGTCTGGGGCTATATTTGTTATGTTTGATGGTTCTTTTCTCACTGAATATAATATTGTTACATTCTGAATGCATACATGGACCTTTTCCTTACTTAACAGTTCCACTAGATTGCATGTGGTTGATTGTTGTACAGTTTGTGCCTGAAGAGTGGTGTTATAAAAATGTTTTATTCCACTGTTAGGCTCTGTTTCATTATTCGTGCTATTTTGAGTATTTTTATTTGTAATTAATGCTTATGTCACACAATGTGGTTAGTATAATGGATGTCCATCATCTTGGAAATATACTGTTTAAATGTATTTGCAGAGGTAGGTGTGATTGGCTGCCCTGATCTGTCTAGCTCAGCTGGGCTAATGTATACTTACGGTTTTAAGAACTAATTTCACATTCAGAGTCTTAACATCTGTGTAGGTTATTTTCTGCAATCAGCAAAGCGAAATTAAGTAATATATTCCATTTTGAGGACTAAATTTTTAATTGTTTCTGTTAAGCATGGTCAGAGTAATTACGTTACCCTCAGGAACTATTTTATCTGACTGGTTTCTTTTCTTATTCTATACAGCATATTCAGAATAATGTCACCATCCTTGAGGACTTATTTTGTGCAACCTTTATTTTGAAGACTATTTTGTCTCTGATTCAGTTCAGTCTCTGCTGCCTTAGGGACTGTTTTATGTGACTTAATTCTCTTATGGCCCTGCACAACATGTTTGGAATAATATCACCATTCTTGGGGATTATTTTATATGACCCACATCTTTTCCTATTCCACTCACTGTATCACCTTCCATAGGAAATATTCTTTTTTGAACTGCTTGTTTTCTGTTTATTTCAGCTTGTTCAGAGTAATCTTTTCCTCTAGGTCAGAGATATAGTGCTTGAAACTTTGTTACATAAATAAGTTTTTAATCAGTTATCTTCTCACTATATAAAAATGTGAAAAAAGGGGAAGGAACGGAGTTAAATCAGAATAGACATGATTTTTGGGAGCTTAATGAGAGGCTTTGTCTCTCCCTTTTGAATTTTGCTTCTCATTAGGTTAAATTCTTGCTGTGAGCTGTGGGTGGGAAACTCAGACGTGTGATTTTGTTTGCATCTTGTAGGGCTTTCATATGTCTGCAGAGCATGCTGGGAAATGTTGGAAATGAATGAGGTGGCCATGGGGTGCCTGAGCTACTTTCTTCAAATTACAGTGAGATTTTCTGAATGTTCTGCTAGATTCTTATGGTTCAGATGAGTGGCAGATTTTGCCCTCTGATGTTGGCAGGTCTGCATTGCTAAATAATACAAAAGAGGACACACAAGGTAGCAGCAGTTAAGGTGCTTGTCTGAGGCTGGGCACAGTGTTGTCAGGGATGTGATGACCCATTCTAACTGGGAAGCACACTGTGCTGAAGCTCAATGGGTCTGACAGATCTTGGAGTCATGGTGGGATGCTGTCAAATGGCAATACTGTTATGCCTCAGATTTGCTGACCCCAAAGTCCAACTACCCTTTCGAATTGGGTTACGCCATGGTAGAGGTTGATGGGAAGTATGGGTTCCAATGGTTTTTGCCTGGAACCCGGCCTATCTGTTCCATGAGGTTAGAGGGGGGGGGGGGGGATTATTGCTTAATCCAATCTGCATGCTTTTACTGATCAGTTTATGTTCCTATATTTTCTTTAATAGCTCCAAAATCTGCTAGTGATTGATTAATAAGTTGGTGGCATGAGCAGTGTAATAGTGGATGGAGGGATCAATTGAATATGACAGTGTTCTATTTTGATGCTGCTTGGATTATTTATTTGTTTAATATAACTATCTTTCCATAAATGATCATTCACTGTATCAGTGATATGTTGCTATTGCTGGTTACATTGTTTCATTTGAACATAACATTGCTCTGTTCAGATTACATACAAGAATGAAAGAAGTTAAAGATCAAAAGGTAAAGAATTGCACACCAAATCTGCCTCAGTATTATGATGCTGCACAATGGGGAACTGATAGTTAAGGGAAATGATGCAACTGTGCCATGAATTATCCCTGGTTAGATGAAGCACAATGTAGCTAGGGAAGCTGTGCCCACTGCTGCCAGCATGCATTTGTCTCTTGCCATTTGACGCAACAACCCTACAAGGGGCTCATTAGCATGTTGGTCAGTACACCTCACCTGAGGTATCACGGCATTACCTTCTGGATCTTCATCCCGGCTCTGCCCTCCATGTGGCACTTCTCTTCGGACGGTTAGTGTCTTCTATAATGGCAGGTAGCTCTTCCTTACAGACTAATTCTGAGTGGGAGTGGCTATTGAGTTGTGGATATGTAGTGTGGTGAGTTTGGGCTATTTACTACCACATCTGAAATTATGGTTATCAAAATACAAAACAGCTAGATGAAGGATGGAAAGGCACCAAGCATTGATGAAGTGTGCATGGAAATGATAAGGGCAGCAGTAGTAGTAGTAGGAAAGCATTGGCTATATCGTGAAATGAGAAAGGTATGGAATTGGGGTGCCACCCCTGAAAACGGAAAAAAAGAACAATCGTACCTATATTCAAAAAAGGGAACAGATCACGCTAATGTGCGACTGTACCAAAGTGCACGAGAAGATCATTGAAAAATAATACATTACAGGGTGGAAAAAAGAGCTAAGAGAAGAGCAGTATGGCTTCAGATCAGGGAGATCAACTGTAGATCTGATATTTGCAATGAGACAGCTGCAGGAAAAACATTATGAGTATGGATCTATTGTTGGTATTTCTCAATATTGAGAAAGCATACGATTGTGTACATAGGAGCAAGGTATGGAAGGACTTGGAGAACAGGGGAGTTCTCACAGAAACCATCAGGAGAGTGACAGAACTTTACCAAGGAAGTGTGCGCTATGTAAAAATAGGGGAAGGAAGAACAGATTGGCTGAAACAAAGGAATAGACTAAAACAAGGAAGTTCCCTCTCATCACTACTCTTTATTGTAATCATGGATGATATAATGCAGGAGGTGCCAATGGGGATGTGAAATGAAAATATGAAGGTTTTACAGACAACCTGATGATCTGGAGAGGTGGTGAAGAGAAAGTGCTGCAACATTTGGATGTATGGATAAACAGTGTGGAAGAATATCGCCTGAAATTTGATGTAATGATATGCGAGTTCATGGTAACAACCAGAAAGAAGAATTGGATAACCCAGGGGATTTTGATGGCAGGTGAACAACTTAAGAGGGTAAGCAAGTCCAAGTACTTGGGAAGTATATTAGAGGAAAGTGGAAGGAATGATGGCAAGATAGGTGAAAGAGGAAGACAAGCATAGGCAGTTTTAAGGATCATTGGAAGCCTGATATGGAATAAAGATGTGCCGCAGAGAAGCAAGAGAGGTAATTTATCACACAAATTATGTGCCTTTCTTGACGTATGCTGCTGAAACAATGAAGAAGTGGGACATCGGCAAGGTAAAAGCAAGCGAGGTAGGATGGGAGTTACCAAAATCGACAGGATAAAGAATGAAATGATTATAAACACCTTAAATGAAGAATCCCTATAGGAAATGATTGAGAGGACCAGACTAAGATGGTATGGACATGTAAAGAGAATGGAAGTTCAGAGAATCCTAAGAAAAAATCCATGAAATTAAGATGTATGGTAAATTACCCAGAGGAATGGCTGGCTGAAGGGAATGGAGGAGTGTGTATGGAAGAGAAAGAGGACTGGAACAAGGTGGTGACAGATAGGTGGTGGGAAGAGAGAAGGGAATGGAGAGGCTTGTGCATGAAGTAGGCCGGGCCAGTGGCTGGAAACTGTTCAATATTGAGATGATGACGAGAGTACAAAACTTTAATTCAACAAAGCTCGAAGTGCCCTTGCCTGGTTATTGAAGTTGGGCTGATTCATTTCTTATATTGTTTCGTCTAGTCTTCTGCATACTTGACCTGAGGTATTTTATTTCAGTTCTTTGAATCTGGTTTGCTGCCCCTTTTAGTCAGTATGGCAGCTGACAATGTATAGGTTAGTATGGGAAGAAGATGGGTTTTATATAAAGATGTTTTTGTAAATTTATTATGTATAATATCTATGAAATAGAGAAACACCGTTGTTTATTTCTGGAATTAGCGTATTATCAGCTAATACAACACTGCTGAGGTATTTAAAGTTTGCAGAAAATTCAGTTTAATGCTGCCCTAATTCTTGTTTGATGGGTTTACTTTCCCTGATGACAGTTAACCATACAGTTTTGATTTCTTACTTTAAATCTAAACCTGTCAAGTTCATCTTTCCACTAAGCTAGATGTAGTTGCAGTTCTTCTTCACTCTCTCCTCAAATCGTAACATCATCGGTGAAAACTGTTGCATTAATGTTCTAAACTAAATAATTTCATCCATAGTGCTTATAAAAAGTAGTGGAGACAAACAACTCCTTTGCTGTAACATACATCTAGTCTCAAACCATGATGATCTTGTATTTTAATATAACTCTCATTATTTTGACTCAGTTGTGTAATTCTTTTTACATTCCCTTCTAGAACACCTTTCTTATTGAACAGCTCCCAAATGTGATGATAAGGATTATGATCATTAAGAAATTAAACTATGATTTTTTTTATTTATTTCTCAGCATTTCACAAAAAGCATCCGTGTATCAATTGTAACTTATGGTAGATGAGTCATATCTAAATCCATACAATTTCTCTCCTAATTTTTGGTCAATTGTCTTCCTTATTAGGCACCCAATCTTGGGCTTTCATCAGGGCTGTTTTAAGTTGACAAACACAATCCGACATCTCTGTAACAGCTGGCAACACACTGGCAGTAACCAGAACAATCTGCCTAGCTTGCAGGAAAATGACTGAGTGGTGTAAAAAGCTGTCAGAAGAAGATAAATCAACCCGCAATGGCCCTGATGAATGCCTCAGGTCGTGTGCTGAAATGTTGGCAGTAACAACGTCGTCATTGAAGCAGCACAACATAAAAAAAGTAAGTGGAAGATAATAATCATTCCCTTTCACCTATCCTCCTTCCAGTTAGCTTTTATTACTCTGTTCTGCGTACTGGTCCTATTTGCTCGATCATATAATTTGTACCTGCTGAACAACTACTCTTAGCCTTCTTTATACCTCTCTTTACTTCTGAGAAGGAAACATCTTCCAAATCATTTCTATTATGCTGAAAATTTTGCTTATTCTTGGTGAATTTCAATAGACAATTGATTTTACTTCTTCCCTGCTTCTGTAATACAGTGTTGGAGTCCCTGGAACACTCGGACATAGTTTAATGTCTTTATCTGGGTGCTTGAAAACTCTTAAACAATTTATGGTTTCCTCCCATATTTCGTATTGCGGAGGAAGATGTACAGTGGAGTAAGTTTGGGGTATCTTGGTGGTAATTCAGTTGCTGTATGCCATCTAATTATTATTCTCTCGAAAACATTATCATGGTGTATGTGAAAACTATAGTATAATAGGTATGATTTCCATTATGTTGTAATAAAAGCTGTCCATATGCATATTGACCTAGAAACATTGGGTTTAAACACAGATTGAATTAGTACTATGCTACAGCATACTGTATCAACTCTTAAAATACCTTTGCACTGTCCTCTATATTACACTCTTATTACATCTGATATTTTTACTGTCTTCCTTTCTTTAAATTCGTTGCATAGTAAATATTCATTACCATCGTTCTGAAAAACAGGTATGGATTTAGAGGAAACCCACAGATTTGGCTGTCTGCTCGTCCAAAGCTGGGTGAAAGAAGAGTGAATATTGCCCATGTGATTACCTATATTGAAAAGAAACTTATACAAGAAATACAGGTAAGTTTTTTTGTTTAATGAAATGCCAATTAGCAACAGTTATTTATGGAAAGAATATAGCTGCTGTAGATTAATATATTTAATATAGTAATGTGAATAGTGTATTCCTGACACACAGAACATCATAAACCGAGCGAGGTTGGTGTGGCTAATACTCTGGCCTCGTATTATGGAGGACGTCAGTTCGAATCCGCATCCAGGTGTCCAGATTTGGGTTTTCCATGGTTTCCCCAAATCACTGCAGGCAATTGCCGGGATGCTTCCTTCAAAAGGCCATGGCTGAATTCCTTCTTGTTCCTTGTCCCCAGTCCCATCCCACCTCTAATGACCTGGATGTCAATGAGGTGTAAAGCCATAGGTTAAAAAAAGTAACATCATAAATTTTGCTTTCGGCGTAGTTATTTTACACACTCTTGTGAAGACTGCAGGTTCAGACCTGGTCGCCACCAATAGAATATTGGAAAAGGTTCTTTCACTGTTCATTACCTCACTATATCCCACACTAATGAATTCATATTTCATGTTTTTGTCAGAGCCATGCTTCACACAACTTGCTTCCGGGCAATGCTGACCGCTACTCCCTGACCACACTCTTGGTCGACGTTGGTCACATGACTATCCAGGCACAGATATACTGTCTGTTTGGCCCTGTATACTTCCCCCCCCCCCACCCACCCAAAAAACTGTGGCAAAGGATCTGTTTATAAATTATGAATGGAGAATTTGCCATAAAAAAAAAAGAAACACAAAGAAATGAGATACATGAGGAAAATCTCCACCTCCATCGAGTTACACTAACCAAATATAAACATACCTATAGTGGTGGTCACTACAGTTACATATTCATAACACCCATTGCAAAGTATTTTAAACAAGAAAATAAACATAAACACAAGTAGATCAAAATTCTATCAAGATCCAAAGATTCTTCAGAAACTACTAACCAAAACATCTTACAAAACAGAACAAAACTAATACCCACTACAAAATTCCATGTTAAATGAGAGATAAATGTTCCAAATATGGATAATTTAAAATAAGATATAACGGCATTTTGGAATGAGTTTATATAACCTGGGAAAGGAAAAATATGTTCACCCTATTAGATACATGGTGCTTCACATGCCTTGGTTTATTTTGGTTGTAATCACTTATAGCACACAATTCACTTTTTGTTTCCTTACAGTACTGCTATTTTCACCTCCTCTTCACTAATGCAGCAGGGTAGAGGGAAGGATATGGATAGGTTAAATATTGTTCTTGCCATAGTAAGATAAATGGTTTCCCTGAAAGGGAAAAATCAGCTTATTGGTTGCCATTTCTTGTGGACCTTGCATGTTCGGAGTTCTGGAAGGCCACGTCACCCCCAACACCACAGCATCATCCCGTTTTATGTAGCCTTGAACTTCATTGAATTTCTCCCTTCAGCAAACAAATTTACTCCTCTTATCTTTCTCCTTCTTCTATGTTTCCTTATATTCCTGCCCTCTTCATGCAGGTCTAGACGTGTCCTCTTCCTTAAATGTGTTCATCGTTTCTTTTTCTATAGTAACTTCTTCATGTTTCCTCATTGTGAGCTCGAACTGCAGAAGTTCCCTTACATTATAAATGAATGTAATCTTTCTCGGCGTTGTTTATTTATAAACGTTTCTCGGGATGTTGTTATTAATGCACAATGTTTACTCCCTTCGCCATCTTCAGGTGCAGTTGCAAGTCTTGAAGTCAGCCTTGAGCGTGTTGTTTGTAAACTGGCATGTTTGTAAGATCCCCTCTTCCTGTATTTAGGTTTAGGTAAATGTAATCTGCCCGTCTTCAAGCTGTAATCTAAGCTGCTGAAACCGGCAGATTATTTCCATTCACAGTTCAGAAACAAACAAATAATAAATATCTAGACAACGAATTCTTTGAAGTAACACTCGAAAAACACTTTTATTTATATTCACAAGGGTCAAAACACACTTCTTACATTCCTTTTACTCAACAACTTACCAGATATATTTTATTCTCATCCATACCCTTGCCATATTTTCTTTGTCTTCTTCCGTCCAAAGATATACATTATCATAGATAATCATTGTCCATAGATATTCTGTACTTAAATATACGTTTATCTTTATCATTTTTTCATAAAATTAACACATTTGTATTCACAACACAACACAACTAATATTTAATTAACTTTTAACAAAATTTATTCACAAAATTTAAAGTGTAAGGGACTTTGTCACCTTACATATCCCCCCGCTACTTGTCATCAAAATTTTCCCCACAAATTTTGTTGATCTCTTTCTCTTAGTTCACAATATTTACATTCACTCTCTGCAACTTTCATCCTCTCATTCACTCGATGTACAGTTTCAAATCTTTCAGGTTCCTTAAACCTAACACTTTTCCAGATTTAGGGTACTGGAGATAGTATGCATGTTGATGAGGTCTCCCCACAATTTTATACGGTCCTTCATATACATCAAAAAATTTCTTAATTTCCGCATTTATACTACTAGATCGCTCATGAGTCCTCACCAATACTAGCTCCCCTACTTCGAACTCCATCTTCCTAGAACGTCGGTCCTTCATCTTCACTTTTCCTCTTGTTGCGTCCTCTTCTTCTCTGTATGTCGATCCTTTGTCCTTCATCTTCACTTTTCCTCTTGTTGCTTCCTCTTCTTCACCTTTCGGTAATTAGCTCTTTGTTCTTCCTCATCAATTTGATTGCTTTATCTTTGCCTCTTCCTGGTCCTTCCTTCCTTATTAGAAAGCATTTCAGTTCTCTTTCTTCATCCTTGTCACTATCGACTACAACTCTTTTTTAAATCTTCGTTAAAGTTTTCTCCCTCTTCCATACTATAATCTTCATTGAATTCTTCTTCGTCTCCATACTCTTCATCGTCTATCGTATCGTCTGTTTCCTCATCTTCCTCTTCTCTTCGCTCTTCGTAATTTTCATCCTCATTTCCCAAGATATTGATTCCATATCCTTCATCCCCTATCAACTCGTCAATACTCTTCTGGTCCTTGTTCGTCCAATAATCCATTTCTGCTAAACCAATCACCTCACTTCCTTCCATTGCCTCATTTTCAACCTTGTCGAATCGTTCACTTTCCACAATTTGTTCTAAACACCTCCACCATTTTAACGGACCTTTGTCTTCCACCGTTACTTCTTGCTCTTTTCCCACTTCTAATCGTTTTTCGAGGTCTTCCTCATCTTCTTCTTCTACCGTTTCCACTCCTAATTTTTCCTTACAAGCTCTTCTTGCTTGGTTTACCCATTCATCTACTTCATCAATCATCAGTGTTTTATCCATTAATGGCTTCCTTTCTTCATTATTTCTGATTTGATTGTCACTCTCTACTGACGTTTTCTGATTGCTCTCCTCTCTCTCTATTCTTTGGAAATGTTTTGCAACATCTTCTAGAACGGTCTTCCTATGTTTTACTGCTTCTTCTTTGTTTACTCTCATGAACATACATCTATATTCTTTAAAATTTCTTGGTCCTCTTCTTTTCATCGGCCTGGGAACGGACCTCTTCACAAGCCCTTTCTAATTTCCCTGGTTGCATTTTTCGTCACTCTGCTTTCCGCTTTCTACTCGCTCCATCCCTCTACTTCCATTGTTGAAAGCTTTCCATTCTCTAGCGTTTCGATCGCTCCATTGTTTATATTGTGTAGGCTTTCCTTTCCATTCTTGTGCCGGTCTCGCTTCTCTATCATCTCTCTTTCCATCCTTTTCCCGATATACTTGTCCCGATTGCTCTTTTCCACCATACGAACTCCGGTAAAATTTTGATCTCTCACACTCCTATCGTCCCATTTGTCTATCTTGTCCACTCCTTCTAAAAATTCTTGGAGATTATTCCATCGCGCAAGCAACATCCTTTCCTGCACCCAACGCGGCATTTTTCTCTCCAAAATTTCTATTTTCTCGTCTTCTTCTATTGGGTTTGACAAGTATTTCAGTCCTTTCATCAATTTTTCGCAATATTCGCGAAGGCTACCAAATTGCCGTTTGTATGGACAGCTGTTCCTAAATTCTTGTTTCACACGTCTCTGCCTTTCCTCCGACCAGTACCTCTTCAAAAAACTTCGCAGAAATTCTCCGTAGCTAATACTGCTCTCCGCTACTCCACACGACCATTCCAATGCTTCGTCTTTCATCATCATCTTTACATATCTAATTTTTTCTCATCATCTCACCGAGCGTGGTGGTGTAACGGATAGCGTTCTGGCCTCGCATTCAGGAGGACGGCGTTCGAATCCCCGTCCGGGCATCCAGATTTGGGTTTCCATGGTTTCCTTCCCCAAATCACTCCATGCGAATGCCGGATGCTTCCTTCAAAGGCCATGGCCGAATTCCTTCCCATTCCTTGCCCCCATCCTTTCCCGTCTCTATAATAGCACGTTGTTAAAAAAGGGACGTTAAACTGTTACAAAAAAAAAAAAAAAAAATTTCCTCATCACTCAGTGTTTTGGTAGTGCGTTTCTGTAAATCTCTACAAAAATGTGCGGATGAATCTCGCCCCCTGGAACAAAACTTACTTCCGGTAATTTTATTTGACCGGACGGTACTAAATTGTTGCCGGCACAGCATTCGATTTTGTTTTGTACCACGCAACTCGCTGATTGACCTCTATCCATTGTTGTTCAACTGTCTTTTTGCAACACATGACCTCACCTTGAACTTGCCAAAATTCCTGTTTAATCCCTGAAAATTCATTCTTCAACTCATTTTGCTTTTCGCATACCAGCCTCATTGCCTCTTCACGATTCTCTTCTTCCTTAACAATGCGCTCCTCCACATTGTCTAGCTTAATATAGATATTGTCCTTTTCATTTTTCCATTGATTAATTCTTGTTCAATTCTTTGTCGGTTTTGTGTAATTACTTCTTGCATTTTCTCCATCTGTCGTAGTGTTAACTTTCAAACTTCTGTTGATTTTGTTGTAATTCTCGTCTTAAATCTTGTTGGTTCTGTAGCATGTTTTGTTTTAATTCTTGCATATTCATTATCTGCTGTCATCAAAGAACAGTGCCTTCGCCTTGTGCTTTTCATGCTGTTGTAAACAAACGGTCACCAGCGCTAATTGAAATTTGCTGCTGTCATCAACTGTTTCATTTTTGCTTCATTCCGCTCGGTCAGTGGCCTCCAGGGTCCCTGGCCACTGCACACTGTCAGTTTTGTTCGTTGAGTGTAACACCTTCACTGCTTCATTTGGGGCTTACACCGTCGCTGTGTTACTGTCAGTGCACAATGTACTGTCAGTATTATTAGCATCATCTTCTCGAACGGTTTTGATTTCCTACACAACTTCGACCTTCTCCCATGTTTTTGAGCCACAAATATCTTGTGAGAGGTCATCTGTCCACTCCTGCACACCTTGTAGCATCTCCGATAACATTGTGCCATTTGGAATCTGTATCCCAAGGGATTGATTGACAGTATAGAGAAAATACAGAGAATAGTCTGATTTTTTACTGTCTGTCACAGTCCTTACAAAGCGTCACAGAATTGTTATGTAGTTTAGGCTGGAATTGTCTGGCAGACTGATGATCAAGTTTCATTTCAGTTGATTGGCATGTGTCCACAATTTCTTTCATTTATGAGTGTGATAAAACACTTTGTCCATCAACCTATTTGGGTCGCACTTATAGGCGAGATAAGATTAGATAAATTAGTTGCTGTGCTAATGCTTGTATGAATTGTTTCTTTACTCATGTTACTCAGGATTGGAATGCACATAGGTTTGGTGTAAAACGCCCTCTCCCACTCACAACTTTGTGAATTGCAGAGTATAAATGTAAAAAATTAACCCTTGCAACCTCCCTTACTTCAACAAACATTATATATCATGGCAAAATGCACTCGAAGTAATAATTATGGTAGAAGGAACCTCACACACTGTGGTTTCTTTCCTATGGAATTTCCAGAACCCCACTAACATTTACAAGAAACTTAAAAGATAGTAGGAAAGAAGTAATAGTTTGGTGCTGCTTAGCTTTAGAAGTCTTCTTCCACTCGCTGCCGTTGGTTTTCCACACCGCTTCCATGCACTTTGGTTCATCGTCTGTTGCGATGTGATACGTGTCATGTCTTCCACGGAATGAGTAGTTTTAGCTGCCACCACTACACATGCCACCATTGTTTTCTTGCCATGAGACTGGAAGTTGAATATCTGTGAGCTGTCTTGGTTGCTGCCGAGCCATGCCAGTTGTGTGTCAAATATCATTCCCGTCAGTCACTTTGGCTCTTGTTTTGGCTGCTTTGCCAATACAGTTCTATTGATAATTCCATCTTTCTCCCTATCCCATATTTTTTAACAAATAATTAAAAGTTGTTTCGATATTTTTACATCTAATTAACAAATGCAAATTCTTTCAAAGACAAATTGAAATTGTTTCAACACAAAATTTGCCTGGTCCTCTCACAGTCACCAAGTAACATCAGAAACATTGCTTTCGACGTATTCATTAGTTAGATATTTTGCACACACTTTTGAAGACTGCAAGTTTGGACCTGGTCAACACCAACAGAATATTGGAAAAGGTTTTGAAATGTTGTAGTTTTCAAATTAGTCAGAAGCTGTTGCAAGACAACAAACACTTCTAATCATCTTCAATGTATACTGTGACCACCACCTTACAATATGACCATGAATTTTTGTATCGGAGATTTGTATTTCTGAGATGCAAGTTCCTGCGTTTGCTAACATTTCCACCAGCTTGATAATGAGTTAGAATCCCAGCAGTTATTAATTATGCAGGATCACACACACTGTTCCTTACAATGAGGTGGCTGTCTTTTTCTGGTTGCACCGCCTCCTTTCACTGTTCATCAACCCGGCACCCCGCCGAAACGTTACCTCACTATATGTCACACTAATGAATTCATATTTCATGTTTTTGCCAGAGCCACGCATCACACAACTTGCTTCCGGGCAATGCCGACCGCTACTCCCTGACCCCACTCATTTGTCGACGTTGGTCACGTGGCTATCCGGGCACAGATATACTGCCTGTTTGCCCCTGTATACTTACAACTATATCAATGCCTATGTTTGGTATAACAAACAAAGAGAATGTCAGTTTGCACAAAAGCACCTTTAGCCCGTAGTAGGCCATCTTCTTATATTACAGACACCCAGCATTTCTTGAAACATCTTACTATGCACTCCATGCCACTTTGTGATGCTGTTTGATTAATTTCATATCTGTTGACCCTGGCATTTTGCACTGAAATGACCTGATTTCCACATAACATTGTCTTCAAATGACATTCCTATTACTACTTTTCTCTGTTCCTTAGCATACCTAGTCCTAAACGATAATTACTTTTTCCTCAACTTGCACTAGTGACTTGTATGCAATTGATTTAACATCTGGAGTGCATTGTTTTAAATTATGACCTAGAAATCGATTTGCTTTTCCAATTACATTCTCGATATGCTCATTCCACGATAAATTATTACGAATTGTTATCCCTAGGTATATAGCGGAATCTACCGTTCTAAGGACAGTGCCATTAATAGTATATTCAAAACCAAATAGTGTCACCTTTTTACTTACATGCATGACTTGGCACTTTTTAGCGTTTAACTCCAACAGCCAATCTTTACACCACGCAATTATTTTCATAATATCGTCTTGCAACAAAGCGCAGTCGTCCTAGGTTGTGATTTCACAATAAATAATAGCATCATCAGCAAATAATCTTTTCATCCCCCTTATTATGTCGCACAAATCATTAATGTATATGAGAAACAACAGGGGCCCTATCACGCTTCCCTGAGGAACCCCGGACCTCACTTCAGTAAGTGATGAATGCTCACCGTCGAGAACTACACACTGTGTTCTGCCCTCCAGGAAGTCTGCAACCCAGTCACATATTTGTCTGGATATGCCGTAGCCATGAAGTTTCCTAAGTAACCTAGTGTGAGGCACAGTGTCGAAAGCTTTTTTAAAGTCTAATAGAACTAAATCAACCTGGGATTGCTCATCTATAATACGGCTCAAGTCATGAATTAAAAGAGCAAGTTGTGTTTCGCAGCATCGGCCTTTTCTGAATCCATGTTGATTTGGGTTTAAAAGCTTACCCTCATCCAAAAACCGCATGACATTTGAATAGATGATGTGTTCTAAAATCCTGCAAAATACTGAGGTTAACGAGATCGGCCTATAATTTTGAGGATCATTAACATTCCCATTTTTAAACACTGGACTTGCGATGCCGGTCTTCCATTCAGCTGGTATTTTTCCTTGATCCAAGGAGGCGGGATATAATTTCTGATCAAATACGTCGCAATTTCCTTTGCGTACCTAGAGTAGAATCTTGTAGGAATACCGTCTGGTCCAGGAGCTTTATTGGGATTTACATTCATAAGCAGTTTAGTTATTCCCTCGACATCGAGAATGACATGATTCATAATTTTGTTGGTACGAATGTTAAATATCGGAATCTCCTCAGAGTTTTATGTCGTGAAAGCTTTTTTAAATACATTATTCAAAATTTTCTGCTTTCTCGACGCTAGTTTCTGATAATTCCCCATTTCATTAATCAACGACGGCATGACCTTACAAGAGCCTCTTATTAATTTGACATATGACCAAAACTTTTTTGGATTAGTAATCAGATCTTTGGATAAATTTCTGACTTGGAATTCTTTAAACGCATCACGCATTGCCTTACGCACCTCCGCTCGCAACTGAACTAATTTAGCGCGATTAGACGAGTCACCCAACTTCTTTACCGTGGCATGTAAATGACCTTGCTTCCTGAGCAAACCGTTTCACTTCCCTACTAACCGTAATAAACTTCATGGGAACAAATTGATTTAAGCCGGTACATATTATTTTTTTAAAAAATCAAACCAAAGTTCCTCAACATTTGTATTTAGCGTGTACGTTTCAAAATTTTTCACCAATTGTTCGTCCATAAATGCATCGTCCGCCTTATCGAAACAATATAAGAGTTTTTCTTTATCATGCTTCAAATTCAGCCTAGATTTTAAAGTTACCACAACCACCTTGTGATCACTTATACAGTTTTCTATACAAAACTCTATCTACAATATCCGGATTGTTTGTAAGAAAATGATGCAAAATGGACGAGGAATCTTTGATGCTCCGCGTTGGCTCTTCGACCATCTGTTCAAGAGAATTTTCCACGAATGATTCTAGGAACGTTTCGGTTACTAACCTATCTCTTCCGCATGACTTAAACATAAATGTGTCCCAGTTAACTGAGGGTATATTAAAATCGCCTCCAATGATCAACGTATGTCCCTGAAATTTTTGAACAATACTATTAAGTGACTGTCTAAAATACTCCGCGTTATCTAGTCCAGCATCCGGAGGTTGGTAAAATGATCCTATTATGAATGTTAAACTCCTGCCAATTTTTACCTTCACCATATTAACTCACAAAAATTTTCCTTTTCATTTACTACGGAGCAATTGACGGTTTTATTAACGGCCACGAACACTTTCCGAAAAACATTGAATTGGGGACCAAATTACTTGCTAGATTCTACCTCTGGCTTCAACCAGCTCTCGGTTCCTAATATTATATCGACATCGTTAGTCGCAACTGTAGCGTGGAAATCGGCTACTTTCCCTCTAATACTCCGACAATGAAGGATCATTATCCTTAGCAGCTTAATGTTGGTATCTGAAGAGTCTAAATTTACCATTTTTAGTATTTGCATTCCGAAAGGAAACGGGTGAAGTATTTGGAGCTGTAAATTTCGATTTATTCGCGCCGTCACTTCCAGAACAAAGATCTTGTTTACCGACGAGTCTTCTTCGTTGAACTGAGGGATCCTCGGGCCTCACGGTGTTCCTAGAAAATAACTCACATCTAGACGGTTCCATATTTTAGCAGCCACTGTCGTCGCCATTCTCGGTGTGTAGTGGACACCCGACCTGTCAAATGCGTCCCAGCTGGCAGCTATCATCGGTCGAAGGTCGACGAAGCCCCAGTTGTTTCTGCGACACAGTTTCTGTAAACTACAATTCAAATTATAAATCTTCCACCATACGGCCTCCCCACAATTGGTGCGCGGCACGACACTACAAATTGAGAACTGCAATGAAACAGAATTTTCCCGGGCGGCTTCATACGCCTTTCAGCCCAACTTGTCCATAGATTTCACTATGGCTGAAACAGAAACACGACACGAGTCATTTGTACCGACGTGCGCAGCTACCCTTAACTGATGGCAGTTCGATTCCCTAATCGATTTTGGAATGGCCTCCATGACACGTGGCACCGGGGCAAACAGAATGAACGTTAGTATGGGTTCTGCACCATTCTTCATGGCTAGTTCCCATAGCGGTTTCTCCAGACGTCGCACGTTGGAGCTGCCTATGACCAGTAAACCTTTTCCTGGCAAGGCTCGGGGTCTGCGAGCAAATCTTCCCTGCTGTGCTTCTGGGCCATTCGCGCTTGAATCTTCAGCCTCTTGCAACACGGAAAACGCATTACTTAGTGGCAAGATATCATTTACCCGTAGGCTAATTGAGAATTTCAACACCTTTCTCCATTCCACACGATGCCAGACGTTTTCTGCATCTGGTACCTGAAAATCCAAACTTGCCAGTTCTACTACAGTCGGCTGCGGAATTTCTTCAACGCACTGCCACTCCTCGTCTAGGATGCTCCATACCTGCGCTTGAAGAGATGCCATAGTAATAAGAATCTCCTCGAGAGCCAGACGCCTACCGGAACACTTTGTACAAGCCATGTCACCTGAAACAGACAAAAACGGAACTGCAAATGAAACACAAAAATCGTCGACTGCTACTAACAGCTGCTGAAACTCGACTGCTGATTTACTACCTACACAGGAAAACTGAAGATAAAAACAAAAGCTATCTGGCACACTTTAAATTAAACACGAAAGTCGGTGTCTGCTGCTAACGGCTGCTGAGCTCAACTACTGGGAAACTCAACTAACTGGATCACTACCTAAATAGGAAATATTCAAAGATAACGACAAAAACAAGCAAAATTCAAATCGCACACAAAAGTCAGCTACTGCTGCGGCTGCAGAAGCTCAACTGTTGGGTGTGAACACACAGAAAAGACAAAAATATAACTGGTAAAGAAATTTTTGAGACAAGCCCTTTTTCAGCAGGAGAACATTATGGGAGGTGGGTGATGTTGGAGACTGCCTCTAGGCCCCATTTCAATATGTGCGACATATGAAGATGAATATCAACATTTGTTCAACGAGGGGTGTTTGATTGTCTTCTTCTTTGTTTTTATCATTTTAATGTTCCATTGTATTTCTTTCTCCATTTGTATGTGATTTCAAGGTTTGTGCAATAATGTTAAAAAAAAAAAAATGTTATTAACATAAGAGTAGTCGAGCGGCTGCCAGACAAAACTTTTGTATTTCACGAGTCATTTCATATTGTCTGATATGTATAATCATGTCAATCTTAGTTTAAGGGTTACCTGGCGATGGAAGTCGGGGCTTTGTCAATGCCAACTTCCACCTGGTTCCATCGGTAATAGAACAGGCATATTGCCTTTAGTGTAATTTCATTTAATTTCACAGAAATTACAGGTATCGATAAATCGGTAATATAAACTCTCTGAAGTAGAGGCATTGTAGGATTATCGCTGACGAGGCATGGCGTGTGAATTGTAGTGAAATGTTGATCAGCTTTGGACGTGATTTCTTAAGTGTTAATCTGGATTAAATGTAATGTAAATATTAACAATTTTCCTACCTTTAAAAGTAAATGAACCTGCAATTTTGGGAACGAAGTGTCTGGCAGTTTGCTTCTGTAGTGAAGAACAACTTTGATGATGAAATAAAAAGAAAATTGCAAAAGTGCACTAATTTATTGTGTGTAAACTTTGAAAGTTGTTATATGTACTACTGATGCTAACCACACTGGCGACTGTGATCTAGGTTAATTTGGATTCTTCATCGCTTTTGAAAGAAACTCTATAAGTAAACATTTTCTTCAATACTTAAGACAAAGAAAATAATTTAAAATAGTTACAATCTGGTCTCAACTTCAGATAATACCCGGTCATCATCATCATCATCATCATCATTATTATTATTATTATTATTATTTAGGTTTACCCTTTTTTAATCCCCTCTACCTATATTGAATCACCACTAACCTTAGGTAATGTTTTAAAATTATTATTGTTGTATTATTATATATTTTAATTTACCGGTATATAAATTTTAATTTTTCATATTTGGATTTAATTATATTTTGCTCTTCCCACAGACCAGAGATCTGTTTGGATATTTATCTATGCTCGGGTATTAGCTCTGAATCACTGCCCCTCTACTTTTCCGATGTTTGAATTTACCCCCACCTTTTTCCAGGCCAACAGTCTTCCTGTTAGGCAGTCTCCAACATCACCCACCTCCCATAATGTTCTCCTGTTGACAAAGGGCTCATCCCAAAAATTTCTTTATCAGTTGTTTTTTGGCTTTTGTGTGTGTTCATGCCCCACATCCATCATCTAAAGGTAAGTGGTGGCTCATTTCCCTATCCTAATTTAATTCCTTTCCGCTACTTAGTGTCTTTATTTCATTGTTACAATATATATACATATATAAAACAATGAAATCGCATATGCGACTACCTCGAATGCCAAGATTATAGGGGAGAGAACGTTTGGTATGGTATGGGTGGTGTCGAAATGGAGATACTGTTGAAGGTTGGTTGGTTTGATGTAGACTGAATAGTTGAGATAGCCATTGAATAGAGACAAATCCACATCCAAGAATGTGGCCTGGGTGTGGGAGTAGGACCAAGTGAATTTCAGCATGCTAAAGTTATTGAGATGGTTCAGGAAGTTTAGCAGTTCATTTTCTCCATGCGCCCAAATCATAAATATGTCATTAATGAAATGAAGCCAAATAAGGGGTTTGAGAAGGACTTCATCCAGAAATGTCTGTTCCAGACGGCCCATGAATCGATTAGCATAAGAGGGGCAGTTCCGCAGGTTTGGTGATAGATGTTGTCTTCGAAGGAGAAGTAGTTGTTATTAAGGATAAGGTGGGCTAATTTGATGAGGAAGGATGTCATAAGGAGGCTGTTGGGAGGGCGCTGGTCCAGAAAATGCTCCATGGCCCTGAGGCCATTCCAGTGTAGAATGTTTGTGTACAAGGACGTGACGTGAACGGTAACCAGTATTGAGTTCGAAGGAAGAGGGGTGGGTATGGTAGAAAGCCGGAAGAGAAAGTGCTGGGTGTCCTTTATATGAGAACTGGAGCTGATTAACTATGGGCTGTAGGTACTGGTCAACCAAGGCAGAGATGCACTCAGTTGGCAACGATAGGGCGTCCCGGATTGCCAGGTTTATGGATTTTGGGCAAGAGATAAAGGGTGGGTGTACGTGGATTTTGGAGAGTAAGAAGTGAAATGGATTGAGGGGTGAGACCTTGGAGAGGTCCACTAAACTGTACATATTCTTCTATTTTTTTTGTTGACAGCAGGAGTTGGATCTTTCGATAAGCGGCAGTAAGTGTTGGTGTCTGATAGCTGACAAAGAGCTTCAGCTACATAGTCATTGCTGTTCATGACTACAGTGGTTGAGCCCTTGTCAACTGGAAGGATAATGAGATCTGAATTGCTGGAGAGTTATTTTCTGGCACTGGTTTCAGCTGGGCTAAGATTACTGGTGTTTGCTAAAGATTTAAGGAAAGTGGGGGAAGCCAAACTGGTGGAAAGGAAATCCTTGAAAATTTGGAGGGGATGGTTTTGGGGAAGAGGTGGAGGGTCAAGTGTGGATGATGGTTTTAATTTCTCTAGACTTCTAGGTTGTCCTGATACCCCTGTTCACTGCTATGAGTGGCAAAATGATACCGCCAGCGGAGTGTACGGCAGAACGATAGAGAGTCACTGACTAGTTTGGCAAGGTCAAATGTGGGGGTGGGTGAGTACAGAGAGTACAGAGAGTTGGAATTCAGATAATTGTGATGAGGATAGGTTTATAACTGACAGTTTACGCTTGGGAGTAGGGTTTGAATGCAGAGCGCGAGTTGCAGGTTTTAAAGGGGGAGGTTGAGGTATTTTGAGGAGCTGGGCAATGGACAGTTTTGAGGAAATCAGAGGAGGCTGTGATTTTGATTGGTAGACCATTGGCTGGTGTGGAAGAAACTGCCCTAGTGCAAGATGGGATTTCAGCAATTTGGACAACTTCTGTAAATGTTTCTGGGCATGCATACTGCTGGAGTTAACTGCTTGCTGTAAAACTGTAATTACTTGTGGGTATGATAACATGAGTACTTTGTGAAGGGATATGAGGTTTCCAGAATGTTGGTTAGCCAGAATGGTATATTGTTGCAGAACAAGGTGAAAAATGGATTGTAACTTCGAATTTTGCTTATTTTTAATTTCAAATTTCCGAATATTTTGTTTTTCAGCTGTTTGCACATATGTCCATTATTTAATAGGAATTTAGGGCCATTAACTGAGATCCACTACACTTCCGCGACGGGTCCCTATGTACATTTATACTTTCTACTTTGTATTCATTATCATTTTCCAGCTTATGCAGTTGACTGCCAGCCGCCAGCGTGCAGCCTTCTCACTCTTACTGACAAAGAGCCATGGGCTCGAAAATTATATCTATGTGTGTTCGTGTGTGTGTGTGTTTTTTTTTTTTTTTTTTTTTTTTCATGTACCAATGCTGACGGAATCCTCTTCTATGGTAAGCGGTGGTTTTTATCCTGTCCTAATTTTAAATATCTCCGCTTTCAGAGCCTTTGTTTCCTATATATATATGTATGTGCAGCCATCTCACTCCTACTGATGAAGAGCGATGGCTCGAAAATTATATTTTATGTGTGTTCATGTTTTTTTTTCGTGTACCAATGCCGCAGGAATCCTCTTCTATGGTAAGCGGTGGTTTTATCCTTTCCTAATGTTCAATATATATATATATATATATAAGATTGGATAGGGAAAAATAAATAGATACCCATCACTTACCATATCTATTTATTTTTCCCTATCCTATCTTATTTTCAATGCCTCGTGGCAGTTTCTTTGTTTCCACTATCCCATTATATTTATCGACAGGAAAAGCCTACTCAACATCCTAAGGGAATATGGTCTGGACAATAAATCAAGAGAATTAATCAAACAGACACTCACCAACACCACAAACAAAGTAAAATTCATGGGAGAACTCTCCAGAGTATTCGAAACGAAAAATGGCGTTAGTCAGGGTGATGGTCTCTCGCCAATCTTATTTAATGTAGCCCTGTATAAAGTCATTAGAGAATGGGAGAAAACAAACACCCCACTAAAACTTGGCAGAAACAGACTAAATATCTCCTGCTTGGCCTTCGCAGATGATCTGGCTATTCTGTCAGAAAGTGAACAACAAGCCATCAAACAAATAGAATCCCTCAAAGAATTAGCAGAAAAAATGGGACTAAAAATCTCATTTGAGAAAACGGGTTTTCTACAAACTGAACGTAAAACACTGGACACACAATATGGAAAAATCAACAGAGTCACCAAGTTTAAATACTTAGGCAAAATTATCACTCCAACAGGACTCGAAAAGAAGGCACAACAAAACAGACTCAACAAAATGAAAAAGGCTTTTGGACAGACCTGCAACATCTACAACAAAAAGAGCATAGGAATTCCATCAAAAATTAGACACTACAATACAGTTGTTAAACCCAACGCTCTATACGCCACAGAAACACTCACATTAAACTCTAAGAGGGATATCGAGAACATCCAAAAAGAAGAACGAAGAATAATCAGGAAAATTATTGGACCAACCAAAACTGAAGAAGGCTACAGACTGAAGTCAAACAAAACAGTAGATGTGCTCCTCGACCCCCACCCTCACTTCCTGCCATGTTGTTTTTTCCCCCACCATGAGCCACCGACATTGTGGCTCACGCAATTGGCTACTGGCAGCGCTTGCGTGCAGCCAGCTCACTTCTAATGAGGAAGAGCCATGCTCGAAAATTCTATTCTTTGTGTGATCGTTTTTTTGTGTACCAACGCCACAGGAATCCCCTTCTTTGGTAAGCGGTGGTTTTTTATCCTATCCTAATGTTCAATACTTTCTTTTTTTATCTATCTTTTATGCCTTTTTTTTTTTTTTTTTAGAAAATAATTTGTCTCCCCCTTTTTATTTTATTTTGATTACTTTATTTCTGTGATTAACATTTCAAATAGTACTGTTGCTATGTCACCATCTCCAGAATGCTCATAACAGTCAAAACTGCTGTTCTTGTGGTTGTGTTGTCTGTGGATGCACGGGTTGCTTGATCACTTGTTAATATTTTCTTTAAGAAGGGCATAGCCTGAAATATTTTGTGTTTGTGGAGTGTTTTTGGTTGCTACTTCTATCTTCTTCTTTTCAACTTTTGTAAATGATGGGTATATTTTAACTTTCCTTTTATTGAACTACCTTACATGATAGTTCAAAAATGTGAATGCCATAGAAATTTTTGGGTCTTAGCCCTTTATCAACTAGCAAACTTTATAGAGGGTGGGTATTGTAGGAGACAGCGCGATCTGGATATTATTTTGGCTTGGTGCGCTGAGTGGCAACTTACTCTAAATTGTAAAAAGTGCAAGACAATGAGCATAACTAACAAAAAGAATCAAATTGTTCAGAAATACGAGTTAAACAATACAATTATTAATATGGTCGATTCTATGAAATATTTGGGAGTAGCAGTACAAAGGAACATGAAATGGGACATACACATTAATTCGTTAGGAGGTAGATCAAATTCTAGGCTGCGATTCATAGGTCGAATCTTGAAAAATTGTAATGAACAAAGGATATAGCGTACAAATCTCTTTTGCGTCCACATTTGGACTATTGTTGTGCCATTTGGGATCCATTTCGTAAGGGGTTGATCGAAAGTATAGAGAAAGTACAGAGAAGAGCCGCTCGATTTGTGATCGCTTGCTACAGTCCTTATGAAAGCATCACAGAACTGATTAGTAGACTAGATTGGGAGTCTCTGATAGATAGACGACACACGTTTCGTTTAAACTTATTGGTAAACATGCGTACTCCCACTTTCACTTTTGAGTGAAATACTTCTTCCACCAACCTATTTGAGTCAGAAGGACAGGAAAGATAAAATTAGAGAAATAAGGTGCCAGACTGATTCTTATATGAATTCTTTTTTCCCTCGTACCATTAGGGATTGGAATGCACAGCAAAGATATTAGCTTTGGTGCTGAGCACCCTCTGCCACCCACAATTTTGTGAATTGCAGAGTATATATGTAGATGTAGATGTAGACAGCCTAACAGAGTGACTGTTAGCTAGGAGTATGTTGAGGGAAATTCTAACATAGGACAGTGTAACGTTCCCACCTGTCCTTCTAATTAATTTCCGGCTATTTTATTAATTATTTATTATGGGATTCTTAGCCGAGGATTGACTTGCATTCTTTTCATCATTATCACCTGGTGACGGGGTCGGGGGGGGGGGGGGGAGAGAGTCACAAAGAAATAAAGTATGTAGATACTTATGAATCTCACAAAATTAAATTTCTATTCTGATCATTCACATTCATACATAGGTCTATAATTGAAATAGGAACATGATTAGGCAAGTCCATATAGTTCTCCTGATATGTAACACATGGAAATCAAACACTTTCCCTTAAAAGTTATATGTTTCTTACACCATAACTTGTAGCGAGAGTGAGCCTTCAGTACACAGAGAGAGAGAAAATTTGTCTTACATCATATTGGCAGGCCGGCGGCACTGACAGTCATCACTTCGATGACATCGCAAACTGAGCACAGACTGAACAACACATCTAGCAGAAGACTGAGAGCCTCTGGTACCATTGTGAGGCCTTATATAATATCCACATAACAGTATTCGGGTGGGCTGATCTTCTTCTGGGGGGAGTACTGCCAACATTGGATTCTTACTTCCCCGTTGGTGGGAGGACCATCTCTGCCAAATGGGAGGGAACTCAGAGTTCCACCAATGTTACCCCACCGGAGAGGTAACTTTTGTGTTTGTGGGGTGGCTGCAATACCATCCTATCCCTGCCAAACTCTGGGTGGAAGAAAGGTGTCCGAACTTCTCCAGCATGGCTTAGCTGCCATGACAGTATCTGTAGCCACTTGAAAATCTTAGAATTAAAAAAAATCTTTCCGCCTCACTCTCGCTAACTAATTGGAATTACTTAATCCTATCCTTATCCTAATTAATAATACTTCTTAATGTTACTAATTATGGCTTCAAAAAATGCCTTGTTACATCACAACAGGGAGATGGGTAGTGATTTGGAGCTAATCCCCGATTTGAAAAATATCAAAACTAATGACTAGTGAATGAAAAGAGCCGGAAAATATAATAAAATCTTAACAATGTAAATATAAATAACCAAATAATTAATAAATAAATTAATCAAGCCCAGGAAAATATGTAGTTAAACATCATCTTTGTTTCAATTTAGGTAGTGGAGGCAAGGAGAGAATGGAGGGAAGGAAATGTATTGAATGAGTATTATCTTAAATTGAAGCCAATCAATTATCTTGTTCCTAATTTGTACTGCTAGGCAAGCTCACGCCTTCTTAGTTCAGAGGAGCTGCTGCTATTTGGAAAGGCTCTGATAGTAAGGATTGTGAAACAAGAATAAAATAATTTATTGGTGTTATTGGAGATATTATTGACAGCTACAGGATGCTTTGGATTCCGTGAGAATACCATCTGTCAGTGGCCATTCATTCTTATGGCTAGTGGATTTGTGGTCAGACCGTCATAATCCCACTGAAGGATTCTGTAGAATGATTCAAGTCCTGGAAGGTATTGTGTGACTAGGACTGGACTATGGTTGGCATTTGGGGGTGTAGGATGGTCGAAGGGCTGTGCAAGTTGTAATGTGATCCAAAGCTGGTGGTTAGTTGTGGGATATCAATGCTTGTGAGATGTTGTTTGAATACCATTAGAGGGAGGGATTGCTGGTTGGTGCATAGAAGACTACCCTGAATGCCAGAACAGTAGGGGAGGGAACATTTGGTATTGTATGAATGGCAGTTGTGGAGGTACTGAGATACTGTTGTAGTGTAACAAGTTTGGTGTAAACTGAAGAGTTGTGGTAGCCATTGGATAAAGACAAATCAACATCCAAGAATGTGACGTGGGTGTGGCCTGTTAAAGGTATTAAGATGGTTCAGGAAATTTAGAAGGTTGTTCTCCAGACTATAAAAATATTGGAGCCATATGAGGGTTTTGAAAAGAAATTATTCGAAAAAATTTCTATTCCAGGTTGCGCATAAAGAAGTTAGATTGGGGGGAGGGGGCAATGTGAGTGCCCATGATAGTGCCATAGGTTTGATTGTAGATATTGCCTTTGAAGAAGAAATAGTTGTTGTTGTTGAGTATCACGTGGGCCAAGGTGATGAGGAAAGATGTGCTGGGGAGGCTGTTGGAAGGGTGCTAATCCATAAAATATGTTTGTACTGGTATGTGACATCAGTTGTTACCAGGATGGAGTTCGAAGAAAGAGGCGTGGCCATAGTAAAAAGACGGGAGAGGAAATGTTGTGTGTCCTTGATATGTGAGGGGAGCTGACAGACTATAGGTTGTAGGAATTGGTTCACGAAGGCACAGATGTGTTCAGTCAGAGATCCATAAGCTACTACAATAGGGCATCTTGGATTACCGGGCTTAGGTACATAAATGGTAGCCCTACATGAATTTTAAGGATTAACAAGTGAAATTGACTGTGGTGTGAGACCTAGGAGGGGCACATTGAACTGTACAGTTTCCTCTGTTTTCTTGTTGTCAACATGTGGAGGATCTTTGGTGAGGTGTCAGTAAATGTTGGCGTATGTTTACTGATGAAAGGCTTCAGCCACATAGTCAATGAAATGGAGTCTTTGTTTGTGGGAATGATGATGTCAGTTGGTAGAAAGTTGTTTCCTGGCACTGGTTTTGGCTGGGCCAAGTTTGCTGGTGTTTGACTTGAATTTTCGTGAACTAGGAAAAGCCAAACTGGTGGACAATAAATCCTCGCAAATTTGTAGTGGATGGTTTGGAGGAAGATGTGGTAGGTCTATTGTGTCTAATATTTTTAATTTCGGGGAACTGGTTTCCAGGTAGCCCTGAGGCTCAGGTTCACTGAATGCCAAAGTGCTACTGCCAGCTGAGTATATAGTAACGTCAGAGTAACAATGCTGTATTTTAATCATACTCCCCATTTATTTACATGAACAGTAATGCTGAATAATAACACTAAATATAATGGATGAGACAACTTACTCTAAATTTATCTGGGAAGTTACTGTGGAGGATAACACCACCCTTAATGAGTATGAGTATGGCATGGAAATGACGTACCTGCCTTCCGATTTTGTTCACATTGCCTCTTGAGCACTGTTGCTTCATGTTCTATTGTTTAATCCTAAAAGTTTAATTTTGTTTCTGTACTGTTATAACTTCAATCGGTGCTGAATCTAGGGGAAGGGGAGGGTGCCATCTGGGGCTTGTTCTGGGCAGCTACTTGTGGGTGGTGGCAAAATCGTATGGGCAACAATGGAGGCACCAAAATAATGTTTTGAACTCACAGTTTTTGCCCCATCTTGGAAAATTCGTAGATCCACTGCTTACTTTATTAGTAATAAAAGATGACTGACTCTTTTCTCTTTTCTTGTATATACTGATTAATCAGCATCTTTGTTTCTCACGAATTTTATTGTTATATTACTAGTACCTTAATAGTTTCAATTCACATTGGTAAAATGTGTTATACAACACTAAATAACTTAGAATTATGAGCAGAAATTTTATTCATACTTTTAATAGATAAAATCTATTCTTCAAAGATTATTTACCTTGATAAATTTTTTTTAATCCAATTTAATTGCAATGGAGCACAGGTTCCAGTGGCAATTTCCCTACACCCTCATCTTCCCCCTATCCTGCACCCACTTACATTTTCCCTCTACAAATTTTACTTTTTCGGTAAATTATTCATCATTTCTCTTGATAACTCATTCCAATCCCTGACACCCTTACCTAAAAAAGAGAAACTTCCCACACCCTTGTGCCTGAAATCGAGTGCCAGCTTGTGGTCATCGTCATCTTTTCCCTTCCATGCACTACTTTTCATACCTATTGCAATATCTTTCCATGCCTCATCGCCAGTATATACCCTGTACACTCCCATGCCCCTCCTCATCCTCCTCCTGTCTTGCAATGACTCCCATTCCAGCTCCTTTATCGTATCCGTCACTGATTGCATTCTGTGATAATTTCCAGAAACAAATCTAGCAGCGAAATCTTCGCGGGTGTACCGCCGGATAGTGTTTTGAAAACACAATATTTCGACGACTAGCTCCGTCGTCTTCATTAGGTGTCGAGACATCTTCACAGGTCGGCTGACTGTCAGTATCCGAGGGTCAGCCGACCTGTGAAGATGTCTCGACACCTGATGAATACGACGGAGCTAGTCGTCGAAATATCATGTTTTCAAAACACTATCCGGCGGTACACCCGCAAAGACTTCATTTCAAGCATATGCCAGGAAAGTCTCTGTTCTTACAAATTTAGCAGCCCTTTTTTGCACCCTCTCGAACTCCTGTATTTGATACGTAAAATGAGGGTCCCATACTACACTACCATATTCAAGCTATGATCTGACCAAAGTTTTGTAACCCAATTCCTTTACTTCTCTCGTACATCCCCTAATCACTCTCTCCAACAATTTTTTTGCCTTGATTAAGAGCACAAAAACAATTTTTGTTTAAATTTTGACATTAAATAATTATTTTCATTGTTGAAAATAAAAATTGTAATAGTAGGAGAAACCACCACATACTACAGATCACAGCAAGATTGTGTCAAAATGTGAAAAAGAAATGAAACCTTGTAATTATTGGGTCAGCAAAAGAACAATTGTACAATGGGAAGTCAAGATCCAATTGAAAACATGTTGTTCTACTAGTAACGGTTACATACTCAATAATTAAAAAAAAAATTTGACACCATCCTTCTGTTGCCTGTTGTAAGTGGTGGTTTAGTTGCCTATCCTGATTTTTTATTTTGCTAACCAGCATGTTTGGTTCTTCATTTTTGTTTTGAAGAACAGATCATGTTAGACAGGATACATTATTATACTGCAAATTAAAAACAGATACCCATCACTTACCACAGATGAAGGCAGGACGGCGCCACAGGTGGCGGGTTGGGATGTGACCACATCTTTCCCCCCTGCCATATGTCTCGCCTCCTACATGATTAAGACTCGTGTCAAAATATTGTGCAATTTGTTTGTTTTTACGTGTTCATCTCGCCCTCCTGCCTTCATCTGTGGTAAGTGTTTATTTTTCCCTATCCTATCTTATTTTCAGTGCCTTGTGGCAGTTTCTTTGTTTCCATTATACTGCAAATTAGTTTGATTAATACAATTTTTGTATTTCTGTCACATCTTTTCCACAGAAAAAAGTTTGTTATTCCCAATATGGATGACTTGGTTATTCCTGTTATGACTACTGTGTTGCCAAATCAATTTCCACACCAAAAAGCTAAACATTAGTGGAGGATGTGAAGAGATCCAAGCACAGCAGTATTTTCTGGTGAGATAAGCATTGTTTATGATATTCAGTTTTTATACTTTCTCTTTATAAAATACTGTCAGAAAATGATAATAGTTTGGTTTGTTTATTATATAGCTATAAACAGGATAATTATTGCTCTCTCTCTCTCTCTCTCTCTCTCTCTCTCTCTGTGTGTGTGTGTGTGTGTGTGTGTGTATGTAAAAATATCCATCATTTACGACAGGCAGAGAAGGGCAGCAACAAATACTCTATACCATCTACATCTACACAATGCATGAAGTTGTGGATAGAAGAGGATGCTTTGCACCAAAACTAACTCCATGCATTCCATAACACAAGGGAAGAATAAATTCATATAAAGATCAGTACAGCACTTATTTTTCTAATCTTATCTCTCCTCTCATTGCAATCCAAATAGATTGGTGGATAAAATATTTCAACACATTTATTAATGAAAGGAGTTGTTTGCATATTTCTCAATAAATTCAAATGAAACCTATGTCCTCTGTCTGCCAGACTTTCCCAGGCGAATGTGCATAAATTTTCTGTGATTCTTTTTTTTTAATAATTGTGGCATGCAGTCTCAAATCAAGTGGCTCTTCTTCGTAGTTTCTCTATATTTTCAGTCAACCCCTTATAATATGGATCCCAAATCTCTCAACAGTTGTACATTTATGTGGACACTTGCCAGTTTTTATGCTATGTCCTTTATACCTGCATTACAATTCTTGAATATTCAATCTATTAATCACAGCTTAGAATTAACTCTACATACTACCAAAGTTTGTACAGGTCCCATTTCATGTTACTTTGTACTGTTGTGCCCAACTACTTCAGAAAAACAACCATGTTAATAACTGAACTGATTCTATTTTTAGCTATGCACATTGCCTTGCACATCTTGCAATTTAGTGTAAAGTGATGTTCATTGCACCGAGCTGAATTTAATGTGCGGGCTGAATTTAATTTTTAAGCAGTTGGCCAAATTACTTACTTCCTTTTAGATGACTGCATCATGAGTGAACAATCTCAAGCTGCTATTAATATTGTCTCCAAGATCATTCATAAAAGTTAAGAAAAGAAGTGATCTTATCACACTTCCTTGAGGGATACCCAGTGTAACTTAGTAGAGGCTTCTCTATCTACAACATCCTGCTACTGTCCAGTTAGATAATCTCATATCCATTCACAAATCTGTTCCAATATAGTGTATGCTCGAATCTTCGCTAAAATGCAGTTGTGTGGTACAGGGTCGAAAGTTTCCTGAAAATTAGGACATAAAATAAAGCCAACTGTGTTTTGCATAATCTGTTCTTCTGAAGACCATGTGGTTTGGTGCAAGCAATTGGTTTTCATCTAGAAACTTTGCAGTGTTTGGGCATATAACTTGCTCCAGAAATCTACTGTTCATGAAAGGTGATCTGACACATGGCAAGGGGATTCACCATCGACTGAAGCTAATGTTAAATGTAGTTGGCAAGGTGAGGATGATGAAAAGGGGGAGATAATCAGTATCTCAGGAAAAGTATAATCTCTGAAGCAATAATAAAATGTTTTTTAAAAGTAATAATTTGTGCAAGATTATTCTTATATAGAATTACAAATTAGTATAGGGAAATGAACCACTGCTTACCTTAGATGATGCCAGGGCACCTGCAGCACACATTGTCCACCATGCTTCACCCGCTGATGAAGGTCTGAGATCCAAAAATTGCAATGTCTCTTGTGTTCATAGACATTACCTGTCTCCAAACCATCCAGCCATCATGTAAAATAAGCAGTGGTTCATTCACCTATCGTAATCTGTAATTTTATTTCACTATAAAGGCCCTTTTGTATGATTGCATCTAAATATGCATATATTTATAGATAAAAGGAAAGATGGGAAAATTAAACATATTAAACATTTACTCTTGATGATATCAGGAGAGCAATGACAAGCATAAAAAAGACTAACAAAATTTATTACAGTATTTTAATTCAAATTGAAAGTTGGTTGGGATATTAAATTGAAGTTTTCAAAATTTGTCACACATAGATGAGGAAAGAATATGTTGCGATTTTTTAAAAGAAAATTTGTAGAAGGCTTGTTGGTCATCACACTTTCACCACTCTTGTGCTACCAATTGTGCACATTTGATACTGCAGAACACAAGAACAAGAACAATATAATGCTCCTATGTTCAGGGCACTTGAGTCATGGTAGGAACAAGTGTATTTGTGTGTTGATTGAGAAAATGCTGCAGAAGATCCAATGGTAAGGCTGTAAGCTACGATTAATTGAGACAACAATGTAATTGTGGACATATATTTATGTTTTTAGTGTCATTTAAATTTTCTAATGTCTCCTGATGTTCATGGTCATCAGAGATTGGAGAGCATGGAGGGCAATGAATGGGAAGGAATCCTGTCATACACTTTTTTTTTCATAAAAATAATGCTTATTAGATCTATTGAGAACGTTGCATCTGTACATAATTAACAAATTAACGACAATCACAAAGCTCGTATCACTCTCTAAAACATTATGCAAACACACCGGTACACTTACAAATAAAATGATTTTCACGTTTTGTATAATGTGCTGGGAACAAAAAATTTTCCGGAATGTCTATGTAACAGCGCAGCCAAGACACATGTACATCACACTCGCACACTTATTCAGCAGACTGCAGTCAGTTAAATCTAAAAGCCAGCACAGAGCACTGCTGATTTAGATTCCAAAGCTGACAAATGTACATGGGAATAATGAAAGTGTGTCCATGATAGCTGTTCTTACTAATTTTTCCTACATGCCTGCAACAATTGTTCAATTCTTTTCTTCCTTCTTCTCCTGTTCTACTTCACTTTTGAAGGAATCATCCTAGAATTTGCCTAGAATGATTCTAGGAAACCATGTAAAACAGAAATCTGTATGTTCGGATGGGGCATGGAATCTTCCCCCCCCCCCCCCCCCCCCCCCCCCCTTCCCCCTTCCCCCCCCCCCCCCCCCCCCCCCCCCTGGGCTTGGTTTCTGATAAGAATATTTGAGGTCTATTACAAGACAAGAATGAAATATATGAGGCGGTACCAAAAAAAATCAGAATTATTTTTTTAAGGCTATATATTTTCAAATTTTTTACAAAACAACCTTATCTCCTTCAGAATAACTGCAACTAATACATTTGTCCCACTGGTGCTTCCACTGTTCGAAATATTTTCTGTAGTGATCTTTAGAAATGGCTGACACCTTATTACGTTCTTCGGACGTAATAATGACTTCTCGTCCCGTCACGGTCGCCATATTAGATTCTTCGGTGGTTTAATTTATATAATTGATTAATTAAAAAGTCCACCTGAAGATTATGTTGATGATTTGTTTATTGTTTTCAAAACTAAGTCAGCGATATTTACAAGCATAGATACAATACAGAGATGCACTTCTGAGCCGTTGCAAATAAAATCTCTGTGAACTAACTGGATGAATCTCTCTGAAAAACTGAATACTGAATGAAGTCAACTAACTGCTCTGTCCAGCGGATCTGTTTATATAGTCTCTATCGAAATTATGAGAATTCTTCAAAGGCATCTGCCCGATATTTCTCGAACATTAACAATCACTCAAACAATCAAACATATTAAAAACAATCGGAATTAATACAAAATTAATTAACAACATTACTAAATGATCAGAAATGGTAATTGGAGATACTTAAATACAAAATTATCTGCAGAAATCATCTCAAACTGTAGAAAATTGTCCTGTAGACATCATAACTTGCATTAATACATGGAATTACAAACATTTAAGAAATTCTCTTACACCATTCGGTTCTTAAACATATTAAATTGGCTTTAAATAATTTTCTTTCATAAAACAAAGTCTATATACACTGATTTACAAGAAATTACAAAACAAATATACCAGATCATATTCAAGCAAACTTTAGCTTACTACAATTACTTCATACAGTACAATACTATTCAAAATTCAGGTATGAGGGCTGTTACAACCTCCTCCCTCGTTTTTTAAATACCTCTTCAGTGTTGTCAAATTGGTGTCCTTTCATTCCCCTTCTCATGCATGGAAATAAGAAAAAGTCGCACAGAGCCAGGTCAGGTGAATAAGGTGCGTGGGGCAGCGGAACCATGGCATTTTTAGCCAAAAACTGCCCAACAGCTGTGTGTGCAGGTGCAGTGTTGTAGTGGAAGAACCAATCTCCTGCCTGCCACAAATCGAGTCTTTTTGGACCACTGTTGCGTAATGTTCCTAAAACTTCCAAATAAAATGTTTGATTGATGGCCAATTGTCCATCAACAGTCTGAGAGCACAAGCTCTTGAATTTTTTCAACATTTTCGTCAATTCCAGCAGTTGATGGACGTCCAGAACGAGGTTTGTCATCAATCAACTTGTCACCTTTTTTAAACAGAGCAAATTACTCGTACACTTGAATTTTTCCTGTAGTGCCATCTTTGTAAGCTGTTTTCAACATTGAAACAGTTTCAGTAGCATTTTTACTGGATAGAAAACAAAATTTCATATCTGCATGTTGTTCACTTAAACTTTCCATCATCAAAAACGAAACAATAACAAAACAGTGCTAGAAAAAGCAATCACTGCAGATTAAAAGAACAAGCCAGGTCGACAACACAGGTGGTCCCGAAACGACAATGAGTTGCACTATAAACATGTAGTGGTAGAAACGCGTACTACACAAACTTCGCCCACAGCAATGCTATTCTGGTTATTTTTGGGTAACCCCACATATATATATGAAAGTTCTATTGAAATGCTTACGATTTTAATTTGTAATTTCAATGTTTCTATATTTTGTGATATAAAATATGATTGGTCAAGTCTGAAATAAGAGGAGAAAAAAATGCAGTATAGAAATGTGAATTAAATATGCTCCCTTATTTAATTAATGAAATGTGTATTTGGCACAGACTTTTCATATGTTACATATAATTTAACAAAACTGAATATCATGTTTGAATTCTTTTTTAATTTCTGAGGGGGTTCAATACAATAGGTTGAAAAAAAAATTCCTGGAGTGTGAGAATGCTTCACACATGATTCTTCAAATGTAGGCGTGAGATATTTTTTCAATTTTTTTAATTGGAGCACAAATATGTGGGGAAGTCAGAGTTCCTATTTTATCAGTTTTATGTCTTGAAAGTGCTTTTAAATCATCTTAAGGTAATTAAGCAGCAAGGGTTTGGAGCAGAGTTCATTACGTAACTATAAAATACATAATGGATTGATTTTAATACCAGGTGACTACCACATCCATACCTGAGAAGGTACACAGAATATGGAACCCTAATCATGCATGTTTTTACTTCACCAAATTTTACTATTGTTTGATTTTTGTGTGTCATTGTGAATTCAAGTCACATTGATTAATGAAACTGAAGATTTTTTTTATAAATATAGTTTTGATCTAACTTCGTCCACAGACAATCGTGTATGCAAATCTTCACAGAACTACTGCCGGATTGTGTTGTAAAACACGATATTTTGTCTGCTAGCTCTACCATTTTCTTGAGATGCGAATCCATCTTTACAGGTCTGCTAACCAGCAGCTATAGAGTCAGCTCTGGTGCGAGACACCCATCTGTTTTTATCATCGCCCTACCCTCTGCCTACAACTATCCCCTCCACCACACACGATATATGCACTCCTCAATTTATTTTTTATTTAATAATGTATTTGTAACACATATATTAACTTTGCTTATTATATTTGTTTCTTTACTACTTGTCCAAAGACCACAGAGTACCTTATGAATTTGACATTGACAAAATGGCTAATGCCATTTAAAAAATTGAAAAAAAAATGAATGTTTTATTTAATTTAATGTATTTGTATCTCATATTATATATCAATTTTAAATTTTAACTTTCTGCACTTCTTCTCCATATAAAATTTAACTATGCCAAATCTCACACTGCTCCATGCACACAATATGTACACATATTAATACATAGATCAACCCTATATACATAATACTGTATAAATAATAACAAAATGACTGAGATTCGATCAGGTGTTTTATATCATAGTTTGTGTAGATACAAATAAAGAAATCTGAACACACACCAGAAAAATATTGCTTGCAGAGAAGCTTTGTGAACAATACTGAAGTAGCCCTATGTGCGTGTGTCATGGAAGACTATAAAATCTTTCCAATAGTGTCATTTTTGAAGGAGTGGTAGAAACAAATCATGTGCACAAGCATGTCCTTTTATCTCTACACATTTTAATGAAACTGTACTTATTTACATCATATGTTACCAGGTAACTTTTAAATCAGGTTATTACCATATTTTCTGATGAGAGCTAATAAGTCTGCCAGTTAAATTATTTTATAATAGAATTTATCAATTTAATATTGTCTGGCACAAGCCTTCTCAAAATTGAAATGTTTATCATGATTAGCCCTCCAGTTTTGGATTTTCCATTGTTTCCCCAAATCACTACAGACAAATGCCAGGATGGTTCCTTCATAAAAACATGGCTGAATTCCTTGCCTAATGACCTCGATGAGGCTTACCTGGTGCAGTAAAATAAACAATATTAATTATTAAAGAGGAGAGAATAATATTTCCGAAAGAGAATCTAATGAAAACGTTACGAAATAAGTAACCGGCTGCTTAGTGAATGTAAGAGGACATGTATTTAAAGGAACTCGGCAAGAATTTTACACAACAATTCTTCTTAAATTTCCTTTTTCTTTTTATCATACTCCATATACAGCCCTCCTTTCTTGAATTACAATGTTAATCTTCACTATCTGACTTGAGTTTCATACCTGGCTCTTCGGTCTTGGATCTTTCACTTATCTTGGGTACATTTGTTCTCCCTCCTAGATATCTAATTCCAGATTCCACATTCATTCCAGCCACTTTAAAACACGTTCACTCTTTTACATTTTGGTTCATCCCATTTTTCTCAGATTATCATCATTTTTTCCTGTGTATTCTTCTCTTTTTCCTCTATCTGATCATCCTGATTTAATGCTTTATGTTCTGTTGTTCTTCTTTGTAAAACATTTTTTATGACACTTTATCCACAAAACATACATCCATATTAATATAAATGCTTACGGGATTATCGCTGGAGGAAGAACATGAAATATTGTGGGACAATACAAGAGTGCTAGCTAAAACCGAAGGTTATCTCCAAAGAAAAGAGAGAGGCTATTGAAATATTCAAACATCCAAACAACCTCAACAAAGATGGTGGTTACGGTCTTAGCCAGAGTAGGAAATGTGTGCTGGATAAATAATTAACTCTGGACCCACAGATATTACATCGTAAACAATCTCTCTGGATAATCAGACAAACGACAGTACAAATAAGTAAACAACTAGCCACGACAGTCTCCAGCAGATCACAATCTGTAGCAGATTCGGCACACGACCCCTGAAGAAGACCGAAGACTAGGTTGAAACGTCGGGAAAAGGAGGAGGAGGAATATAGCAACTCAGCGATAATCCCGTAAGAATTTATATTAATATGATGCCTGCGAAAACAATAAAATCCTTTATTCAAAATGATTGTCGGGGTTTCAAAAAATTCCTACACTTAGCACAATTGAGATACGAATTTGAATCTTATTTTGATGTGTAAAGAAACTTGTCAAGTTTTTTTTTACATCCATTACAAATGTTTGATATGTGCGCCCTGTGTCACTCTGCACACATCTATGCGATAGTCCATTTCATCCCACACGCGACGCAGCATGTCATCAGAAATGTTTAGAAAGGCGGCCTTGATCTATTCTCTCAGTTGTGGGATAGTCGTAGGTAGAGTAGGAAGATAAACTTGATCCTTGACATAACCCCACAGAAAAAATCACATGGAGTTAAATCTGGTGAACGAGGACGCCAAGCCATGAGCATTTGGTCACTGTTGGTTCCTCGTCCTATCCATCGCTGTGACAATTGTTCGTTGAGAAATATTCTGACCTCCCGATGGAAATGAGGTGGAGCACCATCTTGTTGGAATATGAAATCGTCCACCTCTTTCAGCTGAGGCGGCAACCACTCAGAGACCTTATCGAGGTAAGTTAGTCCTGTTACTTTCTGTTTATTGAAGAAGAACGGGCCGTACACTTTCGCCATTGAAACAGCAGTGAACACACTGGAGAATCACACTGGTGTTCAATAAAAGCACTGGGATTTTCTGTCCCCCAAATCCACACACTATGCTTGTTAACTTTCCCGCACAAGTGAAAGTTCACTTCATCACTAAAAATGAGTTTTTTAACAAAACCCATCTTCTTCCATTTTTTCTTGCATAATGTTGCAAAACGTGAGACGTCAGGTGAAGCAGCCCTAGGCGATAAGCTTTCATTTTTAGGCATTTTCGTAGCACACGCCAAACTGTGGTTTGCGGAATGTTCAGTGCTCTGCTGCCTCTTCTTGTTGATTTCCGCAGGCTACATTGATTAGCTTCTCTGACGCGGTTCACATCGACTTCCAACACAGAAGGATGCCAACTGCTTTTCCCTTTGCATAAGCAGCCCTTCTCCACAAACTGCGCATACCACTTCCGAATGAAATTGTCTGAAGGTGCATCCTTTATAATTTTTTTTCGAAAGTGCCGTTGGACAACGGTAACTGACTGACACACGTGAAAATCTAGAGTGCAAAAAGCCCTCTCTATAGCGTTAGCTGCCGTATTGCAAACACTGACATCTGGCGGAACAAAACGTAACTAAAAGATTATCGGCTGCTACAAAACAAAACTTTGAGAGTTTGTCCATTCATCCATGTAAAGATAATACTCGTATGTTTAGTACACAGCTGGTAAAAAATTCATGAAACTCTTGACAATCATTTTGAATCACCCTGTACATCCATATTATTGTTTCCATCTCAAATACAATCAGGTTCTACTGACATCATTTGAAAACATTCTTCCTTATCATTATTTTCTGATAAGCATGTTGATCTTAAAATATGTTGCTTTTCTTTGTTATTCTTCATGTCCTCCTTTTTGTTTACCAAAATTAATTCATTCCCTTGCCTCCTCAACTACAAACCATTCATTACCACAACTGTTTTTATCTGTACTCCCATTCACATGTTGATTATCATCATGTTCTTCTTTTCATCTGTGGTAATAATCTTTTCTTCTCTTCCTGTTGTATTGAATTAAAAAGAATTCCTCCATTTCAGTGGTTTCCTGCATTATATTACCTTGCTGATTATCATTTCTTTTTTATCATCCAGTCCTACATTTACTTGTTCATTGGTTCCATGGTAATTATTTTAATTATTTTTCCATATCGTCCCTAGATGTATCTTTCCTGTTCCATCTATATCCCTCCTTTTGTTAACTTGTTGTGTAGTCCTGTTCTATAGCTCCCCGAGATCGATTGGACCGACCAATATCAGTTTTCTGTCACATCTGTGTGGTCTCCTCTGCCACCCCTCACTTTTTCATCCTTTCTTACATTGTGGCTTTTCTCTTCAAAATGTCCTCTATCATTATTGTTATTGTTCCACCAATTCATCTTTTCTCGGACGATCTCTTCTCGATGGCCATTGTTCATCTCCTTTTTCCAATAGTTTCATAATTTCCTTCAATCATTTTTGTCATCTTCTTGTCATCTACCTATCCTACTTATCATGTTCAAAAATTCTTCAGTGGTATCCCACAATAGTATAACGATCTTCTCTTGTGCATTCCTGAACAAATTTCAAAAAAAAAAAAAAAAACCTTTTTTTTAACTTTTTTTTCTTAGTTATTAACATCTGAAGCTAAATAACCTAATTCCTTAAGTTTCCTCTCGCAAAACTCCAAAATACTCCCATCTTGATACCGGTATGCTCTTCTCATCCAGAAATTTTTTCTTAGTCTTCTCTGGAGATGCATAGACCAGTATTCTACAAATTCTGTGAAAATCACACTTGTGCTGTCAGTATCACAACCCCAAGCACAAGCATCAGTGTCAACTTTTAAAATATTGTTCATGTACCTTATCTTCATGCGCTCTGACCAAAACTAGGCAAATCATTTATATAGGCTTACGTAAAAACAACAGGAAGATTGCTCCCCATTGGTTAAAAAGTGATTTTGGGACATTCTATGTGTTATTTTTACATGCACATTTTCATCACCTTCTTAATACCTATCAATCCTTGTTCATTTCATTTATTGTTCTGCGTCAATTCCTCTCAATTTATTTTCTCTTTTTTTGAAGTCCCTTCAGATCACTAAATGTCACATGTGATCACTAAGCAGCCCATTACTTGTTGAGTACAGGTCTTCCTTAATATTATCACATGGTTCGGTTGCAACATCATTGACTCTTAACAATGCTCAGTGTGATACGATCATAGACTTTTCTCATTTCGTAAGAAAAGCTCTCCCTTATTACACAATTTTGTTCCCACAGTATAGGAATAACCGACTAGCTTTTTTACTTATTAACTAAGCTGCACACAAATTGATCATTTCAGTCATATGTTTATGTATGTTCTGACAGTGAATTTCATTAACTACACATGTTGGTAATTCCTGTTCCAACTATCTTAGCTGACATATAACAAGCTCTTATGGTAATGTTTGTGTTAGATTTTCTTTTCAAAATTTTTGTCCCTTTCTATAATAATTGTTTATTTTATCACATCAGGCAGCAAATAATTCCAACATTAATTGCACTTGAAAATTTAAAAATAGACCAAACATAATTTACATTATTATCTTTGTTCTTCAGTACCTTGTACCACAAAATTGGCAGCTACTTAAATGTGTTAGAAGAAAACAAATGTTGCCTATTGTGAAATCTTCATGGAACCTTTTACTAACACTTACTTTTTTAAATAGCTATATTTTTTATGTTATCTAAGATTCCTTTTCTTTTCACAATTTCTGTTTTACACATAAATATTTTAACGCCAATCTGTTGTTGCATATGCTCTGCCAATTCTGACTCATAATCTGATTAGAAGTTCCTATTCCCATAGCTTTTCATTTCTAATTACATTCATATGCAACTAAATTTAAGGTTCACGACAATGGTAACAATTCAAAAAATGTGAATAATTGCCATTTATTTTTGAGAATTATCTATATCCTGTACTTTCAATTCAATTGATAATTTATAAGAAATTTCCATTAACTTAACAATTTTAAACTGCAAAAATAAATAACTTTCAGATTGTTTTAAGTTATTTTTAATTGTTTATCGTATCTTATTGATATGGCTGACATATTATAAATACAAAACTAACTCAGATCAAAAATGGCTTGTTATTGATTTTTTTTTATTATTATTATTAATTTTTAACTGTGATGGAGCTAACACTCTGCTGGCAATTCTCCCGGTCATCCATTTACCCGTTTTTTATATACATATTTTTTTTAAATTTCTTTTATCATTGGAATGTTAAATTCCTCCCCCATTTACTATCATGATTTACAAATTTTAATTCCTTAAGCGTTTTTGGTAAATTATTCTGTTTGGTAAATTATTCATTACTACACTTGGTAATTTGTTCCAATCCCTGATACCCTTACCAACAAAAGAAAAATTTCCCACTTCCTCATGCATGAAATCAAGCGCAAGCTTATGGTCATGGTTGCCTTTCCCCTTCCATGCACTATTTCTAATTCTTTAAGCAATATCCCTCCAAGCTCCATCACCAACATATGCCCCGTTCATTCCCAGCTCTCTCTTCACCCTCCTCCTTTCCTCCGATGAGTCCTAACCCAGCTCCCTTATCATATCACTTACTCATTGGGTCCTGCAAAAATTTCCACAAACAAATCTAGCTGCTCTTTGCACACCTTCCAACTCCTGTATTTGAAAACCAAAATGTGGGCCCCAAATTACACCACCAAAGTTTAGTAACCCAACTCCCTAACTTCTCTGGTACATCCTCTCATCATCCTCTTCAGTAAACGAAGGATTTTGTAATCTTTTCCTACCACCTGCCCAATGTGTTCTGCCCAATTGAGTTTGTTATCAAACGTTATGCTAAGATATTTACACTTCAAGCTTTCAACAAGCAGTTCTGACTTCACCCTATAATCGTAATTAACCTTCTGTTTTTTATCTGTGTACCTAATAAGCTGACATTTTTTGCATTTATCTTCATTCCATGTTTACCTACCCATTTAGATATTCTATCCAGGTCACCCTGCAGCTGTTCAGTCTTCACCTGTTTTGATCCTATTGTATACCATTATACCATTATATCATTTGCAAAATACCTAGATTTTGACTGTAACCCATCAACACAGTCATTCAATAGAATAATGAACAGCAACGGTCCCAATACACTACCATGTGGCACTCCCATATTTACTTCCACCTCTTTTGATAATGTATTTCCTACTCTAACAATTTGCTTTCTGGCTTTTAAGAATTCCTCTACCCAGCAAGTAACTTTTTCATCCAATCCAATAGATTTCAGTTATTTTAAAACCATTTTATGGCTCACTCTGTCAAACACCTTAGAAAGATCTTATGCCACACTATCAACTTGGCCCCCCTTGTCCAATTCATCTGAAATATCTTGCATATAGCCCACCATCTGGGATTCCTTGCCGAAAGCCATGTTGTTGATCTGAAAACATGTTTCTTACAGACATTTCTGATATAGTTGCATATCAATCTCTCCATCATTTTGCCTATCACTGATGTCAAACTAATGCCCTGGTAAGCAGAAAGACTCCAAACTCATTTTAAATAAAATTTTGAGGTAAGAAACAATATCGTATTCCACAATCTGTAATAAATCTGTAGTAATATTATCTACACCATCCCCTTTACATTTTGTTTAGCTTTCTGAGTTCCTTCATAATTTCCTGAGAATTTATTTCAAATTTTATGGTTTCCTCATTTATACTTTTAGGGAGACTCTCTTGTAATTTATTCCCTTCCATCACGGGATGATTGTCCCTAGTTGTATCACTGTACCAGTCACTCAGTATCTCTGCAATTTTAAAATCCTCAGTGACTTCAACTCCATTCTTGTCTACAATAGTCTGAATACCTTCCCTTCCCCTCAGTTTTCTAATATAGGCATAGAAGTTTCTCCTGCACCAATAATATTTTTCATAAAACCATCCTTTGCTTCCCTCTCTGCTCTTATTAATTGCTTGTTTATTTGTTTTAAGTATTCCCTACTGCCATTCTGACTCTTAACTCTGTTGTGTTCCTGTCTCACTAGACTCTTTAACCTTCTCACTTCCATATTGTAATATGTAGGTTCTGTACTTATCTTTCTTTTCTGCTTTGGAATAAACATTTCCTCACTCTTTTTTTTACTATCTCCTTAAACTCTTTCCATTTTGCCTCCACTGTACTTGTGCATTCCTTCCATTTGCTGAACCTTTCCTGAAATATCTCTTCAATTCTAAAGTCTGTGCCTTTTTGGAATTATAACTTTTCCCCCCTTCTACGAGGGGCATTTGAAAAGTCCGTGCAAAGTCCGAGAGATGGCACCACCGGTGCGTATCGAGGTCATGTTTAGTTAGTAACATCTCTTGAATGAACATACACCAAGTTTCAGCCATATTGGTCTATTTCTTTGTGTTTGGAATTCGTGTGAATCAAGGAAGTCAAGTGATATTCAAGAAATGGACGTAAAAGAATTTTGTGTGGTGATTAAACATTACTTTATGAAAGGCAAAATGCCTCAGGAGACTAAAGAGAAGCTTGATAAACATTATGATGACTCTGCACCTTTGATTAGAACAGTTTATAAGTGGTTTCAAAATTTTTGGACTGGCCAAATGGGCACAAGTGACGCTGAACGTTCTGGATGGCCTGTGGAGGTTACGACTCCAGAAATCATTGATCAAATCCATGATATGGTGATAGATGACAGAAGAGTTAAGGTGCGTGAGATTGCTAGTGTTGTGGGCGTCTCAACTGAATGGGTACATAATATTTTGCATAAACATTTGGACATGAAAAAGCTATCCGCAAGATGGGTGCTGCGATTGCTGACGCTTGACCAAAAACGGAATCGTGTGAAGTGTTGCAAGGATGGTTTGCAACTGTTCCAGAAGAATCCGGAAGACTTTAAGCTTCGTTTCGCCACTGTGGATGAAACATGGATACATTACTATACTCCTGAGACCAAACAACAATCTAAACAATGGGTTACCAAGGAAGAATCTGCACCAAAAAAGGTGAAGACCGTTCCTTCGGCCAGAAAGCTTATAGCGACTGTCTTTTGGGATTCACAAGGGATAATCCTCATCGACTATCTGGAAAAGGGTAAAACTATTACAGGTGCATATTATTAATCGTTATTTGACCGTTTGAAAACCGAGATGCAAGAAAAACACCCGCGATTGGTCCACAAGAAAGTCCTATTCCATCACGACAACGCACCAGTACACGCCTCAGCAGTTGTGGTCGCAAAATTAATGGAAATAGGATTCCAACTCGTTTCACATCCCCCCTATTATCCAGACTTGGCTCCCTCGGACTACTATTTGTTCCCCAATTTGAAGAAACGACTGGCGGGACAAAGATTTTATTCAAACAAGGAGGTGATTGCACACACTAATGGATATTTTGCAGACTTGGACAAATCCTATTATTTGGAAGCTATCAACAAACTAGAACATCATTGGAAGAAGTGTATAAGCCTAAAAGGAGAAAAATAAAAAAGGTTTACCTCAAACACGTAAGTAGTTTTTATTTTTGCACGTACTTTTCAAACGACCCTCGTATTGTGGCCACTGGTTTACTGAATCCCCTAATATTGCTGATGAGATCAGGGGATGGCTGATGAGGTATTCCTGTTATAAGTGGTGTTAAGTCGTGGCCTTTTTTAGGGTAAATAAAATAGATGTATTAAGATGTCTAAAAGAAATTAAAGTCTCTGCTGATCAAAACTTATTGAAATTAGAAATTCCAACTAACATACCAGAATGTACTACTAAAGTAACAATCCAAAGTCATTGAATCAAAGTGTTCAGACCACTATTCTCCATCAGAATATAAGAGGAATATTTAGTAAAACCGACGACATTACCTTACGTCTAGGAGATATTCAAAATTCCATAAATTTTAATGTAGATGTTTTTTGCATATCTGAACATCATTTGTCTGACACTGGAGTATCTCAGCTGTCCATCCCAAATTATAAACTAAGCTCTCATTTCTATATATGTAAAATGTAGAAAGGGGAGTTGCCATTTTTGTTCAAAATAATATTCAATTCAACAGTGTAGGTGTAAGTAAGGACCGAGCGTGGTGGTGTAACGGATAGCATTCTGGCCTCGCATTCGGGAGGACGGCGGTTCGAATCCCCGTCCGGGCATCCAGATTTGGGTTTTCCATGGTTTCCCCAAATCACTCCAGGTGAATGCCGGGATGCTTCCTTAAAAAGGCCATGGCCGAATTCCTTCCCATTCCTTGCCCCCATCCTTTCCCGTCTCTAAAGACCACGTTGTTAAAAAGGGACGTTAAACTGTTAAAAAAAAAAAAAAAAAAAAAAAATGTAAGTAAGTATTGTATAGAACTACACTTTGAATGCTGTGTTACAAAACTGGAATATAATAAGGAAGAAGTCATAGTAGTAGCAATTTACAGGGCCCCCTCAGGAAATTTTAGACTGTTTTTATCTCACTTAGAGTCTTTGTTACTATTAATCAAATATTCCACTTACTTTTTTCGGGGATCACACTGCTTTAATTGATGGATTAGTACAGACGTTTCAGCGCCTAACCAGGTGCCTTCATCAGGGTTTCCAGAATCGAAATGGTGTGGTTTTCACATAACTCCGTCGCTGAGCTAACTGTTTTGGTTACTGGCAGCGGATGTCAACTGTTCCAGATATCTTGTCGTTGGAGGTTTTGTTTTGCGAATGTCCACGAGTGCACATTTCGCTTAAGCCGTAGCCACCGTCTTTATTGAAATTTTTGGGATGTTTGAAGATTTCTATTGATTCCCTTATTTTCCGTTCTAGAAAACCTTTGGGTTGTGCTATAACTTCTGTTTTCTCCCATTGAATATTATGGTCTTCTTCTATATGATGTTCTGCTACAGCTGATTTTGTTGTATGACCAAGTCTTGCGTGACGACAATGTTCTTTTAGTCTTACAGTAACCGCTCTGGAAGTTTCGCCAATATACACCTTTCCACAATCGCAGGGTATCTTATATACTCCACTTACTTGTAATGGTGGTCTGCGATCCTTTGCTGATCTTAAAATGACTCTTATTTTGTTGTTACTATTAAAGACTGGTTGAATATTGACTTTCATCAGCACTTTTCCAATTCTGTCAGTGACTCCTTTTATGTAAAATAAAAAAGCCTTCTTCTTTTGTTCTGTTATCTTTGCATGTACCTCTTTATTGTTCCTCTTGTTACTGCTTAAGGCACTGGCTATTATCTGACTACTATACCCATTCTTCTGTAGGACCCCGTGTAGGTGTTTCCTTTCTTCTTGTATGTGCTCTTTATCTGCTACTCTTTCCGCTCTACAAAATAAGGTTTTGATCAGAGCGCTTTTTTGAGCTGGGTTATGATGTGATGCAGCATTTATGTAAAGGTCTGTATGTGTAGGTTTTCTGTACACAGTGTGTGTTAATTTTCCCTCTTTTCTTTTCACCAGAACATCCAAGAAAGCCAATTGCCCATTATTTTCTAATTCCATTGTGAACCTTGTTTTTGGATGGATGCTGTTAATATGGTCCAGAAAAACTTTTAACTCTGCCTCTCCATTTGGCCATATCACAAACGTATCATCTATGTATCGAAACCAGATCAACGGTTTGTTTCTAGCTGTTGCAATGGCTTCACGTTCAAATTTTTCCATAAATAAATTTGCTACTACCGGAGCTAGTCCATCTAGTTGTTCATATAAATTGTTACCCCACTGGAAATAAGTTGTCTTCAAACAAAGCTGAAACAGCTGGTACCAATTGTCATCAAAATCTTGTTTTATTATCTCTGTAACTTCCTCCACTGGTACGTTGGTAAAAAAGTGAGACTACATTGAAGCTGACAAGAAGATCGTCATGTGAGAGGGTAACATTCTGTATCCTGCCAAAAAAATGCGTCAAATTTTTTATGTAGCTGTGCAACCTACAAGGGGTTCTAGTTTTTACGATAAAAACTTAGCTAATCCATATGTTAGGGAGTCAATTGCACTAACAATTGGACGCAGAGACAAGTCTTTCTTATGTATTTTTGGAAGGCCATAAAAGAGTGGAATCACTGGATTGCTGATTAGTATTGTTTATTTCACTGTCCTTTTCAGAATTAATTTATTCACAAGTTCCCTGGTCAACTTTCCAATTCTTTCCGTTGGATCTTTGTTCAATTTTCTGTATGTATTATCTACTTATAACTGCTCAATGTTTTCTTTGTAAGTATTAGTATCCAAAACAACTGTGCAGTTTCCTTTGTTGGCAGGTAAAATTATTATGTTCGGGTTATTCTTTAACTCATATAATGCCTTTCTTTCTTTCCCGGTGATATTGGACCTAGGGGGTATTTCCTTCTTTAAAATAGTGGCCACATCCAATCTTACATTTTCTGCTACCAACTTTGGAATTCCCTGTAATGCCTGTTCTACACCGACAATCACTGCTTCTTTTGGAATTTTACGTGGAGTCACTACAAATTTGAACCCCTTACTTAAAATTGAAACCTGATCTTCATTTAATATCACCGACGACAAATTCTTGACGGCTGTCCTGTGTGTTGTCTTACTGGTAATACCACTATTCTTCGCTAATTTTTCAAATTTAGCCTTTTGTGAAATAGTTGCCTTGTACAACATGTCACAAGCCACCTCCGTGACCATTCTGTCAAACTTGTCCCAAAGAAACTGAACGATCCTGTTATCAACACTTTCCGGTAGTAGCAAATTTATTTATGAAACATTTGAACGTGAAGCCATTTCGACAGCTAGAAACAAACCGTTGATCTGGTTTAGATACATAGATGATACGTTTGTGTTATGGCCACACAGAGAGGCGGAGTTAAAAGTTTTTCTGGACCATATTAACAGCATCCAACCAAAAATAAGGTTCACAATGGAATTAGAAACTAATGGGCAACTGGCTTTCTTGGATGTTCTGGTGAAAAGAAAAGAGGGAAAATTAACACACACAGAAAACCTACACATACAGACCTCTACTTAAATGCTGCATCACATCACCACCCAGCTCAAAAAAGCGCTCTGATCAAAAGCGTCAAGAGTAGCAGATAAAGGAGCACATACAACAAGAAAGGACACACCTACACGGAGTCCTACGGAAGAATGGGTGTAGTAGTCGGATAATAGCCAGTGCCTTAAGCAGTAACAAGAGGAACAATAAAGAGGTACATGGAGAGATAACAGAACGAAAGAAGAAGGCTTTTTTACCTTACATAAAAGGAGACGCTGACAGAATTGGAAAATTGCTGATGAAAGTCAATATTCAACCAGTCTTTAATAATAACAACAAAATAAGAGACATTTTAAGATCAGCAAAGGATCGCAGACCACCATTACAAACAAGTGGAGTATATAAGATACCCTGCGATTGTGGAAAGGTGTATATTGGCGAAACGTCCAGAGCGGTTACTGTAAGACTAAAAGAACATTGTCGTCACGCAAGACTTGGTCATACAACAAAATCAGCTGTAGCAGAACATCAGATAGAAGAAGACCATAATATTCAACGGGAGAAAACAGAAGTTATAGCACAACCCAAAGGTTTTCTAGAATGGAAAATAAGGGAATCAATAGAAATCTGCAAACATCCAAAAAATTTCAATAAAGACTGTGCCTACGGCTTAAGCGAAACGTGGAAATGTGCACTCATGGACGTTCACAACACAAAACCTCCAATGACAAGATATCTGGAACAGTTGACTCCCGCTGCCAGTAACCAAAACAGTTAGCTCAGTGAGGGAGTTATGTGAAAACCACACCATTTCGATTCTGGAAACCCTGATGAAGGCACCTGGTTAGGCGCTGAAACGTCTGTACTAATTCATCAATTAAAGCAGTGTGAGCCCCGAAAAAAGTAAGTGGATTATTTGATTAATATGATGCCTGCTAAAAGCGTAAAATGTTGTATCTTTGTTACTTTGTTTCACAAATAACAAACAAATAGTTTCACGTGCACATTTTAATGTTGACTTTCTTAATCACAACAATGAGAGGCTAGATATGGAAGCCTTGATGTTGTCTTTTAACTTAACTTCTCTTGTAAATTTCCCTACAAAAATACAAAGTAATAGCAGGACTGCAATTGATAATTTCTTTATTAATATTTCTCAGTACAGTAATTACAACATACTTTGAGTAATAAATGGTGTCTCAGATCATGATGCCCAGCTGTTATGTATCAAGTCCAGAAACAATGTTAAAATCGGGGCGTACAGAAGAAATATTAATGAAAACAATATAAACCATTCCATAGATCCCTTAAATAATGGACACTGGTCAGAAGTACACACTGCACTGGGTGTTGATGCAAAATTTGATTCCTTTCTTAATATATTTCTAACACTTTCCAAAGGAAGTTTTTAAAAAAAGAAGGAAAAAAAGGGAATGTTGACATTGCTCCAAACAGTGAATTGTGTAAGGGATGGATAACAAAGGGTATTAGTTTCTAGTAAAACAAAAAGGGGCCTTTACTTAAAAGTAAGAGAATCAGATAATTATACACTGAAACCTCATTATAAACTTTATTCTAAAATACCAAGAAATGTAATAAGAAAGGCCAAGAACTGGTATATATCAGAGAAAATAGAGAATGCAGGCAATATGATGAAAACTATATGGAATATAATAAAAACTGAAACAGGAAAATCTGTAAATCCTTCTAAAGACATAAAAATGGAACAAAATGGATCTGTGCATTGTGAAGTAGGGGAAGTTTGTGGAATATTTAACGGACATTTTACTTCAGTTGTAGAGAAATTAGGCATAGAAAAAGCAAATCCCCACATAGTGCCCTAAGACTTCATCAGACTGCTTTCCCAAATAGATTAGTGGAAACACAATTGCCACCAGTAACGGTCTCAAAAAAAAAAAAAAAAAACCTTGTGAAACAATTAAAACCTAAAAAATTTTCCAGCTAAGACAATATTTCAAGTAAATTACTGATAAGATGTTCAGATTGAATCAATCATGTACTTTCCCACATTTGTAATTAATCCTTATGCAAGGTGTGTTTCCAAATAGACTTAAATATACAGTTGTAAAACCGTTGTTTAAAAAAGGAGAAACAACATGTGTAGATAACTATCGTCCCGTTTCATTACTTTCTGGATTCTCAAAGATTTATGGAAAAGTCTTGTATCGTAGAGTAATAAAACATGTTAGACAACAAATGTCCTCACTATTTCACAATTTGGGTTCCATAAAGGATCGTCGATAGAAATGGCTATATATTCATTTTTAAATAACACATTTGAGGAACTGAATAATAAAAGAGCCCTGTAGGAAAATTTTGTGATCTTGCAAAAGCATTTGACTGTGTAAATCACGAATTACTTTAAAAAAAAAAAAAAAAAAAAAAATTGAATACTATGGTATTTATGGAACCACAGGTAAATGGTGGTTTAAATCATACATGGAAAGTTGATTCCAAAAAGTTTACATTTTTTATTCTAAAATAAGTAATGATGCTTCATCAGACTGGAAGAAAATAAAAAATGGAATTCCACAAGCCACTGCCCCTCTTTTGTTGTACATCAGTGACCTTCCTAGAAACTTATTTGACTAAGTTAAGAGTATTTTAATTGCAGATGATATAACCTGACTGTGAGAAAAACACCAAACGGCAATCTAGAATTTAATGTAAATTAAGTACTTAGTGAAGTATCAAATTGGTTTAAGGCAAATTCACTAAAATTAAATTTTGAAGAAAAAAAACACATTATGTTAGGTTTAAAATAATAAATTATACACTGCCAGATTTACAAGTAAGCTATAAAAATAACACAATCTTAGAAACAAAGAGTATAAAATTCCTTGGTATTAAAATAGATGAGAAACTCTGTTGGCACAAACATATCACTTCACTACTGAAGAAGTTAAGTAGTGTCACCTTTGCAATACGAACACTTTCTCTAACAGCAGATCTAACGAAACACATGTACTCCTCATATTGCCATTCAGTGATGTCATATGGCATAAATGGAAAAACTCTTCACAAAGTAAAAAAAAGTTTTCATAGCACAGAAAAGACCTATTAGGATGCTGTATAGGATAAAACCAAGAACTTCTTGCAGACAACTTTTTAAAAAACTCAATATTCGTACAATGACTTCTCATAATACATATTCTCTCATGTGCTTTGCCATTGAACATTTTAAACTGTTTATATATAATTCACAGGTACACAATTTCAATACAAGAAACAGAAATAACTTGCACAAAACACAAACATCTCTGTCATTAATACAAAGAAGAGTTAATTATTCTGGGATACATCTGTTTAATAAATTTCCCAAGAGTATAAAACAGTCTGCAGAAAATATGTATATAAATTTAGAGAAAACCTGAGAAATTATCTTCTTGGCAACTCCTACTCCATTCAAGAATTTGAGCAAAATAATTGTATTCAATAAAACCTTTTGCAGAACTCAGTTGTAAAAATTTGTGTTTATTTCTATGCTCTTTATTTGTCTTTGTATCATTTCATTGTTTTTTGCACTATGATTGACTCATATTGTATGTATGTGTAATAATCATGACATGTTTCACATCCCAGAGGTCCTTCCTCAGCAGGAATCCATGAAACAAGATTGATAAATAATTAAATAAATCCATCAGTACCGCACAGTGGTCACTTATTCCTTCAGTTACTTGACACCTTACAAGATTTTCATCAGGTTTTATTAGAAAGATATCCAACATGTTTGGTCCCCTCTTATTTTGCTCTACCACTTGTGTAAAACCTACTTCCCTTATTAAGGTGTTTGCAAATCTCTGTTCCCTTGTGTTATTTATCTTATTTCCCACCCAGTTAACACCTGGTAAATTTAAATCCCCTCCAATAATAACCATTCTGTCCTCACCTTTTAACAGTGAATATGAATTTAGTTTATCTCCAAGAATCTCATCTTCATCATTCATTCTTCCACTATGGTTAGCAGCTAATACCCTAATTTTTCTTTTTTATCACCCCAAAAATCTACACCTAGTGACCCATGGTCATTGTCTATGCACACTAAGAGAACTATAATAATCTTTGTTAACCACTATGAATACCAACTCCCCCCCCCCCCCCCCCCCCCCCACACACACACACACACACACACACCACCACCAATTATTGCTCCTCTGTCTGTGCGGTACACTCTGTAAGTTTCAGGGAAAACCTCATTGTTTAGTTCTCATTCTTTTAACAAAGACTCTATCACTTTGTTCATTATACTTCTACAGTTCACCAATAATATCCTTATTTTTGGATTTGGGGTATTTTCAGCATTAACCTTTGTCTTTCCAGTTGTACCCAATTCCGTTATTATTTCAATAGCTTCGTCTGTTTCTTAAGCATTTTTATTTTTTGCCATTGTGTATTTACAACCAGTATCCCTTCGATCACTTATTTTCATCCCTTCACCAGCAGCTTCTAACCTGAAAGAGACATAGTCTTGACCTAATCATCACTGGAAGTGAGCTCCCTTACAGCTTTAGCTAACAACTCAGAAAGTACTCCCTTTCCCCTTCTATTTAGGTGTAGGCCATGCCTAGTAAAACCCCACCTACCAATGCTGTTTACAGGCACAACCGCCAAAACAGTCTTCCAAGTAGCATCTCTGTTTCCACATTTACCCGCCTCACAGCGTGGTTCAACTGTGGTCTTTCATGGCGACTTAGAACCTGCATGAGTTCCACCCTGGTATGCTGCGCCTCCTTCACCACCTTCCTCAGGTCAATCTCTACACTATAAATCATGTTTCTATCAATACTATTTACCACACCTCCCACTATCAGTATTCTATTGTCCTTAGAGGATATAAGTTCACTTTGCAGGAATTTCACTAATACCTGATCTAATGTTGCACTGGGTTTGAGAAAGCTTGTGACCTTGTAGCCTATGCCTAACTGATCCTGCAGAAGAGGACCTACACCTCTCCCATCATCTGACTCTGGTAACAGGTCAAACCTATTTCTCCCCACAGTTTTTGGAGTGTCTAATTTGTTTATGCTGGTAACCATATTTCCCCTACGACCTGTTACCAGTTCCCATCCATTCTTCTCACCCACCTCACTAAACCCAACATTTCTATTGTCAGCATCAAAAGACAGACCCACCATAAACACAGCCTCCACAGGCTGAGCCCCCACAGACCGAGCCTCAAGGATCTTGACCTTTTCACGCAATTCTCTGATCGTTTTGTCCATCGTCCTGATCATTTCGTCCTGCTCTGAAATTTTCCTATCCTGCTCTGAAAGTTTCCTATCCTTAAAACAGAGCGGACAATACCAGTGAAGAGTCTCATTTAATTCTCTCTTTCCCATTGCCCCACATTCCCAGTAAAACCACTCTGTACACCCATTGCAATCCAAACCATTCACCACTCATCTACAACTGTGCCACACTTTCCAGGCATGATTTTTCCCAAAACAATATCTACTAGTACCTTTCAAATGAACCTTAAGGATTAAATTACAAAATTCAATGAATCTGGAATAAGATAAAAAATCTTCGCTTAACTGATTTTTTTTTTTTTTTTTTTTTTTTTTAAGTTTTTACTTTTCAATCACTTTGTTGTAAATAATAAGTAGGTGAAACTACTTAAAAGCCAACAAAATAAAAATTACCGTAGTTGTAAACTTCAAAATTAACCTGAATTTGAATTTCACAGGTCAATATTATTCAGTGCTAATATGATAATAACAAGTAATCAGCTACTTAAATACGAGGTAACTATTGATTTAATACTAGGTAATAATTAAAGAAAATTTTTTATTTCTGACAAAACAGACCAATGAATTTAATGTAAGCGTATAGATTTCTAAACTCAACTATAGAATTTTAGATTGAAGCTTTATAAGTAATAACTAGGTAATCAAAATACTTAAGAACCAATGAATAAAACTTACACTAATGACTTTCAAAATAAAGATGGAAGGTGTGCTATTGTGGATAAGAACTAATTTGTTACTTACAAAAGTTTTAAAAAAATGCTAGAAAGTTTTTTATTTTAATGTATTAGAAAGCAATTAGACACGATTATATTTCAGGCAGAACAGATTAATTAGTTTAACATAAGTTTTTGTTTTCGTAAACCTGATTGTGATATCGATAGTGGAGCTTAGAATAACGATATTGTATAAACCAAGTGTGAATAACTAGATGCTATATATAAATACTTATGTTTATTATTCCCAGTTGATATATTACTGCTCCAGAACTAATTAAATAACAAACTGTGTTATTTTAAACTAAACAGATCCTTAATATGGGACAATACAATAACCTAACAATCGGAGTTCTAAACTACTGTATATGGTATATAAGAAATTTAGAACTGTAAAAATAACTTACACCACAATGTTTACCTATGCTATAATATTGTAATTAAACTAACTACCAAGCTTGTGCTATATATAATTCAATGAAACTTGAAATAACTGGAAAAGGGAATCTTAACAACAATGACGTGAACTTAAAAACTTTTATTTATGGAGGAAATTTTAAATAATTCTTCTCGCTATCAATAATTCTAAGAATTACATGATAATTCAAAAATTTTAAAGTAATTTGGTCTACAAAAACTTGGATGATGATGCAAAAATCGCAGTTTTGTGAGCAGTTCTTAACACACACAGTGAGCGATCGCACAGCCAGAGATTAGTGAATTTGCGTTGGAGGTCAAGCTTCAGTGGCAATTTCCCTACACACCCATTTTCCACCTTTACTGTACTTGCATACTGTTTACCTTTATGAATTTCAACTTTAAATTCTTTCATCATTTTTGGTAAATTATTCATCATTTCTCTTTGTGACAATTATGAATTCCCTGACCCCTTACCCATGAAAGAAAATCTTCCACATCCTTGTGCCTGAAATTGAGTGGTCATCTTTTCCCTTCTACACACTACTGCTAAATCTTACAGGAAAACTGTAATGGACCATCTGATTTTTTTTTTCCCCTTCAAATAACTAAATGACTAATTTTAATAAATCTGATACTTTATGAAATGATGGTAATGGTCTCTCCTAAGAGGAAGAATAATTAATGGAGTACTTAATGAATATGATAATAAATATGTTGTGAAAAACTTTATTATAATTTTATCTGCTATAACACTTAAACTGATTTTAAAAATACTAATAGTGTATTACACTTAGCACACAATGTATGGGTAAGAATAAATTATAGTTGATGTCTTTTATTTCACGTGCCTCATGATTACATTTAAATTCAGCTGCTTATATTTTTATCGTAGAAAATGAAGTTCATAAACTTTTGTGAATTTGTATTGAATTTCATTTGTTGTCAAATTTTCTTTTATGAACCACATGATATTCATCTGCATTCTTTTAAGGAATGCTTGAAACCAAGAGTTGTGTGAAATAAATTGTTTTGTAGAATTTTCTCATTTAACATATATCCTTATGACAGGGATAACAATGGGGATAAAAAAAATTGCCATTAGAATCAGCATTGGGCTAGGAATGTAACACAGTCAAATTTTGATGAATTCTTCATGGGAAACTAATCGTCTTAAATTGTTGTTTAAGCACAATTTCGACAACTGTATCCTTAATTGCCATCTTCTTGTGTGGCGTGAACAAGTCATAAAATGTGGCATTTAAAGCTTGCCGAGAGTGCATTGTTGCTTATATTGGACAACAACTCACTCTTGGCCAGTTACAAACTTCAGGTTTTAAGGGTAGAAGTAACTTGTATTACTATTTTGTGTTGGATCATTAAATTGCATTGTTTCTAGAGATCTGTTAACTGATTTGTGTACTGTGATAATCTTTGTTTTCAGGTTTGCTGTGACTCCATTGTGAGAACAGTGGCTGTTATGTTTCGTACTTTTAAATTATATTTTTAGAAAGAACTATGTATTGCAGCGAAAATAATGTTGATTCTCTGAACCTTTTGAGCGTTGATGCAATGACTTAATTTTCACTGTTATGGCCTTAAACATTTGCAATTGTAATTCAGTGTATTGATTATATAGTAGAGCCTAGTAGTGTTTTTCTTTATTTATAAGCTGGTTGTGAAATATTATCTTTCCCAATACAAAATCTGAAACTTTTTGTTTGTTTGTTTGTTTGTTTTTTAATTTTTTGCTAAATGTGAAGAAAAATTATTTAGTTGTAGCTATAAATATTTCTCATCCATCTTTGTAGCATTCATTTTTGTATTATCGTTACTGGTTCGTATTTGCAGTATTTGATATCAAGTCTACTGCATTATGAAACTAACCCTCCCTCCCTCTTTAAATATTTTAAGAGAATTAAGGGTCACAGGTGTAATTGAATCCATGAGTTATAAGCTATCAGTTGTCAGATAGTATTCAAAGATGTTATTCCGAGCTTTTTGTGTAAAGAAAAATGATTCATCAACTTTTGTACAACTATATTTGTTTTTTTTTTCCCCCCTGAATTTTTGTGTTTTAGCAATTGAACTAATGGAGAGAATTTTTCTTCTGATATTAATATAACAATCATGTTTACTTATTTCAATTGTAAATAAATATTTTTTTGCAGATATAATGACTGTTTGTTATTTGTGTTTTCACTTTGTATTTGAAACCTGACTGATTTTGTAACACGGCATTGTACGTCAGAGTTTCTTATACATACACAGCATGTGATAGTAAAATTTTGTGAATTGTTAATTTGTTAAATTATCCTGATATTACTATGTATACATGCCAGAGTTCTTTAAAAAAATATTTTTATTTATTTAATTTGTTATACTTCTTTTCTCTATAGCACTAAATAGCACAATATGAGGTATAATTTTTGTAAATATATCAGTAAGAATTAAAAAGTTAAAAAAAATTTATGCTGTTTATATTGTTACATCAGAACAGAAAACATAAATTTCAGTAATTTAAAAAATTGGGTAGATCTCAGATTTAATTTTTTCTTTATATTTCAGTTGTCTGAAACTTCAATTCTTAAATTGTGTGAAACTTTGCTTCATTGCTTTGTAATCATTTTAAAAGGAGATCTGAATGTGTGTAGTGTTACTTATTCACTACTCTCAGAAACTGTGTTAAATGATACTTAAAGTTTTTTGCATATTTTAGAAAATGGTTAAATTATTATAACAAATTGACTGATAATTTTACTATAAAATACCTTTGAGTTAACAAGAACTTCTCGCATTCAGTGTTATGTGCATTGAGTCTTAGAATTACTCTTTAAAACTTGTACTGCTCATGGTTCTTGAACATATTGTCAAGAACAGTTCTAATTGCTATATTTAACAATGATGATTTTTTTGTAATAAATTACTTTTAATTAAATATGTGTATAAATATTCCGATTGTTTTTGTACATGCTTATTTTCTTGCCATGGCATTTTGGGTGTTCTGTATATTTCTGTTGGTAATAATTGTTGATTAAATGAAATTTCTAGTAAATGTATCAAAAGTATTAAGGTAAATGGAGGAATAGGATTAAAATGTTTGTGTTTACCTTCCAATCAAAATCAGTGTTCTTTTTCACAACTACCTTGGTTTTTTTTTTTTAAGTAGAAAAATGAATTGTTTTATTAATTAGTTATAGCTAACAGATGCTGCTTAATTTTTTAGATTAGCTATGTCTGGCCCATTACAGAAAGAGAGTTTTTTTTAAGATTATAATTTATTCCTTTGCATGGTCCTGTCAGATGATAAGAGAGGAGACGCCTCCATTTCTGGCAGTGAGCTACCACACAAAGAAATTAGATAAGACAGTTCTGTATAAAATTTGTTTGATGTATCTGAAGGTTCCAACAGAAACGTTGTAAAGTGAGCCTGTGTTTGTCGTAGTCCTGCCTTCATCTGTGATGAGTGATGGATTTACTTTCCTTCTTCATTTTCATTAACAAACATCATTTTCCTTGTAACAATTATCATTAAAAATTATTTCAAACTTTAATTAATAACATCAGAGATCTGTTGTATTAACCTCCTGAAATAGCTTACATCTGTTTTTCTTGTGCTGTTAATGTTCCTATGTTATAAATGTTATAATACAGTGATGTTCTTATTGAAAAATGGTCTTTCAGCATTGTTTTTGTGTTCCTAGTCATATTACAGCCGTAGATTTTTCAAGTGTTGTCTGTTGTTACTTAAAAGTGGTACTGAGTTTTCACATGAATTTATATATTCAGAATATTTTATATATATATCCCTATTTTTAAAATTTTTATTGTGATAAAATACCAAAATGAATTTACAACTTTTCTTTGAACTGTGTAAATGTATTAAGGGTAAAATGTCCAATTTGTATATTTCTGCTATTAGTGGAGTGAAGTGTTCTCAATAAAGCTGTTGTTTTGTATTTGTTTGTTCAGATGGACCATATATTATAGGTGGTGGTGGTCTTTATTGAATTTTATATTGGCAAATTTTCATAATAAAACATTGTGTATTGCTGCTGCCAACTGTGTTGTTATTATTTTTCTGATTTATAACAAATAAATTCATATTCATTTATTCTGATTTATACCATAAATACATAAAATGCAAATACAATTTGATAATAGGCTGGTCACATTGGGGAGGTGGTATACGAGTATGGGACCCACATTATGGGCATCACATTCATAGGTTTAAGAGGATGAAAAAGAGAACAGCTATAGTTATTTGCAGAAATATAGTCAGGAACTGGTATAATAATGGAGAGAGTAAGGCAATATATTTTTCTAATAATTAGTAGTAGCATACGAAATTGAAGAAGATGAGATAATTAGCATTTGTGTGTAAGGAGTATTGGGACTTAAATTAATTATTAAGGGGGAAGCTCTCAAACTGTGGATCAGTATAAAGTAAAACTCGCTGTATTGTACAAGTAGTTATCTGCATAACAGTTTAACATTGCCATCTGCAAAATTGCATGACTGTGGAGTAACATACTTCTAGAAGCTGCCCCATAAATGGAACTGTCGCATTAATGAGTATTATCAAGAATGCTCATACACTACCTTTCGTTTACTCCCTTTATCTACTTTTCACTCTTATACACAGGAAATCTTTGTACCATGTACTACTCCTCACTGTACAACTACTACAACTTTCTAATGACCTGGACAAAAAAAAATGTATAATAAGAGGAATAACATAATGCAACTCATTTCAAACTATTAATGGAAAAATGGAAACACGCAATACATTTAAAAATTGTGATTGAAGATATAATTCTTAAACAAGTTAAACAGTTGTCTGGTATAGGAAATAATGTAAATAGTAGACCTGATTATCAAAAGAAATTGATTAGTTTGCAAGCAGTTAGTGGATAAATTATAAGAAATTTTCAGATGAAAACCCCAATAAAGTTTCTCAAATTAGCAGCTAGACCAACATTGCTGCTATAATACTAGACAGTTTCCTCCCTTACGGTAAGTCTGCCAGGAACACAGCCCTCTTCAGCTTATCTTGCCTTTCCACCATTCTTCCTTTTCCACTTCAGTGTGTCTTACATTCAATAAGTCTTCAAAATATTCCTTCCACCGCTTCTTAAGCTCATCCATATTTTCAAACATATCTGTACTATTATAAATCTGCAAACAAACTGCGTGTGTCTTACAGTATGAAATGGTATCGCACAGAGACAACCGCATCAATTTGGATGGAGTTTTCAAACTTTTAGAGCTAGTGGTCGGGATCAAAATCTGTGGGAACAGCTAATAACTTATATGTATTTAAAACCTTAAAATTAATGGAATATGTGAATAAAACATAAACGTGAGTATTAAATAATTTACTGTAAACACAATCACTGAGATTATTAACATCTTTGTCAGTTACACCATTTCTCTGTGGTACGACATGTTTTGCAATCCTTGCTGAATGCTACTCAATGTTCATTAGAAATGTTAATGTGCGATACTTCTTCCCTATATGTCATATGGATGATCAATTCAGATTTTTCTCGAAAAATGCCTACAATAAACATCAACAGGTAACGATATGTATTTCTTACGGGCAAAAATTCTGTAATAATATCATCCAAGGAGTGTGTGTACAAATTTTGGCTGCTGTTAAAACCACTAGAATAATCTGTTCATTTTTATCAACTAACGCATAACCCTAATTCTCTAATATTTGTTTTCAGTTGTAGCTTTTATCACCATAAAGTTGGAACTTCTCACATAATATTGAGTTTATGATGACAGCAACATGCAACCAATGAAATTAAAAAGTAACTAGGATTTCCGAAAAGGTGATTCAAATGAAAACCTTAAATTTGTAATAAAAAAATCTAAATTTCGCGCCGTTATCGTGTAAGTTGGTAAGCGTGCTACAAGTAGCGTGCAGAATGGCCTGTAGGTGGAAGCATAGTGCAGATGCACAAATACCGTCGCAGTATCAGTGTAAAGATGGCTGCCCCACTTGAGACTTGCACCAGAGAAGAACAGCGTTCTGTTATTCGGTTTTTGAGTAGTGAAGGTGTGAAACTTATTGAAATTCATCGAAGAATGAAGGTTCAGTACAGTGATGCATGTTTGTCACAGCAGCAAGTCTACGAATTTAGTTGGAATTTCGCAAATGGTGTGACTTCATTGGAAGATGCTCCTCGTCCAGGTCAGGCACAACCAGGGCAGGCGTTAGGGGGGGGGGGGGGGACTAAGCGGGTCAAAAGTACTCGGGGCCACCGGCTGATGGGGGGGCCCCCCCGATCACCGACTGTAGGGGACCCAGGCCATGAAGCCAAGAATCCGACCATTAAGCCCGGCCAGTTTGTGTAGAGCTAAAAAAAAAAAAAAGGTCTCCTATTTTACCCCGAAATTCCTAGCGCCAGCCCTGGGCGCAACGAGTTGTGACTATTGCAGCAGTTGAAGCCATAGTGATGGAAAACCGCCGAATGATACTGAATGACATTGCACAGCATGTTTAAAGATTAGTCATGGTTCAGCACAGCACATTGTGCATGATGTGCTCCAGTTTCACAAAGTATCTGCAAGATGGGTGCCACGGCAGCTGACTCCTGAAATGAGATAACGACGTGTTGATGCTTGTGAAGAACTTCTTCGGCGCTTTGAACAAGAAGGTGATGGCTTCCTTGCAAGAATCGTTACTTGGGATGAAACCTGGGTTCACTTCCACCAACCGGAAACGAAGAGAGCGAGCAAGGAATGGCGCCATTCCTCATCAGTCATCACCAAAACTAAAGAAGTTTCGAACAGAACCATCAGCAGGGAAGGTTATGCCGACTCTCTTTGGGACGAAAAAGGCATCATTTTGGAGCATTACATGCCTGTCACCAGTACATCATACACAGATCTCCTAAAAAATCATCTTCAGCCTGCAATCAAATCAAAGCGACGTGGATTGCTGTCATCGGGTGTCCTTTTTCAACATGACAACGCAAGGCCCCACACTGCCCGTACAACAGTTGGAACAATCACAGACCTGCATTTTGAGTGTCTTCCTCATCCACCATACTCACCAGACCTTGCCTCAAGTGATTTCCATATATTTGAACCACTCAAAGAAGCAATGGGAGCAAAGAAGTTCCGTTCTGATGAAGAGGTACGCCACGCAGTGCATGAGTGGTTGCGCGAACTACCAAAAGAATTTTTTTCTAAAGGAATTTATGCACTTTGTGAGCGCTGGAGGACTTGCATTGAGCGTGGGGGAGATTATGTTGAAAAGTGATACAACTTTGTACCACTTCTGCACAATAAATAATATTTAAGGTTTTCATTTGACTCACCCTCCTAAAACCTTATGCCACACAACGTAAATATTCTTTTCCAGGCAGCATTTCAACCTAGCCACTATATCCGCTAATAATGTCGCTACAAAATCAAATGATACAGATACACCTTAACACACTATATGCATCAGAACTACATTTCAAGTAGTAGCAACAGGTTTTCTTATTGGCATAGCAAAAATTATCACAGTTTCATCGTACCCCTTCAGAATGAACTGCAACTGGACAAAAGTACATGCAATAACGTAGTAACTGTATCCCTTCTTATATGCGGCTGAAACAATGACATTAGTAATATGGCATCATTGAAAACAAAGGAAATTAAAAAAAATTCTTGACTGCATTTCAAACTAACCCCAAACTTCATCAATGTTTTCAATCGAAAATCTTCGCTTCTGTAATATGTCCATTCAAACATTCACTGTTTCGCATTTCGAAACTTGATCCGCTGGAACTACTTATATGCTACTGAAGTAATGACATTCAAGCCTCTCCAAATTAATATGTGGTAATAGAATAAAATCGGTAAATAATTTCTACACATACCGAAACACACGTGCGAGGCAGTAGCCTAATGCTAGTCTCCATTACATCTGCTGAAATTTCTTCTTTCCTTTCTCTGTACATGCTGCTTGTGGGGCTTGAATAATCTCAATCATTTTTCTTGTTTACATTGGGCTTAATGATCGTATCTATTTTTTTTTTTCCTCTTCATGTAGCACTTGCCTTATTACAAATCCCACCCCATATACAACTCCATCCCCATTTACTATTCAATCCAATTCCTTCATGATTTCTCCTCTCCATCTTATTTAGCCTAAAGACATTCAGTTTCCTCCTATACATATGGTTCATGAAGTTGTTTTCCTTTCTTCTTAATATCCTGATGTTTAAAGTGCTTTCTTCCAGGTTAGTTAGGCATTAATTCAATCCTTTTCCAAATGCTTGTGCCCCTACTAAATGCATTGTTAGCTAACGGGGTTAGTCATAGGTCCACCAGAATCCCTTTAAGATAGGGGTGTTACGAATATTCGCATCCGCATCCGCAAATGCGGAATATTCGCATTAATTCAGACATCTGCATCCACATTCACATCCGCATCAATCAATGCGGAATTTTTACGGATGCACATTCAATCAACAAGTAACTACATGTAAAGAAAGTGGGCGGAGCCAGAGTGGCACGTGTTCGCGTTTGTTTTGGTAATTGCTAACTTCATTCGGTAACTGACGAATAGGAAGGCGCACATTGGTAACAAGATCCTACAGGTTTTGTTTGTTGTGTTTTTTTCTCATTGTCAATAAATTATAGTTACAGTGAGTGTTTACTGTGTACTTCATTAGTTTTTTGCGTATTTTGATATAAATATTAAGTGAAATGTCGCCACCAATAAAAAGCAGTATCTGGACTTATTTTACAAAAGACAATATGATCCGGAGAAGTCGGAGTGTAAGATATGTAATAAAAGTTACTCGCGGAAGGGACGCACTACTACTTCTTTGAAAAAATCACCTGAAATCAATACACCCGGAGGAGTTTTGTTATTCCTAAGTGCGAATAAAGAAAAGTAATTGAAGAAAAAAAATGATGAAGCAGGTATGTATGGAAAATATCGCAATATCGGATTTACAATCATGTTTTACAAACTTAGTTACGGTTAGATAAATTGATTAATTTCATTAATAATTTACTGTTTTCATTTGAAATCATGATCATTATACTTGGTGCTAAAAGGGCCAATATCTATAAACCTTCCTTACTTTATTATATTGTAGTGTGACTAAAATATATTGTTGTATTGGTCACATGATTTTATGTTACTTTCTATATTAAATTTAAAATAAAAAAATGGTATTATTGAAAATATTCACTTCTTAAGCTTTTTTTTAGCACTAACAAGAATCCAAAGTTAGTTCCAAATTATGTTTAAAATTAAATGCTTAAGTCTTGTTTCAATTCTAACTTTATTGTTAGCAAATTATAGGCCTTTTAGCACTTAATTGTTTGAAAGCCACACCACATTGGCCTTTTTTTATTTAAAAAAAATTCAATTATAATGCGTATTATTTACTTTTTTTACATCGAATTTTGATAAGTATACTTATTTTTTTTATTTAGTAGATGGTTTGTGTATATTATGTTGTATTTTTTTACAGGTACAATTGTGACTCCGTTGCAACAAGCCAAGAAACAGCTTTCCTAATTCAAAAAAAGATTGACAAACTCACTGGCGAAATGATAGCGCTTCAAAATTTACCTTTTAACTTTGTGGAGGGACTTGGATTTCGTCGTCTCATACAAGAGTTAGCACTGAAATATAATTTTAGAGGACGAAAATTTTTTTTATTTTTTACTGATTTCGTGTGGCAATGAGCTATACATAAAACTTGCTGGAAAATTTAAAGAACTAAGTGAAGAAGATGATTACATGTCGTTCACTACCGATATTTGGACAGATCCCAGCTCAGGTATTTCTTGCTTAGCCTAACTTGCCACGGAGTATCAGAAATCTTCGAACGATCGTCAATTGTGTTAAAATGCGTCATACTGGTGATATCATTGCAGAAAAATTTAACACAATGCTTGCTGAATGGAATATTTCAAATGAAAAAGTGCATTACATGATAGAGATGAAGGCTCTAACATGAAAAGAGGAATGCGATTAGCATTGCTAAATGATTTAGATTGTACCGTTCATAAGTTGCAAATTGTTATTCGGCATGGTTTACGATCGCAGGAAAGCATAGAAGAGGTCAAACAAAAATGTAAGAAAAACTACTCATTTTAACCATTCAACCATTGCTCAAAAGCAACTTGAAAAAATTCAGGACAGACTTAATCAACCGCATCTTAAAGTATTCGAGGATTGTGTGACTTCGCTGGAACAGCACGTTCTACATGTTTGAGCGTTTTTTGAAGATAAAAGATGCATTAAGAGTGGAAAATAATAGAATGCTCTCTCTGAAGTATTGAAACCGTTTGAAGAAGCCACTCCTGAAATGAGCAGTTCTCAGGCACTCATATCATCTGTGATTTCTATCATACAAATGCTTTTGAAAAAACTTGACGACTATTTAACAAAACCACGAGAAAGTGATGCTATTCGGTTGGCAGTCTCTAATCTGAAATCACAATTTTCAGCGAAATTTCCTTTTTGGAAGATGACAACTTATATGCAATTTCCACATATTTAGATCCTCGCTAAAAGCATAAAATTTTCAAACCAGTCACCGAAGAAAAAATAAAAGATGAAATAATAAAGATGGTAAATGACGATGTCGTCACTGCTTCTCCTATGTCGCCGGCGGAAAAACCAAAAAGAATTAGATGGGAGATTCTCTCGATCCTGAACCAGGAACGTCCAGTATGGGTAAGAAGACTTGCTTAAAAAGCGATCTTGCCATGATGTTAGATTCATTGAGCGAAGATGAAGGTGAAGGAGAACCGGACAACAGTAGCCTTGATGCTCTTCTCCGCAAAGAATTAGTTAAAAAGACTGGATTTAGATGAAAATCCACTTAATTGGTGGAAAGTGAATTTAAAATTCTCTCCAAATTAGCATGCAGATATTTATCACCTCCACCAGCCAGTGTTCCCAGCGAACAACTATTTATTGGAGCTGGGTTAATATATAATCCACTGAGAAACAGGTTGGAAGCTGAGAAGGCTGCAATATTGCTATTTATTAAATATAATTCACCAATTTTTAAGTTTAATTATTAAACAAAGATTTTTTATTATGAAACTCAAAGCTTAAAATTCTGTTAAAACTTGTGTAATTTTGTTCTAAAAATATGATTAAATAAATAAAAAGTTAAAATTCAATTGATTTTCAGTTATTTATGCACTTAAAATTTAAATAATTATCCTTTTAAAATCCGCATCCGCATCGAATCCGCATCCGTGGATGTGAGCTTCTAATAATCCGCATCCGCATCTGCATCCGCGGATGTCTAAATTTTTGCATCCGTAACAACCCTGCTTTAAGATTCCCGGAGGGCCTTCACATCTACCATAGTGATCCCACAGAACAATTTGTCCCTATTGGCTATCCACTACTTCATTATGTTACCTGACCCTCTCCATGTACAAAAGGAGTTGGTCTTTGGGTTACATTGCCTGCACCAGGGCCGGCGCTAGGATTCTTGGGCCCCAGGTAGGTGTTCTCGGGCCCCCGCCTCAATTGTTTTTTACACTTTGATTTTTTGAATGAAGTCATAAAATTTTAATTTAAAAAAATCAAATAATACCTTTTCCAGATTTTTTTTTTTTTTTTTTGTTTAACTTCTATTTAGCTAGACAAGCTGGACGGAGGGCCCCAGGTACTTTTGCACCGCTTACCCCTCCCTAACGCCGACCCTGGCCTGCATAACATAGTACTATATTTCTTTTCGTGGTTGGTATAGAGCATTGGTTCCCAATTAGTGGTAAGCTTCAAGGGGTACACACAGTAATCTCTTGGCTAAGGTAATCACTACAATAATTCGTAAAACAAAAATATCATGCAAACATAACTATCGCCAAAATATATTTTAAAACAAACTGCACCTCTGTAATTATATTAATCCAACCTGGTGGTTGTGTGAAGCATTTGACTGGAATGAAGACGTTTATTTATTAATCGTTTCCGCTATAAAGGGTGCACGAGGTTGAGCTTTTTCTTTCCGAGCTTGGTTGGTGAATGGTTAACATTCTGGCCTCGCATTCGGAAGGACGCGGGTTCGAATCCCTATCTGGACATACAGATTTGAGTTTTCCATGGTTTCCCCCCAAATCACTCCAAGCGAATGCCAGGATGCTTCCTTCAAAAAGGCAATGGCCAAATTCCTTCCCGTTCCTTGTACCCAATCCATCCCGACTCTAATGACCGCGACGTCGACGAGGCGTAAAGCCATAAGTAAATAAGATCTTTTTCTGAAGTGATAGTTGGTAAAAACTAATTGGGAACCAGTGACATTACAAATAAAAGTTGACCATACATTTCATTGTTCTTCTGTATTGGCAAAAAAAAAAAAAAAAAAAAAAAAAAATGCTGGCTGCGTGTATATATAAAGCTATAATTTCTAGAAATACTGAACTAGGTATAGAAGGTTTAATCAGATATGGTGGATAAAAAAATCTTGTCTTAAAGTAAAAGGCATTATGAATCATTTTTTGAATTGTTTTACTGATCTAAAATCTTGAAATAAACCTTTAAATCATTGGAGCTGGAATCAAATTGATCATATACACTTATGAATGTGTACTAATTTCACATCACTGAATCAGTATACAGAATCTGATTTTACAATAATACTAGATTCAAATTTATTTTTAAATTGTGCTATTGCTGTTGAAAAAGTTTTAATCATGATGCATTTTATATCACCACTAACACAGACAGTTTACAGCATTAGGAAGGATCAGCCAGGAACACAGTCCTCTCCAGTATCTACAGTCTTTTCAACATTCCTCATCTTATAACACATTCCAGATTTCTTCTGTTTTTTCCACGCTACAATTTGTTTATCCCATGACCTTCCATGAGGAAATTTTAAGAAGGCTGTACAGTTGGGGACAGAATTCGCGAGACCCCTCACCTTTCGATTATGCTTCTATCTAGACCCAAATACATCATGGGATAGCATAACTGGTAGGTGGTACAATAAATTCATGATATAATAGACCTCTCATACGCAGCACATTGCCCAACACTAAAAACATGAGCCTGCGCGCAAGAGAATCGCAGACGCTAAGAGGAAAAGTTCGGAGTTCTACACTTAAAATAATCACAAGTATCACCATTTTAGTCATAATAATTATTCAAATAACGAAATCGATTGATTATAGAGGAATGATACTGCTTTTTTGGTAATTTTGATAGCCATTGTATATTTTGTTTTTCCGAATAAACCGCTGACAATTCGCTAGCAAACACAATTACATGACGAATACCGAATTGAATTGAATTTTATTTGATCCATGAAGTCATAATTTATGACATAGGAGAAGTCATCAGTAATTAAAACAAGCATTACAATATATAAGTTTTTCACACAATACAGGATAATTAAAATTGCACAGTCAATACAAGCAGCATATGAAATACATATGTTCAACTGAAGTTAAATTAATATTTCGATGCTTTACAAGTTACAATACAAAATACTGAAAAAAAATCGCTAAATTACGCACGGATTAAAATTTGTAAAACCGATAAGAGAGTTTGAATGGACTTGTCACACTTTCTAGCGCTGCAGCGTTATGGAACTGTTTGTGGCAAATACACACAAAGTTTAATCGTAAATAAAAAGTGCAATTACGAAATTACTCAAATGGTGAACTAAATCACAAAATATAGGAGATTACTATTTCTAGATAATTCAATGGTTCGGAATAATAACACCTTAATTTTGTTTTCACCATAACGGTTGTAGCAGTAATAATAATTAATAATAACAGTAAATCCGTTTTATTTGTGAATTAGCGGTCCCAGATTTTAAAGCTGAGAGGATGGAAGTAAGAAAACTTTCGTATCTACCTTTTTTTCTATTTAGCACATACTTCTTCACGGTTTTGTGACAAGAATTACTTCTTGCCTTCTAAGCCTATTAAGTTAGAGGTAACACTCTTGCATGGCATTCGGTAGAACGAGTATTCAAACCCCGGTTCCATGGTTCCTGTAAATGTCTCCAGTTGAACTCCGGAAAAGTTCCTTCAAAAAGCCGATACCGAATTCTTTCCGATCCTAGTTCCAATACTCAAAGGATTCAGATCATATTTGCGTCGAAAAAGAGAATGAGAGGAAGAAAAAGGAAACAATCCTAACATGGTTGGTGAGTAGTAACTCTCTAACCTGGCTTCCGCGAGAACGTGGGGTCGAATCCCCGTCTGGTAATCCAGATTTGGGTTTCCCGATGGTTTCCCCAAATCAATCCAGGCGAATGCCAGGATGGTTCCTTCAAAAGGTCATGACCATGATGACTTGTAAAGCCAGAAGCACATCACAAGAACTTTCTCAAATAAAAATAATTACACCTCTGTGGTATGTTTTGGAGCTTTTCCTTGTTGGATTGATTTATACTATTCAACTGCCGACCACGGTAGCGAAGGGTCTAGAGTGCTAGTTTCACATGTGGAGAGTTTTCAGTTGAGTGTTATTTTTTACTTAGGGCTGGTCGATGTCGAAACCATTAGATGGGAAAGAAAGGACTAGGGGCAAGGAATTTAGCCATGGCCTTTTTATGTAACCATCCCAGCACTCACGGAGTGATATCGATTAATGGTGCAATATCGAAATCCGGATGGATGGACGAAGATTTTTTTTAAATTGGCATTCGGCATTGTAGCCATTCAGCCAACCACTGTGCTTCTTTTATTTCTCAAGTGTGTGTATAGAATCTTCTCGTGTTGTTATTGATTATTACAAGTGACAGGACAGCACAAGACGGACACAACACTTCATTAAAACCACCCATGCCCTAGGATGGACGCAAACCGGCGACCCCTGCAACGCGAAGCCAACTCGCTAGCCCCGCGCTACCGGGGACGGCGTAACCGATCTGACAAAAGTTTCGTGAAAGTGTTTATTTACCGGTGGCTCTGAGGAAGCGAAGAACACTTGTTCAATAGAGTTAGCTTTAATGAGGTAAACTATAGTGAAGCCAACACAAGTAGAACCCAACCCATGTGCGAGGACGAACTAGAAAGGGCGGCCCTTGCAATCGATTACAGCGTTCTAACCCCAACACTGCTAGGGCATGCTTAAGTGTCTTGGGCGGGACTCTAGAGAAGAAATTTGTGACTATGTCTGCGGTTATGGTTTGCTAACATGGATGACAATTCCAAAGGCCCACACAAGAAGGAAATTATCAGACATTTCAGGCATGCTATTTTCCTTATCCTCCTCAACTACTATGCGTATATTGCTACCTGAGGCTGCTGTCAGACACAGTTCAACAGGCGAAAGAATTATACAGGAGTGGAACCGTATATCCTTGAGGAAACAGGTCTTTCTGAACTTTTTTAATTTGTGTCTAGTTTTACTCCTCTTCGATGTCAATGGAGATAGGAATGGACTGGGGGTAAGGAACGGGCCTATTGATGGAACCTTAAAAACGTTTGCCTGGAGTGATTTGGAGAAACGCTTTAAAATCAATATCAGGATGGTCGGACGGGGATTTGAACCCACGTACTCTCGAATGCGAGGCCAGAACGTTGCAGCTCACACACGATTCATAATTTTCTGAACTAAATATAACAAGTATACATACGGGAGCGATAGTTAGATATTGACTAGACCAGTGGTTCCCAATTAGTGGTACGCGTACCTCCAGGGGTACGTGAGGTTGCTCCCGGGGGTACGCGAGGTTCTCTCTTGACTGAGGTATTCAATAAGACAATTGAAAAAAAAACAATTACGCAAACATTACTACCGCCAAAATATATTTTAAGACAGTCAAACGGTGTGTGTGTGAATTAGATGTCTGGAATGCTGTGGTTGTGTGAAGCACTAGACTGGAATGAACGCAGAGGCAAATGTAGCTATAAGGGGGTACTCGGGAAAAACTATTTGGGAACCATTAGACTAGACCATGTATTTTATTTAATATATCTATCCTGCAGCCTAGTAGTAGACGCAGAAATATTTGATTCACTGGAGCAGTGGTTCCCAGTTAGTTTTTCCTGATTACAACTTGAAGAAAGAGCTCGATCTCGCGTTTTCCTTGCTGCCTGTGCCATTGCATTTATCCCATTCCAATTCTTCGCACAATTACCTTACACAAATTTAATTCAAACACACACACGTACACACAGTTTGATTGTCTTAAAATATATTTTGGTGCCACAAATTTTTGCGATTTTTTTTTTTTTCAATTCTCTTATTGATGGCCTCAGCGAAGAGATTAATGCGTGTACCCATTGATACATCCTCACGTACCTCTTGGGACACGCGTACTACTATTTGGGAAACACTGCGCGAGAGATTTCAGATCTTAATAATTTTTTTTATGAATTTTGTAACAACCATAATGAACTCATTTTTATATACACATAGGCAACCTCTTAGTCAGTTTTTCGAAGATAACATCAGATTCCTGTTACAAATACAGCTTCTTACGGTTTGAAAAGCAATAATCCATTTGCTTCAAAATACAGTCATAATAATTTTAAAATCTCAAGTGATTACAGAACTAACTCTAACAGTGACAGCGTTCTTTTTCCAGGACCATTCTTCCTAGTAGAAAATGCCACTGTGAGAAGAATTAACACAAGGTTCAATTTCCCGTCTGCTACTAGATTTCGTGTTTCCATGTTTTCTCTAAATCTTTGCAGATTAATTCCAGGCTGATTGATCTAAAAGGCATTAGTCAATTTGTTTCGTGTTCTTTGTTCACAATTCTCTGCTATGTTTGTTTAGTTGCAGATATCATTTTGTTAACTATTCTAATCCAGCAGTATTTCTGTCAAACATTTTACGATTACAATTTTTTTTCTTTTGATATTGATTTTTCTAAGCTCTAATGAAGGAAATGTAGGTTTATCTTGGATACGATGGCAGACAATTCCGAAGTCACAATAGAAGTACAAAGACGGTATAGTTAAGTATTTCGACAGATTCGGTGACTTACCTCCTTCATTGGAGTTGCAGCGGTTCTTTGCAGGGAACAGAATACTTTACAATGTGCAACGGCACCAGAAATTTGGCACACATGTATGTGGTCATTTGTGTTTAAAATTCCTATATGAAAATGTATTACAACAGTACTGAATGAATCTTGGTCAGAGAAACACATGTCTGTGACACTCTGCTTGTCGGGCAACAGTTCAGTCATGGGCTGTGATTACTTTCCACCGATAGATTTTAGCCAAGGCGAACACACAGTTGGTTTGGTTGATTTTCAGACTTACAATTCGATTCCGAATATAGACAAAACAAATTGTCAATTTCATTACTCGAAGAATAAAGTGATAGACTTACAAACAGGATCTTACGATATTGACGATTTGTCAAATTATTTGGTTCGGCGTACTAAAAACGAGAAGCTAGTAATTCGAGCAAACAACAATTGAAACAACTTTGGAAATTGACTTCGCTAAACCAAACTCAGTTGGATCTCTGCTCGGATTTTCGAAACGTGTGTTAAAGCTTGGATTTCATACATCAGACTACACTGTGCAGATCTTCAAAATTAACGCAATAAGAATATAGTGCAGCATATGTACAGGAAATTACGACAACTATAAGCTTGGCCATACACTACACGAGTTTTTTCCAATAGTTCCGCCAGGGTACAAGATTGTGGAACTCTCAGCAACATCAACGTTAGAGTTGTCGATCAAGACGGTAATTTAGTGGATTTTAGAGGCGAAACCATTACCCTTAGACTGCATATAAAGAAGAATGGGCGCTCGTTATAACAAGAAGCGTCAACGTCACAAAGCTGTCAGTCGTGAACCGACAGTGAAGCGGTTGACACCTGAAAACGTGCTCTTCCTACAGTCGTTAGGCTATTCAGTTCAAAGTCATGGATGAGGTGTTAGACATAACTTCCAGTGTGGAGTTTGACGAGTCGGTGAAGCGCAAACAATATTTGAGTCACCAGCCGCATACGCCAGCCACATTTAATAACAATGATGAAATTTGTATACTGATTCAAAACCAAGATACATATACACTACCATGCGAAAGCTACTTGCATATTGAAGGAAGATTCATGAATTCAGATGGAGCAGTAACAAATTCACTAATCACATCCAATGCATTCGCTTTTCTGTTTGAGGAAATTCGATATGAACTTAATGGAACAGAAATTGACCGAAATAGAAACGTTGGTATCACAAGAACACTGAAAACGCTTATTTCTGCAAGCCCCCCACAAATGGGTGTGTTGATCAATGCAGGATGGGTTCAACGCGCTCGTGGAAATGGTTACTTTGATGTATGTATATGGTTGATTTTGCGAAGACTTTAAAAAGAAACTTCCAAATATAAAACAAGAACTAATACTGATTCGAGCTAGGGACGATACAAATTCATATGTGCAAGCCAATCCAAATCCTCAGGAAAGTAAATTCACCGTCAGCAAACTGGCATGGGTGATGCCTCATTTGCAAGTAGGTGAAAGAGCAAAACTAGCGTTGCTCAAGATGGTTGACAGTGGAAAACCACTTCACATTAATTTCAGAAGTTGGGATCTGCTGGAGTACCCGTTGCTTTCAATCAGTAAGACCCAAATTTGGTCTTTGAAACCATCAACGCAACTGGAGAAACCTAGGTTCGTGGTTCTGGGATTACAACCAAACAGGAAACGGAATGCGGAATTCAGTGCAGCCATCTTTGACGACTGCAATGTCACCAATGTCAAAGTGTTCCTAAATGATGTGGCGTATCCATATGAGAACATGAATCTAGACTTTAAGAAAAACCGAACCACAGTGTTGTATGACATGTATGCAAGATCCCAATAGTCTTACAACGAGCGAGACCTTCTTTCGCCTTTACTAAAACGTGAAGACTTTATAGAAACTGCCCCTATCGCCGTAATAGACTGTTCACATCAAAATTAGTCTGTTAAAACAGGGCCTGTAGACATTCGTATGGAGTTTGATAACAGTGAGAATTTACCTGGCTACACTGCTGCATACTGTCTGATCTTGCATGATCGTGTAGTAGAATATGTACCTCTAACCGGTGTTGTGCGTAAGCTGACATAAAACCAAGTACCACCCAGTCCTACCAACCATTACCATGCCGACCATCTTCTTGGACACACAGGGCTTCACGAAGAAAGATGGTGGGTTTATTTTCAAAGAAGTTGCTTTATGCATAGTGCGCTCAGACAAAATTATCGCTACACACTGTATTTCTGTATCGTCGCCATAGTGTGGAGGTAATGAGCCAGAAGTTAGATGGCTTACACATAATTACCATGAAATACCTTGGGACTTCTGATGGTATTTCCTTCAGCAGGCAGGGCGCTAATGACCCCGCTGTCGACGCGCCCTAAAGCAACAACAACAACCTTCAGCAGGATGTGCTCTATACTACATGCAATAACCAGTGAGGATGATTCAATCATTTACGTTAAAGGACGGGAGAAGGCAAGATGGCTGCAGAAAATTATCAGGAAGAAAGTATGCTACAACATTGAAGATTTAGGATGTCCGCCACTGCGTGAACTCAGGAAAAATAATTTGAGAAAACTTTGTAACTTACATATATTTTGTAATAATATGTGTGCAATTGAAATTGTATATTTAATCACCAATTGGTGGGCGAAATAAAAGATTTAACAAAATATATATTCTATCTTATTATTTAATTAGGATAGGTGAAATGACTAAAGAAAAATCTGGTAAAATGATTTTATTCTTCATTGTTTACAATTCTACATACATCTTTAAGTACAACCAAATTTTTGTATGCAACTATTTAATTTAATTTAATTAAAATTGCAATGGAGCACAGGCTCCGGTGGCAATTTCCCTACACACCCAGCTTCCCCGTATCCTGCACCTATCTACATTTGCCCAATACAAATCTTATATATATATAAAAATAGACGTGTTTTTTCCTATATTTAACTTTTCAGCCACCACTACCTAGCACAGATCACTGATGTTTGTGGGTGGAAGTAGCATGGAGTTTCCTGTCGTGCACAACGTTGGCCGAATGCCGATAGCTGTGGGGATGTGGGAGATATAATGATTAAAGTTGGTCAGTGCAGGGCATTTTCATATTTCGACCAAAAATTAGTATCTCCGTATACTTCTCTTTCCTGCCACAACCACATAACATAGACTTTTGGTGTTTGTGTGTGGTAGTAGAATCGTCTTTCCTGTCGTGCACTATGGTTGTTAGATGTCGGTAGGTATGGGGATGTGGGAGATATGAGGGTTGAAAGTGGTCGACCTGTGGCAGTTTCATACTTCTGCCAAAGACAAAAGTGTCATGGTGTATCACTTTTCAGCGAAAACTTTAGATCACAGATAACTGGCGTTTGTGTGTAGTAGTAGCACAGAGTCACCTTTCGATCACAACAGCGGCCGAATTTCAGAAACTGTGGTACTGTGGTAGATATGGTGGTTGTAAGTGGCTGACCAAGGATACTTTCGTATTTCGACTGTCTCCGCATATGTCACTTTTCTGCCACAACTACATAGCATAGAGCATTGGTGTTTGTGTTTGGTAGTAGAATCGTATCTCATGTAATGCACTATGGTTGTTAGATGACGGTAGCTATGGGGGTGTGGGAGATATGGGGGTTGAAAGTGATCGACCTGTGGCAATTTCATACTTCTGCAAAAGACAAAAGTGTCATGGTGTACCACTTTTCAGCGAAAACTACAGATCACAGATAACTGGCGTTTGTGTGTAGTAGTAGCACAGAGTCACCTTTCGATCACAACAGCGGCCGAATTTCAGAAACTGTGGTACTGTGGTAGATATGGTGGTTGTAAGTGGCCGACCAAGGATATTTTCGTATTTCGACTGTCTCCGCATATGTCACTTTTCTGCCACAACTACATAGCATAGAGCATTGGTGTTTATGTGTGGTAGTAGAATCGTGTCTGTTGTCGTGCACTATGGTTGTTAGATGTCGGTAGCTATGGGGGTGTGGGAGAAATGAGGGTTGAAAATGGTCGACCTGTGACAATTTCATACTTCTGCCAAAGACAAAAGTGTCATGGTGTATCACTTTTCAGCGAAAACTACAGATCACAGATAACTGGCGTTTGTGTGTAGTAGTAGCACAGAGTCACCTTTCGATCACAACAGCGGCCGAATTTCAGAACCTGTGGTACTGTGGTAGATATGGTGGTTGTAAGTGGCCGACCAAGGATATTTTCGTATTTCGACTGTCTCCGCATATGTCACTTTTCTGCCACAACTACATAGCATAGAGCATTGGTGTTTGTGTTTGGTAGTAGAATCGTATCTCATGTAGTGCACTATGGTTGTTAGATGTCGGTAGCTATGGGGGTGTGGGAGAAATGGGGGTTGAAAATGGTCGACCTGTGGCAGTTTCATACTTCTGCCAAAGACAAAAGTGTCATGGTGTATCACTTTTCAGCGAAAACTATAGATCACAGATAACTGGCGTTTCTGTGTAGTAGTAGCACAGAGTCACCTTTCGATCACAACAGCGGCCGAATTTCAGAAACTGTGGTACTGTGGTAGATATGGTGGTTGTAAGTGGCCGACCAAGGATATTTTCGCATTTCGACTGTCTCCGCATATGTCACTTTTCTGCCACAACTACATAGCATAGAGCATTGGTGTTTATGTGTGGTAGTAGAATCGTGTCTGTTGTCGTGCACTATGGTTGTTAGATGTCGGTAGCTATGGGGGTGTGGGAGAAATGAGGGTTGAAAGTGGTCGACCTGTGGCAATTTCATACTTCTGCCAAAGACAAAAGTGTCATGTTGGATCACTTTTCAGCGAAAACTACAGATCACAGATAACTGGCGTTTGTGTGTAGTAGCAGCACAGAGTCACCTTTCGATCACAACAGTGGCCGAATTTCAGAAACTGTGGTACTGTGGTAGATATGGTGGTTGCATGTCGCCGACCAAGGATATTTTCGTATTTCGACGAAAGGCATGTGTCTCCGCAGATTTCACTTTTCTACCACGACTACATAGCATAGAGCATTGGTGTTTATGTGTGGTAGTAGAATCGTGTCTGTTGTCGTGCACTATGGTTGTTAGATGTTTGTAGCTATGGGGGTGTGGAAGAAATGGGGGATGAAAATGGTCGACCTGCGGCAATTTCATATTTCTGCCATAGACGCATGTGTCACGGGGTATCACTTTTAAGTGAAAACTATCAATCGCAGATCCCTGGCTTTTGTGTGTGGTAGTAACACAGAGTCTCTCATCGATCACAACGTTGGCCGAAATTCGGTAACTGTGGGAGTGTGTGAGATATGATGTTTGAAATTGGTCGATCATGAATATTATCGTGTTTCATCCAAAGACTTGTGTGTATCCGTAAATTTTACCTTGCTGCCGGAACTACATAGCGCAGAAGACTGGTACTTGTGTGTGGTAATAGTATCGAGTCTCCCATCGTGCATTAGGGTGGTTAGATGTCTATAGCTGTCAATATGAATTCTTTACAATCACGAACGAAGTCGTGGGTACCAGCTAGTTTTATCTTTAAATTCCTTCAAAGTTTTCGGTAAATTATTCATCATTTCTCTTGGTAACTCATTCCAATCCCTGACACCCTTACCTAAAAAAGAGAATCTTCCCACACCCTTGTGCCTGAAATCGAGTGCCAGCTTGTGGTCATGGTCATCTTTTCCCTTCCATGCACTACTTTTCATACATATTGCAATATCTTTCCATGCCTCATCGCCAGTATATGCCTTGTACACTCCCATGACCCTCCTCATCCTCCTCCTGTCTTGCAATGAATCCCATTCCAGCTCCTTTATCATATCCGTCACTGATTGCATTCTGCGATAATTTCCAGAAACAAATCTAGCAGCCCTTTTTTTGTACCCTCTCCAACTCCTGTATTTGATACGTAAAATGAGGGTCCCAAACTACACTACCATATTCAAGCAATGGTCTGACCAAAGTTTTGTAACCCAATTCCTTGACTTCTCTCGTACATCCCCTCATCACTCTCTCCAACAAGTGCAAAACTTTGAAACCTTTTCCTACCACCTGTCCTATGTGTCCTGCCCAGTTAAGTTTGTTATCAAAAGTAATTGCTTAATTGCACAAAGTCAATTGTAGAACTGTAAGAGACATGAATAGGATGAACGTTGTTGATGTGCATGTCCATTAACTTCGACACTGAGGCAGTACATGTGTAGTAGTCACTAAACACTTTGTCAGCCAACTCACTCACAAACACCTTGTAGTATACTGATGCGTTGAAGCTCCACTTTTTCTTGTTGGACAAGGATGCGGTTACTGCTGGCTGCACATCGACGAGGTTCCACCATGTAGCCTCGGCGAAGAAAATGCCACTGGTGGGATCAGTACTGTGGTGAAATAATAACATTTTCGCCCCAGAAACCGCCCGGCATGAAACAATATGCTGTCCGAGTTGGATGCTGCTCTGGTCGCTGTCGGTGAACATATTGGACACTGTGTCCGACTCCCTGATGAGTACTTCCCATTCTTCGAATGAGAGGGTGATCTTGTTGTAGCGCACCCTCTCAAGTACCACAACAGGATCGAAATCATGCTGTGGTGACAATCCCAAAGTCAATCTCTTGGAATCTCCACCGTTGAACTGGTACACTGACGCGAAGAACATTACTTGGCTGCGCATCGTAGCAAACTGATGGTGTCACTAATTATGACCACACACATCATAATTTTGCTCAACGTTGCACTTTACGTCATCAAACACTAACAGTTTTTTATTTGCCTTTATTTCTAGCTTTAAACGTTCATAGTCTAGTGTTGAACAAGGGTTGTATGACATCTCTTTGACATGTACAATATGCATATCTATCAGATCCTGCACAGAACAAGGGGGATATTCACTATTACTGATAACGTGTTCACAAACTCGTTTTAGTACTTACTAGCTTGATAACTCCAGGACTTCATGGTGTTGATGGTTCTGCTCACTGCGGGGATTGTGTCAACCAAGACGCCCCATGTTGATTCACCGAGAAACACACCATAGGTAGGAACAGCATTATTGAAAAACCATATAGTTTTCGCTCCAGACATTGCTCGGGATGAGATGGTGTGGTCACCAAGTAATACACTCGTTTGCAGATGTTCACCGTTGTTGAAGAAGCTACCAATTGTATCGATCTGTGTTCTCAGCACATCCCACTCCTCATGTGTGAGAGTGACTTTATTTTACCCAACTTATTCGAGTACTACTACTCGTTTAAATCCCAATTTAGGCGACAAACCAATAGTGAGCCGCTTGGTGTGACTGCTGTTTAACTTGTAGCTTGCTGAAAACAGGAGCACCATACTAGCCATACTGAACTGCGCTAGACGACTGAGGGCGAGCTGGATGGCGTGGTGGTATTTATACCTCTTCTTTTACCTAGGACTCATATCAAACACGTACACATTTAATAGGAATAGGGTCCAATACATAATGGTAGCCATTATGTATTCACGATTAATAGATGGTTTTATCTTCCATTGTCTACCCACACCAATGGGTCCGTCCAAACAGCGTGCAGATAAAACATTAACATTGCTCGGTAATGGCGCATATAGTACACGAATTAAATGTCTTCTCGTGGTTGTGATTAAACACGAATGCATAGTGATATCGTGAACTGGCAGCTTTTAAGAAATCGAGGTGGCACCCTCTGGTGGCGGGTTGGTGAACTAGTGTCGTCACACGGGTGACACTAGCTGCCATCAGTTGGTGCTGCCATCTGGTGGCGGAAAAGTGAACTATCTGCTCCCCACCACCTGCCCTGTGACATCACATAACGGGATTTGTCCCAGCTAATACAGTATCTACCTACTAAGTACTTCTTACATAGTAACCACACATAATCTAAAAGAGATCATGACCTATACACTCAATTGAAAATAAACACCGCTCTCTGTGTACAACTCACTACCACACTACAGTCCGCCTACTATCCAAGTTTTTATCTTAATAATCTTAAACTCTTCTTAGTACTCAGCCATATTACTATCTGGCACCAAACAAAAATATTTTTTGTCAGATGAGGTGGATTTGTGAAATATTATTGAAGGCCGCCTGTCGCCTTTTGGTTAAATAACATTGTCTTAAATTTTTTTACACACACATTAGTGGAGTAAATGAACTGCACAGCCATATCCAGACAAACAAGTTAAACGAAGGTTTGAAGATATTTACACATACATATCCAGAGAGAGACGTACACACAAAAACACACACACACGTACATGTATACAGCGAGTTCGACATAAGCAACAGCAAGCATCATGGAAACGATGAAGTGGGGCAGAATTGTCGTTACCACCGATAAACTGGATAGAACTCTCGTTACAAAAATCATCAGACAGACGAGTTAAAGTCAGGTATCACCATACATACGCTTACATGCACAAAGAGAGACGCAGATACACATGTCCATGCCTACAGCGAGTTCAGCACAACTAACGGCAACCAATAATGGAAACGAAAAAGTGGTGCTTGCCTCATGACTGACTGAAAAACAGAACTCTTCTCACATATCATCGGCCTGACGAGAGAGAGGGTGTGCAAAAGTTGTCATGTTGTCGTTTAACTCGTTTGTCTTGATATGGCTGTGCAGTTCATTTACTCCACTAATGTGTGTGTTTCTTCTTCCTTTGCGTGAGTTCTATCTTGGTGCTGTTGTGTCGAGTTCGTTGTAGGCATGGAAATGTGCGTGTGTGCATGATTCATCTGTGGATTTGAGTCTAACATATTTGGTTATAGAATTATACTGACCATCAATGTGTGCTTCTAACCATTGTTTCAGGGCTTAGGCACTATCCCAATCTACTGTGCTGTTTACAGTTTACTGCTGTTTGTGTTGGCATACGAGCTGTGTTTCTCACGTTTTTCACTATATGCACTTCGATGTAAAAATAATTTAATGGAGAGGGTACTGAGAGGGTGTGCCAGAGAAGCAAAGTACTTTGCTACAAAACCACAGTCAGGCTATAGTGGTGTAGTATGGAGTCCATATTTTTTTGTATATCATATGCAGGGTGCAAAGGAGGGTAGCTAGATTTATTAGTGGAAAACATTCAACAAGTGACATAATAAAAGAGCTGGGCTGGATGTGACTGGAAGATATGAAGAGTGTTGGGAGAGCTATATAATGTCGTATAATGATGTTAGAATGGATATTGTTAGAATCATTCTGAGTGGTGTATGGAGCCTAAATTGACCATGACCACAATCTGGCATTAGACTTTAGGTGATGAGGTCTGAGTGGATAAAATACCCAAAAAGGCACTTTCATATACGAATGACCTAACAATTTACGACAGTGTAAGTATGGGCGCTATCTTCAGCGTAATAGAACTATTGTCTGCACCTATGGTGACGTTTTAGATATTTGTCAATGTGTAGGGGTCTACTATAAAAAATGTGGCATTTGATGTCTGTTTGATGACCATGAAACTATCAGTTAGCTAAGAGCATTGTGATAACTTTATTGCGTGTGCTGTATTTTTTCCATACCTTTGTATGTGAATTAATTTTTTTAAATTAGGAGTTTGTCGCGGCTATCTTAACTTCCCAGTCTACAGTGTATTGTTACTGGCGCAGTGCTGGCGTTACACAGACAAATTTCAACGACCATCCAAAATTCTAGTATTTCCAGCATATCAGACTCTTTTTCGAGCTCGTCGATGTCATCGTCATTAGAGGTGAGAAAGGATATACGGCAAGGAATGGTGAGGAATTCGGCCATGGACTTTTGAAGGTATCTTTCCCTGCATTTGTCTGGAGTGATTTCAGGAATCCAGGCACTCTTCCATTTCACTGTTCTGTTCACAGTTTGCTGCCATTTGTTTTGGGTACGAACTGTTTTTCTCACGTTGTTCACCACATGTCCTTCGGGGCAAAAATCGTGATGAGTGGATGTACAAGAGAAGCGAAGAACTTGTGTTAGAAACCCAAAGGCAGACCATTGTGTGCATATAGTGGTGTAATATGGAGTCCACAGTTCTTGGGCTTGGAAGGCAGTGCGCAAGGGAAGGCTGCTAGAGTGTAAATATGGTGATACCTTTCTTTCACTCGCCTGCCCACATGTAGCATGTGTAGTTCATTTACATCACTAATGTGTGTGTGTGTGTGTTTTGTGACGTATGCAGCTGTGAGTGAGCAACCAAAGTATTCCATTGCAGCCTGTGTTAAGAAAGGCTCTTGAATCTACTCTTGCCTTTGTGGTGCTAGGGGAACATATTACTGGATGGCTTGTTGTGCACATGCTACTAGATGGCTGAGAAGTGTGAGAGGCGAGGCGATGCTAATGTGAATAGTTTTGGTACCTGGGGGTAGCTGTTAGTGATGGTTTTCTTTTTCTGGTTCCAGGGTTAATGAAACTATAGAAAAGTGTGTACACCTCGTAATCAGGTATTGTTTACGCTGTTTGCTGTATGGTTTTTACCTACACTGTCCGCACCTACATCCATTTGCCTTATACCTGCCCAAATTATTTTTAAAACTTATCCATTCATGAGTGAGGGTGTGTTTTTTATGCACATATCAATATGTTGTGCTCAGAGACAAGAGACGAGCATGACTTAAAATTTTTCATTTGACTGACTGACTGTTTGCACCCCATCAATCCAGTATGAATGCTCGTTTAGATCACATTAGGCCTTCGTTTGTCTTGAATCTTTGCTTTTGAAAGTGTACACAACTAGAGTTGTTATCCTTAGAAGAGACCTACAGTTTAACGTAGAATCCGACCCATAGAAGCATTCTGGTGTACTTTACATTACACAGTAATGTGCCAGAGGTGAAGTTGGGTTAAGGGCTTATGAAAATCACCACTCAGACAGGGATTCGAACGGAGCAACTATCTATCTCCGGTTAGACGCCTTACCCGCTGAACCATAGTCGAGATGCTAAGATATGATTTTTATATGAATTCTTTCCCCCCTTGGGTCATTCGAGTTTGAGATACCCTCGTAAGTTGCATGTCTGTGTTATTAACAGTAATGTACAGTATATGCCACCCATATAAAAAAATCCCATCTTATAAACATTAACAATGTCTAAAGGTATATATAGTTTCGCATGGAATTTCAAAAAGTGTAAGGCAATAAATGGATATAAAGTGAAGAATTAGGTAAAAAAAGGGGGGGCAGTACGTGAAGGCAAGAGAGGCCTATGACACACATGGAATGAAACCATAAGTATTGAGTGGTGTATTATAATGCAATAAAATGTATTTTAAAATTTCAGTAAATCTGTATCATTTATCAAGAAATTATGTTTGTTGCATGTGTACAAAATAAAACCTGGGGGATTTTCACTTCCACATAGATATTTAAAGTCTGTCGGGTGTAAATGTGTTTGAGATTCATGTCGTCCTGCTTCTCACATGACACATCGTCAAATACAGATTTAGTTTTAAAGGACACTTTCCCTGTATTCGCCTGGAGTGATTTCAGGAAGCCACGGAAAACCGAAATCAGGATGGCCGGGTGGGCATTCGAGCCCATGTCCTCCTGATATGTGGTTCTGCAAACATGAAATAAGAGGGGCGTCATCGAGAAACTGGTTTTTCTAGCCTTTGAGCTGGTGTAGGCTCTTATGCTTCATACTCATTTTTTACCGGATTTTAAGACTTGTATCACGCTGTTCTGACAATACAGTATTCGTTGTCTCAGGATCACTTGAGAGAAACGTCGCAATCTATGTCAAATGAGTCTATGTCGCATGGTTAATGCCCAATTAGAAATTTTTTGTGTTCTGCTAGTGCTGTTCCTGCTCCAAATGTCAGAACATGTTATCAACCGATCTGCTGTTCAGCTCTAGAAAATTCATAAAGTTAAAGTATGTATCATGTTCCAGAACTCTAATAGCGATTGTTTTTCCATACCTTTGTCTGTGAATGAATTCACATGAAAACAGTGTCAAACAAAGAATTAGATAGAGCTGTTCTCTAATATTTCCCCACATAGTAACTAATATAACGAATGTGAATGCATTGGTGAATGATTATAATATTCTATACCCATACTTGGTGGAATAATGCAAATTGCATGTGTATAAAATAAAAGCGCCTGGAAACTTATCACGCATTAACATTAATTCCAAGAGACAATTTTCGAGAGAAACAATATACCCCAAGTTAACTCCAAAATTCTAGTATTTCCAGCATATCAAGCTTTTTCTTGGAGTGATTTCAGGAAACCATGATGATCTGATGTACATTCGAACCCATGTCCTCCCGAAAGCTCACCCACCACGCTCGGTGCTGACTACTGTTAGGATTGTTAATTAACATACATACACACAGTAAAAAAAAAATAGGTTCATATAACTTAGCAGTCAATAGAATTGTGTGATTACCATATGTATTCTTTTGCGCTGAAAATAATATGGCGTGTCATACTTGGATGCCCGGCGCCTGTAACGCCCTTATTGTTAAACAAGGTGTATGCTAATTAACGAACAATACGGTATCGTCCGATGATCCGTTATAGTCCTGCTGAATTGGGACAATGATTTGCGCTGTCCGGCTGTGACGTCACACATGGATTGAGGTCACGAGCTGTACACCACGAGCCGCGGTCCGGATCCTGGCACACTCTCCCACCACCTCCCCTGTGACGTCATCTGGCACAGCTCTCTTATTATGACACTACTGATTACTATTAGCAATACTAAGGTTTCATGTGATGTGTGATGTGAATCAATGTTACGTCTACCCAACGTCTTTCTGGACATCGGTTTCTTCAACATGTAGTGGAATAATGTTGCCAACGTGAAGGTCCACATCTGCTTGGAATACGCCGGTGCCACTAGCTATGATACCAAATTTTTCATTGACGTAAACTTTTAATAGCAGATGGAGTTGAAAGCAAACCAATTCTACTGTTATTTACATCTGAAGAAGCCACAGCACTTGAAGAATTATTTTTCTTTTTATCACCAGTTGGCCCTGCTTTTACTTTTTCTTCAAACTGTTCATATTTGGATATATGCATCTTCTTTATATGCTAGACACGTGAGCCTTGACTGTAGAAAGTTCAGGCAAACACAGTTTGTATTCAGAAATCAGCTGTTCTACCAGTCTCGACTTGAATGCAACATAATCGCATGAAAGTGGCCAATGATTTTTTAGTATTCTCCTTGCTATTTTCAGCGTTGCTACTTTCACTAACGGATTCAAGATATTCAGTTTCCATGAAGTAATCATGTAGCGAACGTCAGTTTAATTTATTTCAGTAACGAACAACACACCATTGCGAACTAAAAATTGAAATATTCCTGGCAATAAAAAAGTTATGTTATAAATATACCAAAATCAATCACCGATCGAATTTCAAACGAGTAGTGTGCGCAGATTTTCAGAAGTAAAATACTCCAAAACTCAAGCATTCCTGCTCGCACAACGCCAAGCCTAGCATCACATTTGCACTCTCGTTCGCCATCCGACTCGCCGAACGTACGAGTGTGGCATGGCGTGCAATTTAAACAAACCAAATGACTACAACTACGAATTTAATGGACTAAAATTAACGGTAGTTCAATTTAACGGAAGTTAAGAAGACCGCTAACGATTATTTAGGTTAACTTAAAAGTTAAATTTTTGCAGTTTTGTTAACTTCATTAATTAACGATTAACGGTTTTCTGCCCAGCTGTGGTTAGTTGTTACCATATTTAACGAAATCGCGCACTCTGCGATTTTGAGCGGCATAAAGGACAAACGCCTAGTGTGATGATTTGGAGCGTCATTGGCTATAACATACAATCTTACCTCCTGCGTATTGGGGACTATCTGAACCCCTACATCAGAGAGGCTTTAGATGCCGAGGCACTGCTCTCCTGGAGGGTGGCCGGTCGAGGAATGTGCAAACCTTCTTCCAACAACGGAAGGTGCCATTATTTTCCTGATATGCTCTTTCGCCTGACATGTTTGGGAAATGGTCGGTCGGCGACTTGTTCGTTCTGGTCCTCCTGCAATCACTTGGGTCATTTAGGGCTCTGTGGCGTCGTTACGCGAAAGGAATAGGTTTATACATTTTCGAAGATCGTCTACTGACAGGACGAGGTATAGTTCGTGAAAAGAAGTCACTTGCTGTTTGTAAAATAGTTAAAGTCAGATGGTTGAACTACTTGAGATTCGTTTAATACACACATACCTGTATGCAGTCCTACTTATATAGGCTTCTAGGATATAATTGTAAATTAAAAAATAAATATATTACCGCTAGTCGAATAATATAAGATTATTTTATGTTTTCGTTCTAAGCTAATAGAGCTGGAAGAGGATTGCGGTCAACGAACTTCGTCGCCATCAATACGACATCCGTAAGCACCTTCTAATCGCATGGTAACGTTTTCTCCGTCTAAAGATAATTTCTTGCTAGGTCAGACGGGGATTTGAAACCGTTTCTGTTAGGCCGATGTAATTATTTAGGTTTTTTGTCTCCTTAACGGATACTATACAATATATTGAACGTATCTCAATAAACATCTGTTTATTTGCAAGTCATCTTGTATGATGACGAAAATTGGTGATTGTAGCACGAAGTGAGGATGGTTGTTTATGTGTGGGATATAGGTGTGGAGTTAGGTTTTTTTTTTCGTAAATACTTTAATATCTCGGCATTATGACGTATTGCTCATTATGATCTATAGATTTTGGATAACACGTTTCATTCTGAATTCCTATTTTGAATATTCCAAGTGACAAATCGATATAACTGTTTTGCCATATTTCCTTCCCCCCCCCCCCCCCCTACCTAAGAAGAGCATCTATAAAATTCATATTTTGGACTACGTTCAACATTATTAGATTATTTTGCTACCGGTCACTGTTTTGGGGACGGTGCAATCACTCCATGGGCATTACGCCTAGCGTTGCCAGGTGTCCCGATTTGCGCGGGGCGTCCCGATTTTCGGGGTCTGTGGACGCGTCCCGATTTACCCTCGATCGGGATGCCATATGTCCCGATTTTTTAGCGAAGTGATAAAAACCCATCATTCGTCACAAAAAATGAAATCGCGTGACGCATCGAACCCAACCAGCAGTACAACTGTGTGTACTAACCTGCCAAAAACAGTTTATGTCATGGTGGCAAAAATGTTATAGCAAAACACAGAAATATAATGAACACAAGAAAAAAGAAGGGAGTGTCAGGCACACTTTGTCATTCAGTTCATTCTAATGTGAATCAAAACTCGATCGTACTGTGTATAATGATTCCAAAATTTCTTAAAAATTGTCATTTGGAAGAACAAGGGCCAGTGTGATTGCAAATAGTGGTTTAGACTCGACATGTACGCAAGTAGCGATCGAAACAATTTAAAATGATACATTTTATAGTGCCCTAACTCGATGATACAAAAAAATTTCCGCCAAACTACAATTTCAAAAAATTTGGGTTTTATGCAGACGCGAATGAAGCTCTATCAGATATGTATAAAAATTTAGTGACGTGGCTGAAGGAAGCCCAGTATTACTAGTTAGTATGCAGACAATTAACATGTGAACTTTAGGTACCCTAGTTAAGTTTTTCCAGTTACTGCACAAAGATAATCATCAAGTTATATGAGTGGGATGTCCTGCACACATTTTGCATAACAGTGTAAAATATGCTCTGGGTATGAGTAAATTTGAATTGTAGAATTTCATCCTGAAACTGCACAGTCGTTTTTCATACTATGCCAAACGAGCTCAAGTTTTAAAAGACTTTTACGAGACGCATGAATTTGAATAATTACGTTATAAAAAAATAAACTATGATAAAAGCAATGAAATCTAACACTAAATACAATTTCAATAAAAATTAAATACTTGACACTTATTAACGGAATACATAAATACTTAAAACTCAACTTGAAAATACATTATTTCCATAATTTTTGTTACTACGGGTAGTCAACAAGTCTGCCTATTAATATAATATTTAGCAATAATATGAATAACTTCTTATTATATGATAGACAGATACCTATACAAAATATCTCTGTCCTCAATATATCATAAAAATACGGTAAACCAGAATTATATCAATACATATTGTTTGGGGTTGTCCCGATTTGTAACCCAGAATCCCGATTTTTTTGACCTTCCGTCCCGATTTTTAACAACGTGTACCTGGCAATTTACGCCTCAGAGGGATCACTATGACAACTGTTGATAGAAATATCGACTATATTTGTTAAATAGTTTGTTGAAACAGTTGGATGCAGTAGTTTGGTTAAGATGAAGGACATAAATCTGAACTTTACTTACAGGCACGGATATTGACGCCAAAGTTTTTCATTTCCATTGGCTCTTATTTTATAGAAACCTGAAGTTGGTTCAACCTACGGCTCCTTGTTGCTGCCACGTTGGATGATAGCTAGCTACGGAGTGAGTGGTGGTTGAGGCCAGCCTTCCAGATGTCTACAGGCGAACGACTGTAGCCGAATTCCTTATCGTTTCTATCATAATCTTTCTCCCAGTGTCTCCCTGCTCTAATAGCCTTGACGAACTGTAAAGCCGTTGCAAAAAAAAAAAGGTCAGGTTTGTGCATTGGGATATTATTAAATCTCAATGGCACAGAATGGCACTCCATAACGTTTCTCCTGAAAATGCAAAACAATTTTTGCTTTAAAAGGGTACGGAAAAGAGACTGTTCCAAACTTTCGGCCACATTCATCGGTCGAAGATAGAAATCCGAGAACATGCGCGGAGGTTTAGCGTGAGCGTTGGAGGGGGACGTAGAGGCGTGCCTGGAATTCTCCCCTGGCACGTGCAGAACAATGGACAATTAGATTCTCCTGCACACACAGGATATGCCGCACTCGCCCGCGCTTATTCACATCAATCACTTTTCTTAAATTATTTAACTTTTCCGTATTTGATTAATTCTTCAACTATTATATTCCACTGTAATATGAGTTATCAAATGTCGTCTTAGTTTTGCAACATTAACTTTGTCAGAATGACTAATTACTGAAACATTACTTATTACTTACATATATTAGTAGCGAGTCGTTTTTTAATTGTTTGTTTTGGCATCACGCAAAAGTTACCAAACTGATTCTGATTGGGTTTTACCATTTGAAACCGTAGGATTTGCTTAAAATTTGTGATATGTATATGTAAATGACATGGTATCGTAACAAGAAATGTAAATCTGATCCTAACTCCATTAGTTTTTTAGGTGAAACTTACTTGGGCGCGATAGGGAGAAATTTGTGATCGTCACCCTTTACGATTTACGCCTTACCTGTTACTTCGCATGCTCAGAACCCATTGTGTATGACTCAATGTCAAATTGAAAATAAGAAAGATCATTATGATTGTAGCAGTATACATTTATCCTAATCAAAAGTTGGATGACATTATTGATTATTTACCTCATTCATTATTAGTGGTCTGGTGGCTCAGTGGTTAAGCCTGCAGGGTTGGCCAACCCGCGTTCAGCCTTGAACATTTTTGCGGCTGCAAGATTCATCACACTTTTACAAAATGTATTTAGTTTATAATTTCCAAAGTAGTGAAAACCAATGTATTAAGAAAATACATTATTTGTGCATCCATATATCAAAAAATTAACTGTCGAAATTATTAGAAAAAATTAACTTTGATTTTAAAATAATTATCTTCTGAATACATGACAGATATTGCCTGTTTTATTTATGCGTTTACAGTTATGATTTCGCAGAATAATTAAATTATATTAATTCCAAAACAATATCCATAGTGGGTCAAACTCTAATATGGGGGTTTATAATTTTATATGCTGCCCGTGGAGTTATGATGTATTTCCAAAGTGGCCCGCAAGATCATTTGGGTTGGCCACCCCTGGGTTAAGGTGTCTGACTGAGGAACGAAAGGTTCCCGGTTCGAATCCCTGTCTCGCCGGAGATTGTCATAGACACTTAAACCGACCTTAACCGCTGGCCCAGCTTGCTGTGTAATGTGAATTACGCCAGAACGCTTCTGTGGTTCGGCTTCTGCCCGTGCCTGGTAGCACAGGGGTGGAATGCGCAGCCAATAGAAACCTTGTCACCAGGTCATTACGACGACACGGGGTTATTATTTCCATTAATCGTTACCGTATGCAGCACAAGATTCTGCCTTACTCCATAAACATAATATAAAATACTTATCACTTTTAGTGGAAATTTTAATGTTAATTTTGCATTAGACAAAACCAAGAAGCTGGCTGAATATTTATGAGCTAAATTAAATTTGTCTTTGCAAACTAATCTAGAAATTTAAAGAAATCTAATACGACAATTGATTAAGTTTTCATGAGGTACGTGGATCATATTAAACGTGAAATATATATTTTCTAATAATAACTGGATTTTGCGTAAATATCGTGTTATTTATATAACAGTCTAAGCTCTCGACTGCCATTACGTAGTCTTCGTCAGAGAAAGGCAAGGCCCTCGGTATCAATGCGATATTTCTTCCGCTTGTGGCTGGGCTTATTTCTAAAATAGGTAGACTGTTGTCGCAATACGGAATGTCGGAATCAATACTATTTTCAGGCCCCCACAAAAATTAAAACCTTGGTTGGCAGCATTAAGGATGACCTATTTTTTTATTATTATTTATTAATCATGGCATTCGGTCTGTCGACCATACGGCCAGCTTTAATACTTACATTAGTGTTTACATTTGCTATTTGACCTTATAAAGTAATGTAATCAAGCCTTATTTCACATGGCTTATAAAATTAATCATTGATACAACATTAGTACAAATGAGATGACAATTACAATTCCATAACTTTTCTTACCCAATATAATTTGTAAATCCTATAGAATAACATTCTGGTTGAAGTACGAGTTGTACTTGGTGTGCACAATAACATTTAATATAATAACACTTGGCTTTTATGATAATTTCTTAACAGCTAATGTACAGTATCCATCGTTACATTTAGTACAATTATAAGTAAATTGAAAATAATAATAATAAATATATATATATACATACACACATACATACGTACATATATACACACACATATCTCCATACATATACATACACACATACATATATATACACATACACACATACACTTGAATAAAAATCTATTATTATTATAAATGCTTTCTCTAAAGGGAGATATCTGCCTCTCTTAAATAACGAGCTATCGCTCCGTACAAATCGTGTCTTCCCTGTCTCAGCAGGATATCTACCGATGTTGGAAGTGGAATTTTGAGCTTGACCAGGCTGTTGTATAATTTGTTTTGTAGGGTCCGATAGAGGGTGCATGCTAGTATGACATGATCAATATCTGCTATTTATTCTTGATCTGCCTGGCAAAAAGGTGACTGTATGACGCCGATTTTGTGAAGGTGTTTTGGGTAGCAACCGTATCCAAGGCGCATGCGTATTATGGATGTTTTGAATCTTTTGCCCATTTTATAGTCTTCAAACCATGGTTTAGAACAGGGGTGGCCAACCCAAATGCGTACATTGTAAAGAAATATATAACACTAAAAATGAAATATAAAAAATATTTTGTAAAACCGTGATGAATCTTGCGGGTCAGAAAAATGTTCAAGGCCACCCCTGGTTTAGAACGTATATGGGGTTGGATTGATGAATAATACTTTCCTTTGATTGTTTGTGTTGACGTCCATAATTCTGACCATTTGTGGAAAACCTCTTTCCTAATGATTGTCATAAAGTCGGCGTGCGGCAGCAGGGTATATTGTTGCTCTCCGTCCGTAGTACTTTCCTTGGCCAGTTGATCTCATGGAGGAAGGAAATATATGGAGGAGAAGTGACGTTAAATTGGTGAAGCAGGCTCGCGCATGCGCAGTGGCGGCAGCAGCGATATTGCGCTTCCAAACAATTGCGATGCTCCCAGTATATCCCGAAAACTAAGCAAGATATCGAAAAATTTTATTCTTTATTTTCGATTTGTCTAGTCGGGTTACATAAGAATCGATCATTAAATTTGACTTTTGCGAAATTTTTCTTCTCCATTTCAACTCATGACACCTCATTTTTGATACAGTATATCTCTAGAACTAGGTGAGATATCGAAAATTTTTATTCTTTATTTTTCATTTGGCTCGTCTTTTTAAATAAGAATCCATCATCAAATTTGACTTTGACCAATTTTTTCTTCTGAATTTCAACCAAAACCATTTCACATTTGGGACAGAATATCTCGAAAACTAAGTAGGATATCAAAAAAATTTATTCTTCATTTTTTATTTGTCATATCGAGTTACATAATAATCCATCACCAGATTGCGGCGTCACCTTTATCCTAGAGTCCCCGTGTCTGTATGGAAGCGGCCATGCCCCCTCCACTCCGGCCATGCCCCCCCCCCCCCCCACTCTTCCACCGCCCTGCTTCACTTCAATGCGTGGTGAAGGTCTCTTGCGTCGTCTCCGTATATTTCCTTCCTCCATGGTTGATCTACCTTTTCGTTATGCTGTATCGCCACGTGTCCCTTGATCCATAGTAAGTGCACTTCCTTTCCCTCAACGGTAGCTGAGTACATAAAATTTAGTATGTCGAATAGGATCTTGTTCATTCCGTTGATTCTTTTCATATTTTCCAACTTCTGAGCAACGCTTTTCGCGTCTGATAATATCAGTATTTTATTGAAGCGTTCCAAGCCGTATTTCATGGCCTCTCTAATTGTCATGGCTTCTGCGGTATATACTGTGGTCTCTGCTGGCAGGCAAACTTTCTGAGACTCTTGGGTGAGTGGGCAAAAGAAAGCATAGCCAACCCCATTTGTTGTTTTCGAGCCGTCAGTATAGATTTGTACGTGTTCTGGCCACGTTAAGGCCAGAAAACTCTCTATCTTGCTGCTTGCCTTGTTATTCCTTGTAATCCAGTTTGGTAAGTAAAATATATTGGGCTTCAGGGGCGCCGACTCTGTGGGTGCTCGGGAGCTCTGGCACCCATGAGAGGTAAATAGTGGGTGCGGAGCACCCATGAGTAGGCTTGTCAGATTTCTGAAATGTTCAACCGGGACACTAGAATGCCCCCCCCCCCCCCCCCAGCGTCATGGGTATTCAAGGGTCCACACCCTTGGTGGGTTTCAGAGTGTTTTGGAGGGTAGTTTATTCTCAATGCTATGAATACCTAATAAATGGTTAATGATCAGTAATTACTGATTAGGAACCTAAACCAGGGGTAATAATAAATTATACTAAAATTTAAATATTTTATTTCTTACATGCGAGTGTTTACATATAAATGTAATAAGTTGACTAAGTAAGATTGTGAGAAGAAACCCTTTGGATGAGGAATATCAATTTCAACAGTTTTTACATGTACTTTTCATTGGTGAGCACTTTTTTTAAAAAGTCTTTTTTTGGTTTTAATCTTGTTGTAAAAATCTTCACAAGTTAATCCGATATTAATGTTACATGTCATCAAGCCTTTAACTGTAGATTCCTTCATCAAACCCCTGTTATCAGTCCATGCATTGTTCTTCAAAGAAAATACCCTCTCAACTGGTGCTGATGTCCCAGGTAAGCAGAAGGCATACTCAACAATGTTGATCAGATTGGGGGCTTCTCTCTGATTCTCCAAGAAAGTGACGAAACAGCCTGAGCCATTTTTCTTCACTTGAAATAATCACATTTCTGGTGGCCGCCTCTTGCTTCCACTGTTCCCAGTTTGACTGCAAGTACTGCTTAGCAAGCACAACTTCGTCAAACAACTGATCATTGTTTATTTTCATACCGGGTACATCAAGAAGGCGTCTATTAATAGTGTCAGCAGAAGTTTCAGCGTTTTTCCATTCAACAGCATTTGTTTTGGTCAGATTGATCCATGAAAACTGTTCAGCGTTTCCAAAACTATTCTCCCAGAGGTCCAAGTGTGCAATGCATCTCTCATAAAAGCCATCAAATTCTTCTTTCACACTGTTTTGGACTTGCTCATCTAGATTCTTGTAGATGTTCTTTGCGGCCATAGGGATAAAGTTTGAAGCCATTCTTTCTGTCAGGTTTCTTTTAAGAGCTTTATGAGCTTCAGCAACCTCAAAAGCTGTAGTGTTATTTTTTTCCATTCCCAGAATGGCCTAGTTAAACAGTGCAAACATGGACAAACCACAAGTAGAGCTCGCCCTTTGAATCAGTAAAAAAATTTTTATTGCTGATGGACACATTTCTTGGTCTAAAAAAAAAAATGCTTTCAGACCTTCAAAAATTTGTAAAAGTCTTTCCAGCGCAGGCATCATTGATAGAAACCGGGTTTTCCCATATTGAAGGAGTTTTTGGTACTCTACCTCGGCATATTCACAAAATTCTTTTAGTTTTGTTACACGGACTGTGTATATGTGGAAGTATTTATAAATCTTCACAAGCAAGGCTTCAATATCGATTGGGAGACAGTTCAGTGGCGTAGCTAGCGTGGGTGACACCCGGGGCGGATATCGATGGTGTCACCCCTTGAAAACTTAAATCCAAAATTGAGTATAATATATCATCTTGTAAGTGTAAAATATGATATTAATGAAACATAATTAAATAAAAATTTATTGTTATTTAAAAGTAATAGTTAATAAAATTGTAAGATTAGCAACATTTAAAAGATGTACAAATAAAATAAAAACAATTGCTTTCACAATCCCCTCTTTCTAGCTTTAACAGCTGCAAACCCGTAAATCGCATTTTCAAAATTAAAAATTTGATTTACTTCATGTTCAATAATCAATATGTCAAGATTTTAGCCACGTGTTGATCACTGGTGATCGAAAGTGGTTTTAGAATAATTTTAACTCCTCTGAAGATCGGGCCTCACTTGCCTGATACTGTTCCGCACCGTCACCGCAGCGACACGTTTCTTACTATTGGCGCTCACTCGATCGAAGTTTGTCCAAAGGACACGGCATGTCGTCCGACACTCGGCCGACAGCCGGCCATCATTGGATTGGTTTATGTTTTGACGGTGTGGACCAATGTCGGTCTGCTGGATGTGTAGAAGCGCATAGAGAGAGTTCGGAAATTTCACTTCCCTTACTACCAAATGTTGTTTTCATGTTATTGTTGGTCTTAAAACAAGTGTCTTTTTTTTCATCCATGTTCATAAGATGTTCTTAACATGTAGGAATTGTTCTAGCATCTTCGCATTAATAAATCAAAACATTGCCAGAGTTGAAGATCAATTTTAAGACCCACAAAAATTGCAGCTGAGATCTGCATTTGTAACGGGGACCTGCCACACCCGAATCGCATGCCGTAACCATACGCCAGACTATTCTAGAAGTACTGAAAAATATGTATTTAAACACATAAAAGTTGATTCGTGATAGCAAAAATAGATGGTATAGAAAAAAAGTATGTTCATTGTATCATGTTTGAAAATTTAATTTTCGTTAAACCTACATTCGGACTGGTGACTCAAATGACTGCATGCGACTTGGATACTGAAGGTCCCGGTTTAAATATGTTATAACCTCGTTATTTACTAAATAAAAAAATACTGAATGAATCGAAAAGAACCTCAAGCAAAATAAACACGTCAAGTGCGAAGTGTTGACATTCATTGCGATTGCGTTGAAATATGCGACAATCTTTCATTCCGGTACAGTGTGGTAATGATTTGTTAATACTGCGCTGTGATACTATTTTTGTACATAAAAGATCAACCAGATACGGTGATTCCATGAGTCAGATAAAAAAGTATTTTAATGTACTTTCGTACCAAAACTGTGCAAAATAAAGTACAGTATAATAAAGTAAGGTGTCAAACCTACCTGTCATCCCCAACACTGATTCCCTGTAACAATCACATGAAAACGTTAAAGGAGACTAAAGACCGGGTAGGAACACGGGCGAGCTATGGAAAATTGTGGACGCGAGGGGGCGAGCTGCCACTTGGCCGACTGTCGTTGCGGTGACGGTACAGACCAGTATTGGCGAAGTAGAGCTACACTTTTACACGTAGCAACTGATACACACACTGGCGCAAATTAAAATCCCAACACCCAGACGGTGTTGTGATAAATGAATGAAATTTGGCCCCAAGTATGCCCACATGAAGAGTATTAAATGGTTTAAAATTGAAAGTTTTACATGTAATATTATGAGAATTGCGGAGCTATCTATTATGTAAATTGCTATTTTTTTATATTTTTTTAACTTACTGGTGGCGTACAGTGTGGTGTAACATGACAATTTGTTGTCCACGAGTTCTTGTTGGCTAAGTATGCCCAGGCGAAGAGTGACAACTCTCTACACCCAAATGTCTAACTGTGAGAGAGGTCGGAGAATTGACGTGTTTTAAAAAGGTGCATCATATCGTGAAATCTCCCAAAGGATTGGCCGTAGTGCATTGTCAGTATACAGACTTGTTACACAGTGATGATAGAAGGCTCTAATCCTCTAGGTCTATACAGATGGATAACAGCACGTGAAGACCGCCAAATTGTGTTGGTGGCTGCTGCTGGCAAATGGTTGACTGCAGGCCAGATCCAAGCAGTGGTTACAGAGAGAGTCACCCCACTCCCCGGACGATTGAAAACCAATTGCTTGAAGCTGGAGTACACTCTCTGACCCCTATGCAATGTGTCCCATTAATCTGATTTCATTGCCAGCATCATCTAACCTGGCGTAATGCACAACACAAAAGGACAGGTGAATGACGTACATTTGTGTTTAGAGACGAGTCTCCATTCTTTCTGTGGCAAAGTGATAATTCACGACATGTTCGCAGGCGTATTGAAAAACGGCTTACCTGCTGTGATTTCAGAACATCACAGAAGTGCAGTCACCGATGTCATTTCTTGGCGGCAATCAGTTTCGACAGCATGACTGAGTCGGCTGTTGTTGAAGGCACAATGACAGCCCACCACTATGTGGACGGGTTACTGCATCTTATTGTGATACCCTTCATGTTCACCATTCAAATCGCATCTTACAACAAGATAATGCCCGTCCTCATATTGCGGCCATCGTTACACAAGGCTTGCAAGGAGTTTCGATCACAATTTGAACAGCACAGTCCCCAGATTTGTCCCCAATAGAGCATGTCTGGGATACCAGGAGTAGATACATTTGATCACATGGTGACCCAGCACAAACTGCGCAACGACTGACTGCAAAAGACATGCAGGCGTACAGGCAGAAATACCCCAAGAATACATTCGAAACACTTGTTGATTCAATGTCGGCAAGGATCCACGAATGTATTGGTGCTCAAGTTGGACGCATTTCTTACAGAAAACTGTATCTAAAGGTAATAACTTAGCCTGATCCATTTCCATTTGTTATCATTTCTTCTGGGTATGGCCCTGGATATATCTTCAAAGTTTCCTAAAAGTTTACCATTCCTGTATGCATGGTGAGATTCTAATTTTTGCCAGTGTAACTAGTAGGGCGACCATAATATTTCGCTATAAATTTAAAAACTACCCAATCATTTGTTGTTGAAACGTTAACATAGGTTGTATTTAAATGACTTCGCAAGGGATATCGAGAGGAATGTTAACAGAAGTGGCTTGATCAAAGTAGAAGCAATTCCAGACCCAGATGGGGTTCCATCGGTGCAAACCCAGAATCCGGGTCCCAAAAGTCGTGAGACCCTGGGAGAGACTGTATAGTCAGAGAAGCAACTCTACATTAAGTTCCTTCATAAAAATAGAATAATAAATGCAATATAAAAACACAACGCAATTTAAAAAAAAAAACGGCTTAGGTAATATAAGAACTATCCTGCCTAAGATACACGTAGCTACAGACTTCTAAATATGACATTGTATGTACTGAAGACCGTCTTCACGTATTAATTTACATTTCTAGCGCCGCTCTGTAGCATATAAATAAAAATGTTGTAAACTGCTTGAATGTTCGTTCAGTTTGATCAGGAACAAAAGTTCGACATCCCTGTCATTTAAGGAATTCACCTGTATTCGACAGAGAGGATACCCATAATACAAATTTTCTTCTTCTCTAAATTTATTATGGAAAATTCAGTAGAGAATCAAAAGCTTATTTATTTCATCGCGATCATATTTGCATATTCTCGATCAGCAGAAAGCATAGCAAACTTACATGAACCTAGAATTTAAGTGCTTACTAATGTTACGATTTCGCTAGCAAAATACGCGGTTCCGACATTTTTTTTATTTATTTATTTAAATGGCTTTCGACCTTATCAGCCACACAGCCAAGTTCTTTGCGTTTTATGGCAATTCACATTTCATTACTTTACAGTTCTATTTACATAGTTTAACAATTTATATTTCATTTTCCTATGCAGTTTAAAAAATATATAATTTACATTATAGTTCTATACACAATAGTTACGGTTCCGATTGTTTTAAACAAATGATCTACAAAAATTGATTACCAACGACGGACGATACCATCAACGAACACTTGGACCCGTTCGGAATTGATTTGAAACCTGACAGTATTGCTAGTTTGATGCAGTTTTTATTAGCATAAATTCGAACATGATGTGATTTTATGTCTAAGATAGGTGCACTGTCGATAATAGGCAGGTACGCAGAGTGTAAATCGGATAACACGAAATGTACTCAGTTTGTACATCATAAATCTGTCAGATAATAAATTCAAAAATTACTAGAAAAAACTTCAAAGCACTTGTAAATCTTAGCTTGAAAGCTAATGGAATTCTAAATAAACAAAACAATTTTGAAACCCAGACTACGCGTATTCCGACATACGCTTGGTTTTCATTTCCAAAGGAAAATCTAACACTTTTCTCTAAATATTTACGAAGATTTACAATTTAACCGTCTAATTACTATGATTTTAGCAATTTTATATAAACTTTAATTTTAAAACTTCCTCTTTTTATACAAGAAAACTTACATTATATCCACCACCGCTTCTAACAAACCAAACAATAGTGACGGACGGCAAGCACAACAATCAACGATTTCTTGTGATTGTTGGAGCTACAGAGCGATGCTCTCTTTGTTTAAGCCGACAATTATACTCTACTATAAGCGAATGAGCACAGCCCCCCGGATCGCATTTGAAAAAGCGCTAGAACAACCTAAAAACAAATATTCATAACAATAAAAGTAGACGTGTTTCGACACCAAAGTATAAAAGAAGTTTTTTTTTTGTATAACACTAATTTCGATTACTATTTTCGAAATGCGGGTGTCACTCCCAAACGGGTGACACCCGGGGCGGACCGCCCCCACCGCCACCCCCCATAGCTACGCCACTGGGGAGACTATCTACTGCAGTTTGCACACAGTTGTGCACAATGTTTGCTCCACATCCGATTCCATTGATTTCCCGCCCTAGGCTATTCTTGAGTCGATGAAAAACGTTGTTTTTCATTGCTCTTTTCACACCTCCGAAGTTAGTGTTGCAGTTATCTCCACAAAAGCCAATTGCTTTGTTGTTCAAATCGTTTTGCAACAGGACAGAGCATAAGTGATTTGTCAGCGTTTCCGATGTTTCACCCGCCACAGATTTGAAATCTAAAAGCTTTACTTGCACACCTGAATTAGGATTAAAATAGCGCATAACAATTGACACAACTTTTATCTCCTTTCTGTTTGATGCATCCATGCATACAGATACATAGTTTGACTTAGTTAAGTCTTCTTTAAGCTCTTCCTGAGCTAAAGGAGCTATGACATTTAAAACTATTGCCTCACACTTAGTTTTTCCGAGTGAGAATTTAGGCTCAAAAAACTTGGCAATCAGTTTTGATGAACAAGAGTTCGAATTGAAACTTAGGCTATGGTTTGCTGTGTGGTAAGCAAAAGTCACCTCTTTCGCTGCTAAGTTTTTGTCATTAGAACTCGCAGTCTTAAAAAAAAACTACTCATTTTTGACGAGCCAGCAGCACATGCTAAATTCTTTTTGTGTTTAACAGACTGCAAATGATCTTTTATATCGGATCGCCCACCGTGAACAACCGAAAACTCAGAATTGCAATGCAAGCATTTAACTCTATCGCCTTGACCACCGGTACATACCTTTTTCAAAAAAGTAAATTCATTCTGTAAATCTTCAGTGAATTTACACGAACGTTTTGGCATTTTCACAGAGAAAGCATGAACTTAAACTTGAAACATAAATTCTGTAAAACAGCGTTAGCTCACTAACACAACAGGCACCGTAGGCTAGGCTGGAACAGACTGACATTTCTATCGCAGGCGACTTTCGCCGGGGTGAAGGTGGGCGAGTCCAATGTTACAGTAACATTGTTACTGCACACGAGGAGTGTAATACTAAGGCTGGTCGTCCACTGCAAGCGTAATTGAGCGATTAACAACTCAAGCAACTATAAACGACTTTGAATGGGGGACAAGGACCGACTGAGGCCGTCCACTGTAGCCGACTAAGTCATGCGACTGTGATTGTTGCAACAGTTGTGCTAGTGATTTCGTGCGAATATTTTAAGAGTTTCAAAATTATGTGAAATGGATGCAGAGACCACTTATTTTTTGGATGTCCCTGCCTGACGACGCATCGTAGACATCGTTCGTGTTAGAAAAACGGAATTTATTAGGAGAATTCCACCTACAAATCCTCGTCCAGCCATCCGGTTCACTCCAGGCGAATACCGAGATGGTTCATTCAAAAGGACATCCGGATTCCTTCCCGTTCCTTACCCCCAGTCCCTTCCCGCCTCTAATGACCTCGACGTAGACGAGGCGAAAAGCCAGAAACAAATAATGATAATAATTTAGTTTTATAGGTCTATTTGCAAATAATAATAATAATTTCTTAAACTTTTTTAACTAAACTATAATAGAAACAAAACTGTTTACATTCCTTACCAAATACTCGACAAACACCGGTGTTTTTTTGGCACGTTTGAAAGTTTTACAAATATTTTTTACTGGGATAGGAGTGAACAGCGTCGTCGGGTTCAGGTAATCTATTGTTCGGGCGTCAGAGATGGAAATGGAGTGTTTCATTGAGTGGACCTGGGCGATGAATATGGAAAAGATGGGTTTGGAGATGTCCTTATCGGTGAAAACTTGCTCAGTTTATTACAAACTGCCAGTTACCTATGAAGAGGAACGTTCTTTAGAAGTAGTAAAACACTGAAAAAACTCAGTATTACTATCTCCCTAAGCGGCCCTGCTAATAATTGTAATTTTTCCCTCTCGATTTCAAGAAAATGTTTGTCAGAAATGCTATGATCAATTTGTTTGCGCTTAGTCAGGGTAGGGTGGAATCCAATTGTTGTTGGTTGAACGGATGGGTTGGAGCGTTGCACATTTATTGCACTGGTGCTCAAAGTTTCAAAGAAGGTGAATTGACGCCATGTCCCAAACTATCTTCCGTGTCTTTCCAGTTATCTTGTCCAGAAGCCCCTTTGGAGATTTGTTTCTTTTTAGTTCCCTCGGTTCAGTAATATATCTGGTATTTGAATGATTAATATATTGAATCGAATTAATAATTAATTGCGATGGACCGTATGCTCCGGTGGAAATTTCCCTAGTCATCTAATTACCACCTTCTTAGTATTTTTTATCATTTTATATCCTTTGAGTGTTTAAATTCCTCCCCATCTACTTCTGTCATTTACGAATTTTAATTTTAAATTCCTTCAGCGTTTTTGATAAATTATTCATCACTTCACTAGATAATTTATTCCAGCCCATGACGCTCGTATCCACAAAAAAATAAAAATAAAATCCTACTCCCTTATGCGTGAAATCGAGTGCGGAAGTGCCAGCTTGTACTCATGGTCATATTTTCCCTTCCATGCACTCTTCCTAATTCTTTGACCAATATCCCTCCAAGCCCCATCACCAACATATGCCCTGTACATTCCTAGCACTCTCTTCACCCTCCTCCTTTCCTCCAATGACTCCCAACCCAGCTCCTTCATCACATCAATTACGGACTGGGTCTTGCGGTAATTTACACAAACAAATTTTGCTGCTCTCCTTTGCACTCTCTCCAACTCCTGTATTTGATACCAAAATCTTGCTCCCAAACTACACCACCATATTCAAGCAACGGTCTGCTAATGTTTTGTAATCCAATTCCCTGTCTTCTTTGGTACATTCTTTCCTGACCCTCTTCAGCAAATGAAGGATTTTATAAACCTTTCCTACTACCTGTCAGTGTGTTCTGCCCAGCTGAGTTTATTATCAAACGTTATGGCAAGTTATTTACTACTTCAAGCTATCAACAAACAGTTTTGTCCCATCTTATAATCATAAGGAATCTTTAGCTACTTATCTGTGTACCTAATATGTTTGCAGTCTTCTACGCTGTGATAGCATGGAAGAAACGTTAGTTAAACCACAAATATGCGAGTGCAGTTACATAATGATACAGCATCAGGCAATATGCGACTGAACTTCTTAAAATAAATTAAGACTGGATTGTGATAGATGCGAACGGAATGATTACATCAAGTTGTGAACTCTGTAATCTTGTCGGAAATACTTTCTAAAGAATACAAATATTCATTCAAGAAATACAAATTTTATAGATATTTTCTATCAGGTGTGCTTGATGTAATAATGCAGCTGTTGAGTATACTTTATATATGTAATTTAAATGTAACTGTAGAGTAATCGTAAATATCGCAATCTCAAAAAGTATAGTTAAAGTATACAGGTTATAAATTTTAAAGTACCTATGATACTAAACTTGTCAACATTACCTACCATCTTTACTATCCATTTATTCTGCAACTTTTTCCCCACACTTTTCGCTAAATATCACGTGTCTCTCATATATCACAACGGTATTTTCTCATTTACGGCACTGATTAATTTCTCACTACCCATATTGATGAGTAAAACGAACAAAAACGGAGATATACACGAAAAGTAACGTGGAGCGTAGAATACGTAACAGCTGCTACAAGCGATTAATCCAACTCCAGTAGGACCAGTCGCTCGTCGCCTGCCGTCGGCTACAATCGGTCTCTCAAGATCGCTCGCAGTGGACGCGTTCAGTAACGTTCCGTGTGTTGGGATCAGTCGCATCAATACGCGCGACTACGCGAGACCTGTTAGTCGCTCAAATACGCTTGCAGTGGACGACCGTCCTAATACAATACTGGACTCGCCCGGAGAGCCCATGCGCATGGTCATGATTGGAGAGAGAAGGCGATGTGATGACAATATTTTTATATTTATTTATTAGCAGACCCTCATTCTTTTATAGTTTTCACTTTTCATACAGCACAGTTAAATAAATGACAAAAGAACTATCCTAAGTTATACTTCAGGCCGGTCGTCCACTGCAAGCGTATTTGAGCGACTAACAGGTCTCGCGTAGTCGCGCGTATTGGTGCGACTGATCCCAACACACGGAACGTTACTGAACAGCGTTCACTGCGAGCGATCTTGAGAGACCGATTGTAGCCGACGGCAGGCGACGAGCGACGGGTCCTACCGGAGTTGGATTAATCGCTTGTAGCAGCCATTACATATTATACGCTCCACGTTACTTTTCGTGTATACCTCTGTCTTTGTTCGTTTTACCTATCTATATGCGTAATGAGAAATTAATCAGTGCCTTAAATCAGTAAACACTGTTGTGGTATACCATAGACAAGCGGCACTACTCAAGTGATATTCAGCAGAAATTGTGGGAAAAAGTTGCAGAAATAATTTTCAGTAAAAAAGGTAGGTTATCATGACATATATTATCGTAGGTACTTTAAAATTCATACCCTGTATAAGTACACTTAAATAAAACTTTTTGAAATTGCAATATTAACGATTACTCTAAATTTATATTTAAATTACACTTAATACCTTCATTATTATATAAATTACACCTGCTAATAAAATATCTCCAAAATTTGTATTTCTTGAAATAATATTTGCATTTTTTTTAGAAAACATATTAATCATGAAAATGCAAGGTATTTCACTACCGGAAATTTCCACAAAACGGAGGTTCTCAACAAAATGATTTGCAAGGTACCGAAAGTAATTTCGGACATGGTATCAATTCGCCTTCTTTGAAACGCTTAGCATCCGCAACGCTCCAACCCATCCTTTCAACCACCAAGACTAAGCGCAGAAAAAGCAATTTTAACAAATAGTTTCTTGAAATAAAGAGAGCAAAATTAAAATTATTAACAGTGCCGTTTAAGGAGCTAGTAATATTCAGATTTTTTTTAGTTTAGTCCTGTTTCTGAATCAAGTTCCTTTTCATTGGGCAGTATGGAATAAATTGCGGAATACATTTTGTCTGATGAGGCCCAACTCCATCTCCACATGTAGCTTCTCCAATTTCATCGACCAGGTAAGCTCAGTGAAACACTCCTTTTCCATCTCTGACACCCCCAACAATAGATTACAAACCACCTGAACCCGATAACGCCGTTCACCCCTACTCCGATGAAATTTCTTCGTAAACTTTTGAAATGTGCCGTAAAAAATCGGTGTTGCTCGAGTATTATTTGGTAAAGAATGTAAACTTTTGTTTCTTTTTCATTAGACAGTAATTTTTTTAAATATTATTATTATTGTTTTGTTTATTGCTTTAGGCCTTGACGACGTCGCTGTCGCTATAGGAGGGTAGGGACTGAGGGCAAGGAATGGGAATCAATTCGGCCATCGCATTTTGAAAGAACCATCTCGGCATTCGCCTAGAGTGATTTTGTGAAACCATGGAAAACCCAAACCTGAATTGCCGGACGGGGATTCAAATCCGCTTCCTCCGAGGTCATAGCGTTACCGCTCACCCAGCACGGGCGGTGAGAAACTCGCAAATAGCTTACGTTGACTTTACTTTTATGCGATTTTTAAATTACTTAGTATTTTATAATTTCAGTTGCTTTAGGGGGCGTCGACAGCAAGGTCATTAGCGTTATAATTTCACCTTGTCTTCCATTTTCTGAATGTTATGGAATTTTTCGGTTCGAGTCATAGATGTTCCGTGGGAGTTTTTGTCGCTTTGAAATTAGACTCTTTGGTAACTGAAGGACTTATAGCATTTTAAATACGCTGAAATATCTCCGGGCTCAATCTGTAATACTTATTAAATTTCTGTGTCCAAATCACCATGTAGGTGGAGGAATTCTTCAAATGAATTCCGTCTTGATAACATTGAATTTACCCAACGCGAGAAATTTCCACGATGTTTCGCCAGGCAAGGACTTTCTATTTCACAAAATTTGGAAAAACTTAAAATATTTGCACCAAATCACTGGCACACCTGTTAGCGGCGAAAGACGCGGTCGAGAACTGCTCCAACAATCATAGTCGCAGGACTCTTTCGGCTATAGTGGACGCCCTCACTCGCTCCCTGTGGCCCCACTCAAAGTCGTCTATAGTTGCTCGAGTTGTTATTCGCTCAAATACGCTTGCAGTGGACTACCAGCCTCACAGTTAATTGTTTTAAGGCATTTTTGGTCATCTATATCTATAAATTATAGTTTATAACCAAATTTAATTTTTACCGGGACGGAAGGTAAACCGGCCGGGACACCGGGACTTTGTCTAAAAATCGGGACTGTCCCGGTCAAACCAGGACGTCTGGCAAGCCTACCCATGAGCATAGACGTCAACATTAATCAGTAATCGACTTGGAGCGATATCTGTATTACCTACGTCACGCGCCGCCTGACCGGGCAAGAATATCGTCGACATCGCACGTGTGCGCGTCATGCTACGTGAGGTCTCTGCTGTGTGGTAAGTGTAAGTTTAATTTGTGATGAGCCGCACACAAGCAACTCTACTCCTCGCAACAGCGTGCAAATTCTAACCAACCATCCGTCGCTCTCCACCCGACCTATGCGTAGCGGCAGCGGCAGCGGCTCGCAGGCTCTCCTCATTCCTAATCAAGCTGGTGAACAAAACGTGTGCTTTGAGAGCATGCTACGCTTAGTTTCCATAGATAAATTCGTCCTGCGAAATCGTAATCTGAGGCACCCACCTCAGCTTAGTATAGCCCAGCAGATCCAACCAGAAGATGGAATTTCTGCAAATTCAGTTAAACAGAAGAAAAGGTACAATTTTCAAAGTAAGTGGCAGATAATTATTCCATGGATGCTAAAATGATGATATAGATAATGTGTTCCGCCAAATCTGTAAAGAAACCATGTCTATCATCAAGCGGAAATGAGTACATTAAGGCACACATTGAACGTGGATTTTCATCATGAAATAAAGATATAAAGATTTTAAAAGAATGAAAAGCCTGAATTTCACTGTTTCTTTTTTTTTCTTATGGCTTTACGCCTCACCGATGTCGAGGTCATTGGAGGCGGGATGGGACTGAGAACAAGGAACGGGAAGGAATTCGGCCATGACCTTTTTGGAGGAAGCATCCCGGAGTGATTTGGGGAAACCATACAAAACCCAAATCTGTATGCCAGGACGGGGATTCGAAACGGCGTCCTCCCGAATGCCAGGCCAGAGCGTTAACCCGTAACCCACCACTCTCGGTCGTTATTAGTGACCGGACGCCTAGCCATAAGAGACCACGAGGACGAATATTCAAATTACATTCGATGTTGAAGCCTTGATCACAGGATATTCTCGAGTTAAAAACGTGAAACAAATACGGTTGGTAGTTAGACGATATTAGTAACGAAGCATGTACAATTTTGAGTGACGAAGTACTACATAAAATAATCACAGTAGTACAAAATGCGGTCCATTATTCGGTTATGGTTGATAAAACTAGCGATATTTCCAGCAATGAACAAGTCCAATTCTTCTTTCGTTACATGGGCGCAAAGTGTAATATACAAGAAGCTTTTATCGGCCTCTCTAACACGGTATCAACAATATCCCACAAAATTTGTTTGAAATTTTTCAGTCACTAAAGTACTAAGAAGGTTCGACATAAATATCAAGATGTGTAGGGGTCTATATACAGATAGTGCTTCTGATGTTAACGCGCATACTTTCTTCTCTCTTTTTTTTTTTTTTTTTTTAAAGAAGCTTTACGCCTCGTCGACGGCTAAGGTCATTAGAGGCGGGATGAGACTGGGGACAAGGAACGGGAAGGAATTTAGCCATGACCTTTTTGAAAGAAGCATCCCGGCATTCGCCTGTAGTGATTTGGGGAAACCAAGAAAAATCCAAATCTGGATGCTCTGACGGCGATTCTAACCCGCGTCCTCCCGAATGCGAAGCCAAAACGTTAACCGTTCACCCATCACGCTCGGTCGCGCGCATACTGGCGTTCAGTTGTGGAGTGAAACTATCGAAGCAGGGGTTGTTCATGTGCATTCACCGCTCACTCGTTAAATCTGGTTGTTCAAGACACTATGACAGAAGTACTCGTAATAAGAGATTTTTTAGCGTGTTGTTACGTGATTCACCGAAACACCAGGCTTATTTTGAATCACTACAGGCAGATGGCGATGCCAAAACCTCTCTTATCGGTATTTTTGACCAACAAGATAGTGTTGTGGTATATCTTCCTTGAAAACTATTTTAAACAATTATAGTGTACTGCTGTGTTGTTTGAACGACAAAAAATGTCAGAAAAATTGTTTTTAAAATGTCTTAAAATTTTTGAATTTCTTTTTATCATTTCTGATAGAAAGTTTCGTACGTTTCGAAGATCTAAATGCAACTTTACAGATGATTTCTTTGCAACTGCAAAAAGCTGCAGATAATATTAAAGCTGTCAAGCACGTCATATCATCTCAACGAACTGACGAAAATTTTAAAAACCTTTGTCTCAATTTTTATATTGGATCATCAAAAAACCACATTAATAACTCCAAATATAAGGAGGATACGTATACGTATAGACAATTCATCAAGTGAACCGCACCAATTTTCATCGCCAGCTGACTCATATAAAAGGTATATCTTGTAGTTTTAGATAAATACTATGACCCATTTGAATATCGTGACACAAGCAGCAGTTACATGAAAGGGTTCCACGAAGATCACTTTGATATTGATCGTTTGGTTCTTCATCGTGAGTAGGGAGAGAACAAGAGTGGCGGCTCGTACCCCGGACCAAAAAAGTGTAACATCAAAGGATGCCGCCTCCCTTCCTTGTAATCTATACCCCCTCCACTCCCCTCCTTGTAACCTGATACCCTCCGCCGACCTTGAAAACCCCCACCCCTCTCCACTAACCTCAGTTTCCCCTCATTGTAACCTGATACCCTACCGCTGACCTTGAAACCTCCCCGTCCCCTCCTTCTAACTGATACCCCCTCCCCTCCCCTCCTTGTAACCTGATACCCTTCCGCCGACCTTGAAACCCCCCTCCCCTCTTTGTAACCTGATACCTCCTCCCCTCCCCTCCATGTAACCTGATACCCTACCGTTGACCTTGAAAGCTCAGTTTCCCCTCCTTGTAACCTGACACCATTCCGCTGACCTTGAAACCTCAGTTTCCCCTCTTTGCAACCTGATACCCTGTGCAGGTGTTCCTTCCGTGTAACCTGATATACTACCATTGACCTTGAAACCCGATACTCTATGCAGGTGTTCCAGTGTAACCTGCAACCCTGCCGTTGGCCTTGAAACCTGATACCCTTTGCAGGTACAAACCTGTTGTAACCTGATACGCTACCGCCGACCTTGAATTCGAAACATCGGGCAGGTACAAATCTGTTGTAACCTGATACCCTGCCTCTGACCTGGAATTCGAAACCCCTCGCCGACATCCGGTTTGTAATCGATACGCCGCGCAAGAAACCGGATTGTAGAGCGGGCGGGCAGGTACAAACCTGTTGTAACGTGATACCCCGCTCCGAGAACCAGTATTTTTAGAGCGGACGGGCGAACAAAAACCGATTCTCGCTACCTGGAAACGTGCGGCCATACAATATAAGACACCAGTCTACGCCATTCCACCGTCATTCGAATTGCAGCTCTTGAACGGTGCACATCGTAGCTACCTCGCTCGCAAGAAGTCTTCAGAAAATATTGCCTTTAACGACATGGAACTTCCAAATGACTTGGACATTGAAACTAACGACCGTCTCAACACTGGTAAGTTTTTTATATGTAAATACTTAGTTGTTTTATTCTTTTTTAAATATTTTCTTCTGTCCCCAGATATAAGTGATTACGAAAATTATTTACTCTCTTTTCTTGACGGTGAGTAGTGATATATATATATATATATATATAACTTTACTTGTATTTCTTTGTGCGTGTTTTCACTAATATATTCCCTCTTTTGTATTTCAGACATGCCAAGCAAGCGAAGCACGACTCCGGAGTTACCGAGTCCCAAACGGCCAAACATTACAAACGGTAAGTGTTAAGTTTTTATTATTTGAAGAAATGTATTTTCTTTTTTCATGTTACAGTAATATTTTTTTTTCTGTTTCAGATTTCAATCCGGCAGGTTCATGGGTATGCCTTCGTCCAATTTTATACCAACACCACATCAATGGGTTATCCCACCGTCTCCAGCAAATCTACCACAGCCACCGTCACACTGGAATGGTGAAAACATAATTTAACATAATCTTTTTTACTGCAATTTGAAAAGGTAAATATTTTTAATGTTTTCTTCATTTTAGATTCAATGCAGCCGACTCCAAGCCAGGCGGGAACTTGGAGTATGCCTTCTTCCAGTTTTGTAGCCACACCACATCAATGGATTATTCCATCGGCTCAAACAATTCAACCACCGTCGCAATGGAATGGTGAGCTCATATTCAAATGAAACGATAAACTTTTTTATTGTTATTCGAAAAAAATTATTTATTTTCACGTTTTTAGATTCAATGCAGCCGTCTCCAAGTCTGGCAGGAACTCGGAGTATGCCTTTGTCTAGGTTTTTACCCACACCGCATCGATGGGTTATTCCATCATCTCAAACAATTCAACAACCGTCCTACTGGAATTGTAAGTTCATTATATAATACAATTACTTTTTTATTGTTAAAAAAATATTTACTTTTAATTTTTTCTGTTTCAGATTCAATGCAACCGTCTTTTAGCCTGGGATCATGGAGAATGCCATCGTCCAGTTTCGTACCCACACCGCATCAATGGGTTATTCCATCATCTCAAGCTATTCAGCCACCGATGCTCCAGAATGGTAAGAACATTATTTTTACCTACTTAGTATAATCATGTTAGAGTATTTTTCTCCCATATGACACTATTTATTTGTCTCTTTCAGGTTCTGGGTCAGGCGTAAACAGGAACGAGCCTGCGGCCAGGAGGAATGAGCCTCCTCCACCACCAATGTGGCCGCCTTGGGAGACTCCTTCCGCACCAATTCCGGGACCAAGCATCGCACCTACATGGCGATTAGCCGCCGTGGTGGGACCAAGCACCGCACCCACGCCCGCTGTGGCGGGCCCAAGCCATCAGTCTACCATGTCGGTACAAAGCACTGCACCCGTGCCCGCCGTGGCGGGACCAAGCCAACAGACCACTACGCCTCCTGACATAGCAGGCAGTTCTCAGCCGACACCACCAAGCAGCCAAGCAGCTGCCAGCACATCCACGTCGGCAGCATATAGTAATAGTCCAGTAGCATCAAGCAGCCAAGCAGCAACAGAGGGTGAATTAGCAGCATCGTCCTTAGTCCTTGAAAACAGGAAAAGTGCATTTAAGAGTAGAATATATTCCGGCACAATTCAAAATTCTCCAAATTATATTGAACCTGTTAATTTCATTTATGTATTGTTTGATCTTTTGAATAAAAAAAATCCGCGAAATTGTTGATAATTAGTCCTCCCCGTCTGTAAAGGTTCAGGTTGGGCTGGTTACTTTATTCAGAAGGATCTAAATTTCAAACCGCCCGTTTGTGTTTTTTCACAAAGATGCGTGAGATCACAAGGAGCACTTGCCTGTCGGATTGGTATGAAAAATATGTGAAGTCGGAGAGCATTGTAAAATTAAGTAAGTTCCAAGAGCACGACAGTGGCAAAACTCTTGATAGAATAATATCCCTCGACATTAATATTTCTAAATTCGAACCTTTCTATCGGGGGTCATCAAATGTTGGTCTGTAGAAAAAAGGCCATTGTCAATGTAGAAAACAAAGACGAAAAATGCTTTCTATGGACGCTTCTTGCTACTCAAGTAAAGGCGCCAAAAAAAATGATGACCGACTTTATAATTATAGAAAAGCATACGCCATCCATAATTTCGATTTTTCAGGTATAAAGTTTCCGGTAAAACTCTCTGATATTTCAAAATTCGAGAGGCAAAATTCAGAATATTCAGTAAATGTTTTCGGTCTGGATGTAGTTAAAGGTAGGCATGTAGTTTCTGGGGCCCTTCATCACACTGCAGACAAACGCGTTAAACACATTAACATGTTGATGATTACCGACAGTAATGGTAAATTCCATTATTGTTGGATTCACGACCTGTCGCGGCTAGTTAGTTCTTCATTAAGTAATTATAATGGTGCTTTGCACATTTCTGACATATATCTGCAACATTTCGGACGCAAAGATCTTCTGGACCGCCACGAGATCGATTGCGCAAGGGTCGATTGTGTAGGAGTTGATCTACCCGGCGACGACTATATGACCTTAAAGTTTAAGGATTTTGTACACAAGCAGCGTGTACCCGTTGTCGTTTACGCGGATTTCGAAAGTTTGTTGCAACCTTATGATACGTGCAGTCCACCCAACGCCTCTCACACTACTACGGTCCAGAAACATATCCCTTTCGCTGCCTCATACCAGGTCGTTTGTGCGGACGTACCTAGTCTGTCGCATTTCGACTCCTACTCGGGTGTAAATCCCGAGAAATGGATTGTTGACGAACTTGTCAATCTTGCCAAGTATGTCGATAAAATTTACAAGAGATGTATCGCTCTTGTAATGACAGATGAGCAGGAAGCAGAATTTGCTGATGCTGCAGTATGCCACATTTGTGAGAAAGACATTGAACCGGGGACTGTCAAGGTTCGCGATCACTGTCGTATCACAGGGAATTTTAGAGGGGCTGCACATAACGACTTCAATTTGCAGTATCAAAATAAAAGGTACATACCCATTTTCTTTCACAATCTTCTGGATATGACGCACACTTCAAAGTTATGTCTTTATCAATACTCGACGGCGATGGGATGGATGTGCTTCCCATCAACACAGAACGATACATTTCTTTTTTCTAAAAATATTGAATACACTTCAAACACATTAAGGTTTCTGTACTCATACCGTTTCATGCAGTCCCCATTAGACAAACTGGTTGGGACTCTTGAGGACGGCGATATGAACATTACCCATCGTCATTTCACCAACCCCGAGAAGTTTCAACTTGTTAAGCGGAAAGGAGTCTTCCCTTACGAATATATGGATTCGTGGGATAAACTCGACGCTCCCTCCAAAGTTTAAATTTTATAGTTCGTTGTCAGAGTCAGAAATTTCTGATGAAGATTACGAACAAGCGACACAAGTGTGGCGGACTTTCCAGATCTAGACTTTGAGAGAATATGCAAGTCTGTACATGGGCACAGATGTACGGCTATTTGCAGATCTGTTTGAGAAATTTAGGAGTGTATGTTTGGGGAAATACACCCTGGACCCCGCCCACAACTTCACATCCCCAGACCTTTCGTGGCAGGCCATGTTAAGGAGCACGCGTTTTGAACTGGACCTTCTGACGGATATCGACATGCTGCTCCTTTTCAAACGAGGAATTCGCGGAGGTATTTGTCAGTGCGTGCATAGATATGCCAAGGCAAATAACCGGTACATGTCGGAGTACAACCGCGAGGCGCCTGAAGATTTTATAATATACTTCGACGTAAACAATCTCTACAGCTGGGCCATGTCGGAGTATCTACCCTCTGGTGGGTTTCAATGGCTATCATCTAAGGAGATTGCTAGCATAGATTTCACGTGCCTCGGGGATTCGTATTGGAGGTAGATCTTACGATTCTCCTGGATCAACACGACGTTCTAGCAGACCTGCCGCCATGTCCAGACCACAAAGCTCCTGTAGGTTCTACCCTCCCCAAGCTGATGACCACGCTGGAGAACAAGGTACGGTATGTTCTCCATTACCGAGTCCTCCAACAATGTGCAGGCTTGAGGTTGCAGGTTACGAACATTCATCGGGTAATATCTTTCAATCAGTCACCGTCGTTGAAAGATTACATATCTCTCAATACGTGTTCTCGTCGTCAGGCAAAATCAGATTTTGAGTGAGATTTTTACAAATTGATGAACAACTCAATTTTCGGCACGACTATGGAGAACATTCGAAAACACCGCGACGTGAAATTGTGTACTAAATGGACGGGCCGCCGCGGTGCCCGCAAACACATCGAGTCACCGCGCTTTAAGCGAGCAACAATTTTCAACGAAGACTTTGTGGCCGTGGAAATGGCGAAAGTTAGGCTTGTATTCAATAAGCCAGTGTACGAGGTGTGTTCAGAAAATAACAGGAATTTTTAAATTTCGCGGGTTTGGAGAGTCCAATTGTCAAAAATAAAAAAAAAAATATTATGTTTGTATACATGCCCTGGAAATATGATAAAATTTTCAGCTGTATTCATTGCTTACTTTGTCTGTGGCAGCCGCTAAGGTTAGACGTGTTTTTATGAGCTCGGCGATTTTCGTTTGTTAAAAGAAATGGATCAAAGAATTTGTATCAAATTTTGCGTAAAAAATGAAATAAAGTGTAACAAAGTGTGTGATATGTTAACAAAGGCCTATGGTCGTATGTTGGAGTGTGCATTCTTGACCTTTCTAAACTGAGGATGTAACGATTCCATTATGAATTTGCTATTCCTCAGTTTAGAAGCCCTAAATTACTTTATATGGACACGGACCGCTTCATTTACTTGGTGCGAAACTGTGATCCATATGAAGTGATGCGCCGCAACAGAGATGAGTTCGATACTTCCGGATATAGTACCGACAACCGTTTCGGGATAGATTCCCATAATGAGAAGGTTGTCGGTGTTATGAAGGACAAAGCGAATGGCACCCTGATTGCGGAGTTTGCAGGGTTACGGTCAAAAATGTATGCATTCCAGGTTGAGTCCAACCAAACCTCTAGACGGGCTAAAGGTTTGGCGCGCTCCGTCACTAGAAAGCTGCAGATGGAGGATTATATAAATTGTCTCAAGGGTGAAACACCAAAATACCATATGCAGCAAAGAATCACATCAACTCTGCACGTTGAGCAACCGCCACCGTGAGCAGCAGTCGTCGACTTTCTTGTGTGTTTAATCTAAAGTGTGCTAGATAGACTTTGTTTTTATCTTTGAATTTTCTGTGTAGGCAGTGAGTCAGCAGTCGAGCAACCGCCGCCGTGAGCAGCAGTCGTTGACTTTCTTGCGTGTTTAATCTAAAGGGTACTAGATAGACTTTGTTTTTCTTTGAATTTTCTGAGAGTCAGCAGTAGTCAGTTGAGCCTCAGCGGCCGTAGCCGACTTTTGTGTGTGATTTGTATTTTGTTGGTTTTTGTGTTATCTTTGAATAATTCCTTTTTAGGTTGTGATCCAGTGAGTTGAGCCTCTGCGTCCGTAGCAGCAGTAGCCGAATTGTTGTGCGATCTGAAATTTGCTGGTTTCGTCATATCTTAAATATTTCCTGTTTAGGTAGTGATCCATTCAGTTGAGCTGTAGCAGCTGCCTGATTTTTCTGATTAATTTTTTTGTGACTCTGTGTTTGGTTGTTTGAGGGATATGGTTTGCGCAATGTGTTACAGTAGGCGTCAGGCTCTAGAAGAGATTCGTACTACGATGGCATCTCTTCAGGCACAGGTGTGGTGCATGTTAGATGACGAGCGGCAGTGCGTCGAAGAATTACCGGAGGCTACTGATGTAGAACCGGCAAGTGAGGATTGTCAGGTTAAAGGGAACGACTGGCTCCGGGTGGATAGGACAAAGGCATCAAAACCGACGGGAAAATGGTATCTTGTCCCAAAGTAATGCGTTTTCAGTTTTGCAGGAGGTTGAAGATCTTAGTGCGAATGGCCCAGAAGCACAGCAGCGAAGAGTTACTCGCAGACACCGAGTGATACCAGGGAAAGGATTACTTATCATTGGAAGCTCCAACGTCCGACGTCTAGAGAAACCCCTACGAGACCTAGCTGAGAAGAATGGTGCAGACCCTCGTACTAACGTTCATTCTGTTTCTCTTCCAGGAGCAACCGTGCCACGAGTCATGGAGGCTATACCAAAAGCGATTAGAGAATCGAACTGCCGTCAGTTAAGGGTAGCTGCGCACGTCGGTACTAACGACTCGTGTCATGTTTCTGTTTCAGACATAGTGAAATATATGGACAAGTCGGGCCACAAGGCGTATGAAGCCGCCCGGGAAAATTCTGTTTCATTGCAGTTCTCAATTTGTAGTGTCGTGCCGCGCACCGATTGTGGGGAGACCATATGGTGGAAGATTTATAATTTGAATTAAAGTCTACAGGAGCTGTGTCGCAGAAACAACTGGGGCTTCGTCGATCTTCGACCGATGATAGCTGCCAGCTGGGACGCATTTGATAGGTCGGGCGTCCACTACACACCGAGAATGGCGATCAAGGTGGCTGCTAAAATATGGAACCATCTTGTTGTTAATTATTTTTTAGGAACACCGTGAGGCCCGAGGATCCCTCAGTTCAACGAAGAAGACTCGTCGTTAATCTAGATCTTGGTTCTGGAAGTGACGGCGTGAATAAATCGAAATTTACAGCTCCAAATACTTCACCCGATTCCTTTCAAAGTTCAAATAGTAAAAATGTGAATTTAGACTCTACAGATACAGATATTAAACCGCTAAGGATAATGGTCCTTAATTGTCGGAGTATAAGAGGGAAAGTAGCCGATTTCCACACTGCAGTTGCGACTAACGATGTTGATTTAATACTAGGAACCGAGAGCTGGTTGACGCCAGAGGTAGAATCTAGCGAAGTATTTGCTCCTCAATTCAATGTTTTTCGGAAAGACAGAACTATCTCAATGTGCGAAGGAGTGTTCGTGGCCGTTAATAAAACCGTCAATTGCTCCATAGTAAATGAAACGGAAAATTTTTGCTAGTTAATATTCGTGATGGTAAAAATTGGCAGAAGTTTAAAGTTCATAATAGGATCATTTTACCGACCTCCGGATGCTGGATTAGATAACGGGGAGTATTTTAGACAGTCATTTAATAGCTTTTCTCAAAAATTTCAGGGACATATATTGATCATGGGAAGCAATTTTAATATACCCTCTGTTAACTGGGACACATTTACGTTCAAGTCATGCGGAAGAGATAGTTTAGTAACCGAAACGTTCCTAGAATCATTCCAGCAAAATTCTCTTGAACAGATGGTCGAAGAGCCAATGCGGAGCGTCAAAGATTCGTCGTCCATTTTGGATCTCTTTCTTACAAATAATCCGGATATTGTAGATACAGATTGTATAGAAGATGGTATAAGTGATCACAAGGCGGTTGTGGTAACTTTAAATTCTAAGCTGAATTTGAAACATGATAAAGACAAACTCGTATATTGTTTCGATAAAGCAAACGATGCATTTATGGTCGATCATTTGGTGAAAAATTTAGAAACGTACAGGCTAAATACAAATTTTGAGGAACTTTGGTTTGATTTAAAACAAATTAATATGGACCGGCTTAAATCAATTTGTTCCCACGAAGTTTATTAAGGTTAGTAAGAACTTCCTGTGGTTCAATAGGGAAGTGAAACGTTTTCTCAGGAGGCAAAGGCGTTTACATGCCACGGTAAAGAAATCGGGGGACTCATTTGATCGCGCTATATTAGTCCACTTGCGAGCGGACGTGCGTAAGGCAATACGCGATGCGTTTAAAGAATTCCAAGCCAGATATTTATCCGAAGATCTGATTACTAATCCAAAAAAGTTCTGGTCATATGTCAAATTAATAAGAGGCTCTCGTAAGGTCATGCCGTCGTTGATTAATGAAAATGGGGAATTATCAGAAACTAGCGTCGAGAAAGCAGAAATATTGAATAATGTATTTAAAAAAGCTTCCACGTCAGAAAATTCTGAGGAGATTCCGATATTTAACAATCGAACCAACAAATTATGAATGATTTCGTTCTCGATGTCGAGGGAATAACTTAACTGCTTATGAATGTAAATCCCAATAAGGCTCCCGGACCAGACGGTATTCCTACAAGATTCTACTCTAGGTACGCAAAGGAAATTGCGCCGTATTTGATGAAATTATATACCGCCTTCTTGGATCAAAGAAAAATACCAGCCGAATGGAAGACCGCCATCGTAAGTCCAGTGTTCAAAAGTGGGAATGTTAATGATCCTCAAAATTATAGGCCGATGTCGTCAACCTCAATATTTTGCAGGATTTTAGAACACATCATCTATTCAAATGTCATGCGGTTTTTTGATGAAGATGAGCTTTTAAACCCAAATCAACATGGATTCAGAAAAGGCCGATGCTACGAAACACATCTTGCCACAACTTGAGCCGTATTATAGATGAGAAATCCCATGTTGATTTAGTTTTATTAGACTTCAAAAAAAGCTTTCGACACTGTGCCTCACTCAAGGTTACTTAGGATACTTCGCGGTTACGGTATATATAGACAAATATGCGATTGGGTTGTAGACTTTTTGAAGGACAGAACACAGTGTGTAGTTCTCGGCGGTGAGCGTTCATCACTTGCCGAAGTGAGGTCCGGGGTTCCCCAGGGAAGCGTGATAGGGCCTCTGTTGTTTCTCATATACATTAATGATTTGTGCGACATAATAAGGGGGATAAAAAGATTATTTGCCGATGATGCTATTATTTATCGTGAAATCACAACCCAGGATGACTGCGCTTTGTTACAAGATGATATTATGAAAATAATTGCGCGGTGTAAAAATTGGCAGTTGGAGTTAAACGCTAAAAAGTGCCAATTCATGCGTGTAAGTAAAAAGTTTACACCATTTAGCTTTGAATATACAGTTAATGGCACTGTACTTAGAACGGTAGATTCCACTAAATACCTAGCGGTAACCATTCGTAATAATTTGTCGTGGAATGAGCATATCGAGAATGTAATTGGGAAAGCAAATCGTATGCTTCGATTTCTAGGTCGTAATTTAAAACAATGTACTCCGGAAGTTAAATCGATTGCGTACAAGTCACTAGTGAGGCCTCACTTGGAATATTGTTGCTCTGTATGGGGTCCCCATTAAAAGGGATTAATGGAGGGATTAGAGATGGTCCAAAGAAGAGCCGCCCGATTCGTGACAGGTATATATAGTTGGAGGGAAAGCGTAAGTGCCATGTTGAAGGAGTTAGGTTGGGAAGACCTGGAGCACCGAAGGCGTTGCTCTCGACGGAAGCTAATTGAAAAATTCTCGACTGCCATATTTCGGAATGACAGCAAACAAATATTGCTACCAGCAACATTCATATCTCGAAATGACCGCGAAAATAAGATAAGAGAAATCAGGGCCAGAACCGATTCATTTCTCTACTCATTTTTTCCACGAGCGATTAGGGAGTGGAATAGAAAGGATTACCGGGCGAGTAAACACAAAATCGGACAGGAGTAGCTTCCGATAAAGCACTCCGGCCATCCTGATCTGGGTTTTCCATGGTTTCCCTAGATCGCTCTAGGCGAATGCTGGGATGGTTCCTCACAATAGCCCATGGGCGCCACCTGCCATATCCCTTCCAAACCATTACCTTTCCTGATAGGTGCAATGCACCCTCCGCCAAACACTTTTAGTGAATCGCGGAGTAATAGTAATAGTAATAGTTGTAAATATTGTCCAAATTTCCAAACTGGGTCTGTCTAGAATGGACGATAAACGGTATATTTTCCCCGACGGGATAGAGACCCTATCGTGGGGGCACAAATCTGTACCTGAGTGAATGTGTGTATGACATTGTATATAGTGGTTGAGTGAAGATGAAATGTACCGTTTATCTGTATATCTAGCTTGTAAATATGTAACATATTGTAAAAACTTAGCGCATTAATAAATGTATATGTAGAATAAAATAACTTAATTTTCTTGCTGCTATACAAATTGCAGATGTATATACTTTGATAAAATAGGACTACAGAAAAATTGTATGTTTTCATTGTGTAAATAAACGAAAAACTTGAGTACTGGTGGTGCTGAATTCATAGACATTATAAAATAAAACTATATAGATTGCTGAGCTGCCTGCTCATTTGCTTTGTAAAATACACTAAGTGTACATGGATTGTAAGTTTGCTGAGCTGCATACTCATTTGCGTTGTATTAGGGTAACTGAAGAGAAAAAAAGACACACAATTGTTAGAAATATTAGTTATACTTGTTTAAAAAATGTATACATTTGTTTTACATTTTAAATAAATCTATTTTATGAATCCATGAGTTATGTGATTTATCAAAACCCATCCACTTCACCAAGATCATATTTTTCCTTCTCTTTATCACTCGTTCAACCAAAAATGTACTTGTAAGTTTTGTTAGTTGTAGTTCTTGCTGGTAAAATGCTCCTGCAATATCTTTACCTTGATAATCTTTAAGTAAATAAGTTACAGGATTTGTTAATTTTACTTTACTTATGGTAAATAAAAACTTCAGTTGACCAGTTAGGCAGGTAGTAGCCTTTCTCAAACTTTTCTTTGAATCTGCTAACATTGTCACCAACTTTGGATTTTGCAGGCGTAGTAGTCTTAACACGGAAGTACACTGTTGAAAGTAGAGAGTTGTCTTTTACGTCACACGGCTTCATCTTGATGGTGCTGTGCCACTTGTTATTATAATCAGACATTAACTGAGGAAGAATTTCAATTTTTTTTTTTTTTTTTTTTTTTTTTTAACTGCTTTACGTCTCTCTAACAGCGAAGTCTTTAGAGACGGGAAAGGAGGGGGGGGGCAAGGAATGGGAAGGAATTCGGCCATGTCCTTTGAAGGAAGCATCCCGGCATTTGCCTGGAGTGATTTGGGAAACCATGGAAAACCCAAATCTGGATGCCCGGACGGGGATTCGAACCGCCGTCCTCCCGAATGCGAGACCAGAACGCTATCCGCTACACCACCACGCTAGGTAAGAAGTTCAATCCACCGATGTGAACCGCATCTGCTGAATTCCTTCCCCATCGCATTCTTGATTGTCCTGTTGAGACGCTCAACTATTGATGCTTTAAGATGTGTATATGTTGAGTAGTGATTAATACCATGGCTTGTCATGACAGTCTTAAACTTTGAATTGTAAAACTCCTTCCCGTTGTCTGTTTGTACATTTTTAGGTACACGTCGACCACTTAGTATTCTCTTCATAGCGTCTGTAACCACACTAGCGGACTTGTTCTTGAGGGGTAGAGCCCATGCAAACTTTGAATAAGTATCAATCACCATCAGTATATACTTGTATCCGCTGTTTTTACGAAAGTACGGGATCATTTCTACAATATCAGCTTGCCACAGATGGTCAAGATCTTTGATTTTTACACGCCTTCTTGGAAAATTTCTTCTTGTTGGTTTATGGAGTTCTGCCACAACTTGATCCATGTTACAGGATGATGTCTCTCTCACGAAGTTCTTGAATCACTGAGAAAATTTCGTTGGAGTGCGCTGTATGCCCTGCTGATGTTGACGCTGTAAGTAACTTTAGTCTTTCAAAGAGTTCATTCGGGTCGTCCCAATACACATATTCCCTCATGGGGAGAAGACCAGAACCCGACTGAGTGTCAAGCTTAGAGATTATGTTTTTATACTTGGTGGATGTATTTTTCAAAACTTCACTGGACGGATTGAAATTTACTCTGTGGGCAATAGTGTTGTTCAATATTACCAAATAGTTTTTCAAGTCCTTGGCAGTGTATGTTTTCGGATTTTTTAAAAACAACAACCTCATTAATCCTTGTGTTCGTATATATTCATTACCATCGATTATAATAACATCATCATCGATAGTCACAGGAGTGTTTCCAATCACTAGTGAATCATTCTTCTTTCGGATACCATACACCGAATCATAATCTCGCTCGTTTCGACTTAGTGACTTCACGAAATCTTCGATCAAGCCAGGAGACTGCCGTATATGTCGCTGAGGTAAGAAAACTCTTTCCATAGTATCTGTAACAGGTCTTAACGAATCCTTGAAAAATTTCTCATAGTCAATCTGGCCTGTCTTTAGTTCGAGTAACTTGAGTCGAATTGCATTCCTTGTTTTTATGATACCACGATTAGTTGTTGTTGTATCCATGTTTAAGCATCGAATGAAGCTTATGCGAGTTTATTGTACTATTTTATACTTGATAGTTAATGTTGCTATAAATGGTTTGTGGGGTTGGGCATTTGGGAGAGAAAAAAGTTGATCACCTTGCTTCACAAAGTTTAACCTTGCAGTTTTAATCCAGTTCAGTATTACATCAACCCTGCCCGGTTTGGCTACTGAGAGGATTACGCCATTGACGAGAATTTCATAATAGTTAAGACCTGTCTCTAGAATGTATGCTCGATCTTTAATAAAATCTGTTACCGCAATAGTTACAACCATAGTAACTACTGTCGATTGTAATTCCTTCAGAAGCATTGCTGCATCGGTAGTTGCCTTGTCAATGTATTGTTTGGATGCAACATCATCATCGTCGATGGGGTCAGCTACATGTTTGAGTATTCTACCTTGACAATCAAAATTACCGTCCTTTGTAAGAAGTATGTGTTGAGGTGGGTATACCAACACCCTCTTGTTCTGAGTCGTTGAAGTTCTCCAAAACTTGTCCATGGTTGTAATGATGACTGACCCTAGTGAGCTTGTCTATTTATTCAAAAATGAATCAAATCCGTTACGGTACCGTCCATGATACATGTCGCTGTCTTTGACAATAACCACAAATCCATGCTTGCTTGTATTCCAGCAGGAACTACATAGGTTTTTAAACTCGTTGAACGTCATATCGGTGTTGACGTGGTCGTTGTAAATGTGCTTGAGATTCATGTCATCCTGTTTAAATAGCACGATCAAGTTAGCATTGTCTCTAACCAACTGTTTCGGTATTCGGCTATATGTCTAGCACAAGTAGAAGGAATATACTGACCTGTGTCTCCCCATACAAAAGGAATCTCGTATATTATTCTGCTTGTCACACGAAACGTCATCAAACACAAAAACTGAATTTGGTAGAGCTTCAGTAGGCGGAGGTACACTTTCATTATCATTAAATGTCAAATACTGAATTTCTTTAATAGGCTTCAGAATTTCTCCTAGCAGCTGATACTTTGGCTGGAACAGTGGCTTGGAAAAAACTTATACATTTTCAAATCTAAGTCCAGCAAGGAGAGTACAAGATTAGTCTTTCCGCAGTTTGATGATCCACACACTATTGCCCTCACTGTATCGGGGAACATAGGTCCATTCTTGCTTTTGGTATTGGTATCAGCAACATCCGCATTACTCACGGGTAATGTTGCTCTCTGTTTGACGAACCACATATTGACAACATTCTGGGGTTGCTCCAGGTATATATAGACGAGCGAACAACAAATGTCAGTCAGTCGATAACAATGCCTCCTACGAGGAACAAGCAGAAGAAGGGTCAAGGCTTCCTAAACAAGCTCGTTGATAAAATGCCATTCGAGGCACACATTCCAACATACCAGTTCTGTGGACCTGGGACGAAACTGGAAAAACGGTTGGCGCTTGGGCAGAAAGGAATCAACCCTCTAGATGCAGCATGCAGGGAACATGACATTTCGTATTCTCAGGGGGAAAATAGAGCCAAAGCAAATCGTATACTCGCGGAGAATGCTTCGAACAGAATGAAGGCCAAAGATGCAAAGTTTGGTGAATGTGCTGCTCCGTTACTAGTTAACGGAGCAATGCGTGCTAAGCTAAAGTTGGGCGCCGGAATTAAAAAGAAGAAGAAAAAGAAGGGTGGTATACTCCCTTTAATACCTATTTTTGCAGGGCTGTCAGCAGCCGGAGCTCTTGCAGGAGGAGCCTCAGCTATCGCCAGAGCTGTGAAAGCAGCTAAAGAGGCAAAAAGGCAGTTGACTGAACAGAAACGGCACAATGAAACCATGGAAGCAATAGCAATGAGAGGTAAAGGATTGTATTTGAAACCATACCCGATTGATGGAGCGGGATTGAAAAAAAAGGTCCACGCAGCCGCTGACTGATGATGATATATGTAGACATGTAAAACCTTTGGGTATACCCCATTTTCGCGCTGTATTCATGCGTGATACATTACCCCAAAAAATTCGTGAACATGAATGTGGAATCGTGATCCTGGATAGTGCTGAAAATTCTGGAACACATTGGGATGCATACATCAAGTACAAGGATGGCGTAGTGAAATATTTCGACAGTTTTGGTGACTTACCTCCACCATTGGAATTGCAACGGTACTTCGCAAGTAACAGAATCCTGTACAATGTGCAAAGACATCAGAAATTCGGTACGCGTATGTGGACATTTGTGTTTAAAGTTCCTGCATGAAAATGTATGACATCAGTCTTGCATGAACATTGGTCGGGGTAACACATATGTCTATGACACTCTGTTTGTCCGGCAGTACTTCGGTCTTGGGCTGCGATTACTTTCCACCGATAGCTTTGAGTGAAGGCGATTATACTATCGGGTTAGTAGATTTCCAAACGTACAATTCGATTCCTAATATTGACGAGTCAAATTGTAAATTTCATTACTCGAAGATAGTTATTATACCCAAAGGATCTTACGATATTGACGACTTGGCAAGTTATTTGACTCGACACACTAACAACGAGAAGCTGGTTATCAGAGCAAACAACAACTCACTCAAGTGAGAGATCCAAACCTCGGTGGAAATAGACTTTGCTAAACCAAACTCAATTGGTTCACTGCTCGGATTTTCGAAAGGGGTGTTAAAGCCTGGATTTCATACCTCAGACTACACTGTGCACATATTCAAAGTTAACGCGATACGAATAGAGTGCAGCATATGTACAGGAAATTACGTTAACGATAAGCTGGGGCACACACTACACGAGTTTTTCCCAACAGTGCCGCCAGGATACAAGATTGTAGAAGTACCGGCTAATGTCATCTAACTCCCCATCACGATGAAAACGCTCAGCAACATTCACATTAGAATTGTCGACCAGGACGGTAATTTAGTGGATTTCAGAGGAGAAACCATTACCCTGAGACTGCATATAAAGAATGGGCGCTCGTTATAATAAGAAACGACATACTCAAACAGTTGTCAGTAGTGACCCGACAGTGAAACGGTTAACACCTGCTAACGTGCTCTTTCTGCAGTCATTAGGCTATACCGTTAAAAAGAATGGATGAGATGCTTGATATAACTTCAAGTGTGGAATTTGACGAATCGGTGACGCGCAAACTGTTTTTGAGTCACCAACCGCATACACCAGCCACATTTAATAACAAAGATGAGATTCGGATACCTATTCAGAACCAAGATACATATACACTGCCATGCGAAAGTTATTTGCATATTGAAGGAAGATTCGTCAAATCAGATGGATCAGGAGCTACAAATTCAATTGCCACATCCAATGCTTTTGCATTTCTGTTTGAGGAAATTCAGTTAGAACTTAATGGAGTTGAAATTGACCGAAATAGAAATGTAGGCGTAACAAGCACAATGAAGACGCTTATTTCCGCGAATCCTCAACAAATTGGCGTGTTGAACAACGCTGGATGGGGTCAACGAGATCTTGGAAATGGCTACTTTGATGTATGTATACCTTTGAGTATTCTCTTGGGTTTTTGTGAAGACTTTAAACGGATACTTGCAAATGTAAAACAGGAACTAGTACTGATTCGTGCTAGGGACGATACAAATTCATACGTACAAGATAATCCAAATCCTCAAAATAGTAAATTTACAATCAATAAACTCGCATGGGTAGTGCCTCATGTGCAAGTAGGTGAAAGAGAAAAACTAGCATTGCTTAAGATTGTAGACAGTGGTGTGGCCCTTTGAATTAATTTCAGAAGTTGGGATCTACTTGAGTACCCGCTGCTTCCTATAATTAAGTCTCAAAATTGGTCTTAGAAGACATTAACGCAACTGGAAAAACCTAGGTTCGTAATTCTAGGATTACAAACAGAAAACGCAACCCGGATGTAAGTACGGCCACGTTTGATCACTGTAATCTCGTAAATGTGAAAGTGTTCTTAAATCATGTGGCGTATCCGTACGAGAATATGAATTTAGACATTTATAAAAACAGAACCACAGTGCTGTACGATAAGTATGCATGATTCCAGCAGTCTTACTACGAACGAGATCATCCTTCGCCGCTACTAAACCGTGAAGACTTTATTGCAACTGCACCTCTCGCCGTATTGACTGTACACAACAAAATGAGTCTGTTAAGACTGAGCCTGTAGATATTCGTATGGAGTTTGAAAGCAGTGAAAATTTTCCATCCTACACCCACGCATACTGCCTAATCCTTCACGACCGTGTTGTTGAATACATACCTCTAACGAGTGTTGTGCGGAAGCTAGCAAAAATGGCGCAGCACTATTCGTCACCACGCAGTATCATGACGACCATCTTCCTGGACGCACAGGGATTCAAGACGAAAGACGGAAAGTTTATTTTCAAAGAAGTTGCTGTGTGTATAGTACGATCAGACACCATTATCGCTACACATTGCATTTCTGTAAACTCACCAAGACGTGGAGGTAACGAACCAACAGTTAGTCTACTGAAGGTTACACAAGTAGCATTCCAGGGTATTCCATGATAATTATGTGTCAGCCATCTATGTACTATTTTACATGCAATAACCAATGAAGATGACTCAATTATACGTGTTAAAGGATGTGAGAAGACTAGATGGTTCCAGAAGATTATCAGGAGGAAAGTCTGCTACAATATTGAAGATTTGAGATGTCCACCTCTAAGAGAACTCAAGAAAAATAATTTGATAAAACTTTGTAAAGGACACATATTTTGTAATGCTGTATGTGCTGTTGAAAATGTATTTTTAATTGACCAATGGTGGGTGAAATAAAAAACAAATAAGATTAAATACAATGTTTTTATTTATACAAACCCCTAAATTTATTATTAAACTTCAATTCATGAATGTCCTAGCCAAACGTAAATACGTGAACATCTTACCCCAGGTAGCGAGAGCCGGTTTTTGTTCGCCCGCCCGCTCTACAAAAACTGGTTCTCGGCGCGGGGTATCAGGTTACAACAGGTTTGTACCTGCCCGCGGTTTCGAATTCAAGGTCAGAGGCAGGATATCAGGTTACATCTGCATAGAGTATCGGGTTACAAGGCCAACGGAAGGGTTTCAGGTAACATTTTAACACTTGCACAGGGTATTGGGTTACACCGAAGGAACACCTGCATAGAGTATCAGATTACAAGGCCTACGAAGGGTTTCAGGTTACACTGGAACACCCGCATAGAGTATCGGGTTACAACAGGTTTGTACCTGCCCGCGGTTTCGAATTCAAGCTCAGAGGCAGGGTATCAGGTTACACTGGAACACACCTGCAGGTTTCAAGGTCGGTGGTAACATATCAGGTTACAAGGAGGGGAGGGGGGTTTCAAGGTCGGCGGAAGGGTATCAGGTACACGGAAGGAACACCTGCACAGGGTATCGGGTTTCAAGGCCAACGGCAGGGTTTCAGGTAACATTAGAACACCTGCACAGAGTATCGGGTTTCAAGGTCAGCGGTACGTTATTAGGTTACACGGAACTACCTGCAAAGGGTATCAGATTACAGTGGAACAACACCTGCATAGAGTATCAGGTTACAAGGAGGGGAGGGGGGTTTCAAGGTCGGCGGAATGGTGTCAGGTTACATGGAGAAGGGGGGCATCAGGTTACAAAGAGGGGAAACTGAGGTTTCAAGGTCAGCGGAATGGTGTCAGGTTACAAGGAGGGGAGGGGTGTATCAGGTTACAAAGAGGGGAGGGGGGTTTCAAGGTCAGCGGTAGGGTATCAGGTTACAAGGAGGGGAAACTGAGGTTAGTGGAGAGGGGAGGGGGGTTTCAAGGTCGGCGGAAGGGTATCAGGGGGTATCGATTACAAGGAGGGGTGGCGGCATCCTTTGATGTTACACTTTTTTGGTGCGGGGTACATGCCGCCACTCTTGTTCTCTCCCTACTATCGTGCTATCACGAACAAAAAATGTCAGACTGAACAATGGGATATATATATCGCAATACCAATATATATATATATATATATATATAACTACCCAAGATATGATGCCTGTAATCATCAAATTGTTTCAACTATTCCAGTATCGACATGCACCGCAGAACGATGATTTTAAGCATTACAGAGAAGAAAAACTGATTTGAGGAGTACTGTGGTTCAACAAGGATTTAATGATCACATGGTAGTGCACATAAACTGAGAAATAACAGATAATGTCTACCTACAAGATTTTGCGAATACATTTCTAAACAGAGCTGTAGTTTGACAAAATAAGTTTGCATTGAAAAAATATCATTACATGAATTAATATAAGAGTAGCTTCTTAAAAAAAGTTTATTAATGTTGATTTCTGGATCATATAATTCTTAGTACAGCTGTATACATAAAGTATGTACTAATACATATCTCCAACTAATAAAAATAGTTTTACACACTTTTAATATGACGACTTCACTTTTTATTATTATGATAGGTAGTATTTTTTGCGCATCTTTTATTCCATTTCCTCTGTATATTAATTACTAGCTATACCTGCGACTTCGTTCACTATAGCGATCTTTGCAGACACAAATCAAACAATAAAATTCAGATTTCTAATAGGAATACACAAATCACTGGTTATCTATCTATTACTATTATAAAGTTTATAATCTGTAACTTTGTAACATAATCACGTTAGAAAGGCCGAACCCTTTTCAATGAAGTTTAGTGTGTGTTTTTTGGCATGGAACATAATTTTGAAGATACAAAGTCTTACTTTCCTACCATGCCTGTCGGTTTGCGTATAACTAAAAATCTACTGGATGGATTTAGATGCGATTTTCACTACTATGTAAGACTGTTTGGTGCCTGAAATTTGGTTCATGTGTGTCAAGAATTTTGAAGGTTTTTATTTAAGTAGCTGGTGCCCACAACTTCGTTCGTGTTTGTAAAGAATTTTGATTGACAGCTACGACATGTAACTACCATAGAGCACGATGGAAGACTTCAGGCTAATACCACACACAAAAAAATCAATGATCTGCGCAGGGTATTTAGGCTGTAAAGTAAAATATAGGGACACATATGTCTTTGGTCGAAATATGAAAACGTCCTCTGTCGACCAGTTTCAACCATCATATCTTCCAGACCCCATATCTACCAACGTGAAACCACCATGGTGCACGTTGGGATACTTGAGGTAAATGTCACACCAGTGGACTGTGCTAGGTAGTTTTGGCTGTGGAATGAAATATTGGGACGCATGTCTATTTTTAAATCAGGTCTATCACTTTCAACCACCATATATACCACATCCCCACGTCTACCGACATGCAATCACTACAGACCACGGCGAAAAACTCTAGATTAGTATCACACTCAAACGCCTATGGTCTGCACTTGGTAGTTCTTCCTGCAACTTGAAATATAGGGAATACACATGTCTTTGGTAGAAGGAGGATAATGCCTTACGCTGACCACTATAAACCACCATACCAACCACATCCCTATACCTACCGACATGTATCCACCATAGCAAACGATGGAAGACTCGAGGCTACTACCACACACAAACACCAGTGGTTTGCGGTGTATAGTAGTGTCAGCAAAGTGAAAAATACGGACACATACACCTTTGGTCGAAATATGAAAATATCCTTTGGCCACTTTGAAACGTCATATCTCCCACACCCCCACAGATTTCAAAAATCGGCCAAGGTTGTGCATGATCGGTGAATCTATGCTACTACCACACACAAACACCAGTGATCTGTGATCGATACTTTTGGCCAAAAAGGGATACATAGGGACACACACGTCATTGATCGAAATGCGAAAGTGGCCCAGACCGGCCACTTTCAACCACCATATCTCCCACATTCCTCTAGCTACCGACATTTAACCACCATAGTGCATGATGGGAGACTCGATGCTACTACCACGCAAAGACACCAGTGATCTGCGCTATGCAATTGTGGCATCAAAGTGAAATATACGAACACATATGCCTTTCGTCGAAATACGAAAATATCCTTGCTCGGCCACTTTCAACCACCATATCTCCCACACCCCCATATCCACCGACATCTAACCACCGTAATGCACGATAGGAGACATGACGTTGCTACCACACACAAACACCAATGATCTGTGCTGTGTAGTTGTGGCAGGAAAGAGAAGTATAGCTATTAGGTTTCTGTGTAGGGTAAAACCAAGAACTTCTTGCAGACAACTCTTTAAGAAATTCAATATTCTTACAATGTATTCTCAGTATATATATTATCTCATGAGCTTTGTCATAGAAAATTTTAACCTGTTTACACCTAATTCACAGGTACACAGTTTCAATACAAGAAACAGAAATAACTTGCATAAAACACAAACATCTCTGTCATTAGTACAAAGAGGAGTTAATTATTCTGGGATACATCTGTTTAATAAACTACCTAATCGTATAAAACAGCTTTCAGATAATAAAGATGTATTCAAACAAAAACTTACAGATTATCTTATTGGCAACTCCTTCTACTCCATTCAAGAATTTGAAGAAAATAATTAATTGTACTCATTATGACGTTTGCAAAACTCAGTTGCAAAAACGTATGTTTATTATTATTTCTTGTATTTGTAAAATATGTATATATATATATATATTTACTTTGATATGACTCATATTATGTGTATATGTATCAAAAATGACGTTTCACATCCCAGAGGTACTTCCTCAGCAGGGATCCATGGAACAAGATTGATAAATAAATAATAAATAGGGACACACACGTCTATGGTAGAAATATGAAAAAGCCGTACATCGAGCAACTTTAAGCGCCACACCCCCACAGCTAATGGCATTTGGCCAACGTTGTGCACGATATTAAACTCCATGCTACAACCACATACAGTGATCTGTGCTAGGTAGTGGCGGCTAAAATGTGAAATATATTTTTATATAAATATAAGATAAGATTTGCATGAAACCCTAAATATTTTCAGGGTGAAATTTAGAGTATGATATTCTCTGCCAAATCAGCAACTCGCCAGTTCACACTCACTGCCGGATTTTTATATCAAAAAAATTGTTAAATGAGCATGAGCACCCATGAGGTTTTCTAAAAGTTGGCACCCCTGCTTACACAAAGTGAAATAATCTGCATCTCAGGATTACTTCACAAGTCTTATTCTTCACTTTCCATCAGGTAATCAGTACCAAATAGCGTAACACAACATACTAGCTTAATGGAAATAACTTAAAAGTTGTTCAGAGCAAGTTGTAAGAGGTTTTGAAACACTATGCATTTGAATCTCATGAAATTCGTAATCTGGTCAACACTGAAGTTATCACCATTCATCGCGTGCCTATATTTATTTCACAAAATGACCAATACCAAGTTGATGAGTAGGTATCACGGGAACATGGAGAACTCATAACTCGTGTAGCAACAGTTAGTGTTATAGGAAATTCTCTCCATGTAGTCCTGATATTTCCATGTCAGCTATTTGATCAAACGTGTATACTGAAAGGCATGTCCAGTTATAGTCTATTAGGTTTGTCCCATTCCCCTTGGGGGGGGGGGGGCAAACATAAGCTTTTTGAAAATGGTACAGCATTTGGCAAAATATAGTAAATTTTCTATTGGCAAGAAGATTGTTATTGATGGACATTGGACAATTTTAAAACTTATATTTCTATGGAAGCTCTTGATTATTATAAAAGTCTTGACACTGTTCTATTTGCATTTCCTCCCCACACCACCAATTAGTTACAACACCTGGACACTTGTATTTATAGGTTCTTCAAGGCATCTGTGACTGAAGAATGTAACACATGGATGGCAAATCACAGTTGGTAACCCATCAACATTTATGACTTGCCATCCATATGCCTTACAGCAAGGGACAAGTCTGCAACTGCAAAAATACCAAGAAGGGATTTAAATCCAGCAGAATTGTCCCATTTTTATAAAATTTGACCAATCAATTATCACTACATCACCAGAAAATATACAACCATTTCCAAAAGCCAAACTTAGGTCAGAAGATTTAAAGAAAAACTGTTCAAAATTTCATACAGGAAAGAAAGTGCAGCTCATTTTCAGCATCTAGCAATCATGGTGACAAGGATTAAAGGAAAGGAGAAATTCTTCATCTAAAGATGAATCAGACACTTTTCTTTCAAATTATGCAGATTCATCTCGAGCAGAGTGGCAGGAAGATATTTCTCCTTATGATGAGATTACTAGAGTTCGTTTAGCATCCATTCTGTTGTTAATGTTTATGGAAAGATGGCATCAAGATGACAATATGTAGCATGAATTTAAGAATTAGAAACATGTAGTTACATAGTCAGTTAAGTAAATAAGGAACTTATTATACAGATTTACTTTGAATTTTGAAGATATTTTCTTTGTGCTATATGAAGACATGATGTTAAACTTCCCTACACTCAAACGGATATCTAAAAAAGGATTAAAAATGTTACATATTTATATGGATCCCAAGTGATTTTTGTTTGAACTAGTGACATTTTTTTCTTAAAATACAGTTATTACTACAGCTTGTTTTGCTGGCATCTGTATCTTGACTTGTTTGATGCAATCTTACTACATATTAATAAGCATTAAAAACTTATGATGTGATTTTTATTTATACACACAACTCTTAAAGATGTGAGAATCGAGCCTTTCCCAGCAAACAGATGACAAAAAACACACAAGAAGAATTTTTTTTCTCTTAAATATGATTTTATGTCCATTATTTTATACTATTTGGGGGATTTATGTGAATAATGAAGTTTGAATCTTTTTATTTTAAATATATATATTTTTAAATCTAAAATCGTTTAAGTCATGGTCTTCTAAAATTAAGGATTATTAATTCAACGACATTGAACATAAATAAAATTTGGAGATACGAATCCTGAATTATCTATATAAAAAAGTATCCAAACCATCCCTGCTCTCTCCCAATGCAACAAGACTTCTACAGTAGGTAGTGTGTTGTGCTGTGAAGGAAATAACATGTGGGTGACAGTTCTGTAGTACTGGACAGTAAAGTTCTTTAGTTTTAAGCATTAAATATGGAAATTACATAAATTTAAATCAATTTAGATTGCAAAAAAATAAGTCAATTGGCCATGGCTATGTTCTGTCAATTGAGGAATAGAACACAGTTAAACAACAGAAAATATTCATAAATTACTTACTGAGTATACTGTATTTCAATAGAATTTAATATACAACTAAATGCATACATTTATAATTTTTCTATAATCCTACTGTACAAAACGGGTATATTTAAATTTTTCTCAACAAACAACATAAAATTTCAAATCTTTTCCAGTTACAAAGTGAACACAATTCACAACAGTTTAATAATGCAAATATTCTTTTGGCCTGGTATTAACATAACCATTCCAAAATAAAATAAAAAGAATCTTCTATTCAGCCCAACGATGCTGACAATTTTTCACAAATAAATTTACTCTCAAACTTATTATTAAACTTTTTTTTTCTTTTTTTTTTTAAAAAAAGAAGCAATATTTAATTTACTTTTGACAGCAGTATAATTTTCCATATACTGTTAATAATTCAGTAAAAATTGATGATCTGGTAAAGATCTATTACAAACACTGACACTAAATTCTTTTTGTAGTTTTGGAGTTTACATAAGTATAATACAATTCTATACTACTCGTCTGACACATGTCATCATTTGCAACAACCTCAAATAAAGGAATGATAAAACTTTTGAGATCTGTAATTATACAACAAATATTATAATACACTAAATCACAATTTTCAGCAAACATGGCACAATGTCTTATTCTTATATACAACGAAATATTTAGATTTAAAAAAATAATATTATTCACAATAATTGCAAAATATAAAACAGCAATTCAGAATATATTTGGAAATGTATTAATTAAAATTATAGAAAAATTATCACCAACAAATAATATAAAATTAATCATTGCTAACAAAAATCAATTAAATCAAAGTTTTTTTACTTTTTTTTTTTACAAAGCTAAATTCATCAAAATAATTTAAAATGAATAACCATGAAAATTACAATTCAAAACATGAACTTAAAAAGAATAAACTTTTTTGGCACAGTGAATTCACAAGAAAGACATCATACATAGAAATATGAATTTATTAGTACAAAAATAAACCATTTGGCGAATAATTCAGCAGTGATATAGCTGGTTTTCACATTCCATAAAGAAAACTCAACTTATTTACATAGAAATGGGGACATTTCTCAGAGAAGGATTAAAAAAAAAATATAATACTACAAAGACCAGATGAAATTAAATACAGCAGCAATTGCTAGCACGAACATAGAAAATGAAAGTGGGCAAATAAAAATAATTTAAATTGGAAGTAAAATAAAGAACTTCAAAATAACAGAAATATTTAGATTTGATAGAAGCACAAGATTTAAAAAATAAAAATAAAGCAATAAATGTGAAAGAAAAATGAAATTAAGATATATGCTAGTTACATACCAGTGTTAAGGTTGGATTGTTACATGTGACACAAATTAAAATATAAGAATTAGTCGCATATAATTTCCAGAAAAGCTGAGCTTGAAATTAAGTATAATTAATTAAAAATTTTCCTCTCTATTTTCGGTCAACTGTTGCCATTACTCAAATTTTAACTTATTTTATGCAAATTAGTTAATAATATAGACAAAAGTAATTTTGTTACAAAAATAGTGAATTTAATAAACAAATAACTCCAATGTGGATATACAATCTATATCCAAATTTATTTTACAAGGAACATACAAGACCTCTTACTTTTTTTCTGTGGACGGCTATGAGGCCATAAAGGGATGGGATAGATTATTTTATTTCATTTCACCTCAGTACAAATATTTCAATTCATCCTATCAGCTCCTTTACTGCTGTGGTCTTGAATGATGACGATGTAATAGTGTTCAAATATTGCACATTGCCAGTGTGATTATACAGTTACTAGTATACTTATTGATAGCAATCATATAAACCTACTCTGTTTGCTGAAAAGAGGACATACCATTTCTGGCCCAACACTTCAATTCTGTTTGTACATTTAACAATATAGCTTTAAAATATGGAACCAAACTTCAGTCTATAAATACAGTTTCTCGAGGAACATCAATTATTTGCATTGTGCATTTTGACAATTCACAGAATGTTCAGTATACACACACGTATATCAGTTTATCATTCTCATCTCGGAGAATCCTTAGTAGAAAAATAGGATTTGAAGCACAGAAAAGCCAAGTCTGATGATTGAAAGGGTAGCTTTATGGTAGAAATTACTGTTACAGACTGAATAAGATTTTCTGTATATGAAGTGACGATCGCTAGCTGGAGAGAACGCAGTGGGCGGAGCCTCCATCTCTCTGGGCCAAACTCACCCAGTCGTCGAGTCGCGGTGCGCAGACCAGCGACAGTTCACCCAGCTTGCGACGCGCCATCAGTACGAACTCGCCACTGCCTCTGCGAGCGCCGCAGTGAGCAGGCACCAACATCACCACGTCGGCGTCACCCGAGGACGAGACGACGTTGTCCTCCGTAGACTGCCGCAGCCGCTTGGTCACCTTGACGCGCAGCCGTGACACTTCCGCATCCTCGTCCAGCTCCACGCTCTTGATGATTCCGCAAATCACTGCAAGTCAAGCAAAGAAAACAACGCTGCGAGAAAAATAAACGGAAGGAACAAATAAGCAGAACCATAGTATAAAAGAAATGAAAATAGCAGCAAAAGGAGATTAAATAAATAATTTGACCTAAAGGAGAGAAAGTGAAGCAGATATGTAAAAATGGGAACAACAAAAACGTCACAACAGAGCCAAGGAAAGATGAGCTCCAACAAAGAAGAAGATTGGAAAGAGAAAAAAAGGGGGGGGATCGGATGAGGGCTCGGAATAGTGTAAGAGCAAGACAAATAATGGAATAACGATACGAAATGTAAGCTGGGCAATAATAAAGCCAAGAATACAGAATGGGAGATAAACAGAAGTGACAAGAGTGCGAAGCAAGATAGGCAATTGCGAGAGAGAGATAAGCAACAGAGAAATAGAGAGTAGAAAAAGAGAAAAGAGGACAAGATGGGGAAGGGAATTTGCCTAATATGAGCAGGTGGAGAAAGGAAGATAACTAAAAAATTTTGAGGTACAGAAAAATAAAGATGCAAAAAAAAAAAAAAACGACGGAAATTTAAAAAAAGCAAGTAATCTCTGAAGAGCAAGTTCCATATACGAGTCATGTTTTTTTAAAGTAAGAACCGTTTTGAAATGAAAAAAGACGTGCAAATATGTCAATAATTTTGTTTTTACATGAAAGCCTATACCTTACTCTACTTTTCTACATAATTCCCTTCAATATTGAGGCACTTTTCATAACGTAGTACCAGTTTTTGAAAACCCTCCTCATAGAAGTCTGCCGCCTGTCTTGTTAACCATTGCTTCAGAACTGTTTTGACTTCGTTATCGTCTTCATGACGCTGACCGCCCAGGTGTTTCTTCAAGTGCAGGAACAGATGGTAGTCACTGGGCGCCAGATCAGGGCTGTACGGAGGATGATCTAGAGTTTCCCATCGAAAATATGAGATGAGATCTTTGGTCTGATTAGCCACATGTGGACGGGCATTGTCATGCAGCAAAACGATGCCCTTGCTCAACTTGCCACGTCTTTTGTTCTCGATTGAACGGCGCAGATTGTTCAATGTCTCACAATAAGCTGCTGCATTGATTGTCTCATTACGAGGCAGAAATTCCACAAGTAATACTCCTTTTCTGTCCCAAACAACTGTGCATATGATTTTCCGGGCAGAAATCGTTTGCTTGAGCTTCACTTTTTTGGGTGAATCTGAATGCCACCATTCCATGGATGCTTTGATTCAGGTGTGACGTAGGCCACCCATGTCTCATCACCCGTAACAATTTGGCTTAAGAAATCATCACCATCGTTGTGGTACCGCTCAACGAAAGTCAATGCACTGCCTAAACGTTTGGTTTTGTGCACATCCGTTAACATTTTCGGTACCCACCGTGAGCACAATTTTCGGTAATTCATGTGCTTGGTCACAATGCCATACAAAACACTACGAGAAACATTAGGAAAGTCATCACACAAGGAGGAAATCGTAAAGCGTGTGTTTTCTCTCACCTTACTGTCCACTTTCTGCACCAAACTTTCATAAACGACCGAAGGACGCCCACACCGTTGTTCATCATGCACATTTGTGCGGCCATCTTTAAATGCTCTCACCAACTTTCTCACCATTCCATCACTCATAATGCTTTGTCCGTAAACTGCACAGATCTCACGATGAATATCGATCGGTTTTAGGTCTTTAGCACAAAGAAATCTTATAACAGCCCGTACTTCACAGTCGGCGGGACTCACTATTATCGGAGGCATCTTTAACACTCAGTGAACAACGTTAACAGCGAAGAATTAGACTGTAATGGCGTCAGTGCGTAGGCAAGAGATGCAGGTACCCAGTGCACATGCGCGGAACGCCGACCGTAGCGCTGCAGCCACGGTGTGACAAAACGGTACTTACTTAAAAAATACGCCTCGTAGATAAAAAATCAGAAGAATTTGGCACGAAGGGAATGGGGACAGAGGAGACATGACAAAAATGAGATGCTAGGTGGATGGTTAGTTAAAACACGAACATTACGATAAGTGATACTCACCCAAGTCGCTGGTACAGAAAGCCGTCGTCATCTCCTCCGGGCTACATGGCCGACATTCTGTAACAACAAAGAAGATATATTGAGTGCATCCACAACAAATATCACACGACATTGAAAATGTCAACTTAAACAGGTAAACTGATAGTTCTAAAAATATTTCCTAATATTTGCAACTGGAAATGAAAACATGTATATCACTGCTCTTGCACCGAACTAGTATGATTTAGAAGCATTCAACAGTCTAATCTCGTTCCTGTTTCTATGTTTTAAAGTATTAATACAAATCCACGTTAAATGCTGAATATTACTAGCGATACGAGCCTACTTGTAAAAGAAACATTTTAGTTTGAAATATTGATCTGGGTCTATGAAAGAACTTTTTAAAACTATATGTCTGGGGAGCACATCACTTTAATGTAGTGAAGCATGGACTTTTACAATACCAGTTAGCAGAAAAATTAAAGCATTTGAAATGTGGTGTTATAGAAGGATCATGAAAATTAAGTGGACTGATAAAGTACAAAATAAACGTGTTTTTTGAGATGATGGGTGAAGAAAGAAGTTTTTGGAAGAGTCTTACAGAGAGCAAAAAGAATATGATGGGTCACATTTTAAGACATACGGGATTAGTTAATTTGGAGTTATAAGTTGAGAATTAATAAGCGGACTAAAAAATTAAAATCAGAATCACTTGAAGCTCGGTTTCCTTTGGTGAGTTCTTGCTTATCGTTTCCATGGTCAAATTGGAAGCTTAGCTTTTACAACCGCATGCCTTTCCTGACGCCAAGTGTGTAGCTTATTAGCCGAAGAGGATCGTAATGTACTTGATCAAATTTCTATCATCTGTCTGTAAATGGCCTTATTGAACAGAAAAGAGAAGAGTAACGCTTGCACACGATTTCATGCATACAGAAATGTCAAAATGCCAGAAAAGTAGTCAAGGGCTGAAATAAATAACATCGGAAAATCTGAGCAATATAGCATGAACACTGAAATAGTTCAAAATTGGGAATAAGTATGGATGATAAACAATCAAACTGGTTTTCAAATCGATATGATTGGAATTACTTTTACTGCGAGGGAATTTTAAAAGGTTAATTATATTGATTCACAACGAATAAATCTTTAATTCAACATGATGTGGAAAAGTTGGTATATTTTCGGCATCTTTGTTCGTGAATGAATTTTTCATTGCTTGATCTAATGGAGCAGTGTGGAATATTCTAATTCTAGGCTACGACTCATAAGTGAATTTTGAAGTGAATAACATATATGGAGTACCTGCGGTGACAGTAATGGTGCACACCGGCGCTGATTGCTCAACGCTGTGAAAACACGACAAACGGATGCTTAAGGGAGTTATGTCGCAATTTGCTTATAGATAGCCACCTGGACAAATTCCTGTCACATTTGTTTGTCGCACCATAATGGAAATATCTGTGAAACATATTCTGGAGCTCTATCTCAGACCACAAACCTTTATTTCTTTCCCTTATACCACATTCCACTGCCTCAGGCACGCTGCCAACTGGCTTGTGAAATACCATTATGGGCCGACTGTCTGTTCGTCTCCTTATTTGCTCGCTTCATTGGGCTTAAGACACCAGACGACCACATTCATTGTCGATCGCTAATGACTAGTTGCTGGCCGCTTGAACAAATACCTGTCGCCACACGAAATTCCAATGTTTAAGACCAGAAATAGCCAGCGTGAGGCTTTGTCCAAAATTTCACTCGAAATAGCTGATTGCTATCACACGAGCGCTGTGTTGGATATTCTATTCGAGAAAGATGTCAGGCGAGGCGCATCTGTGCAAGCTTGTGACGTCTGATACGTGGAGATAGAGAGAGATAGAAAAGTCACGCCATCCATCTGAGGTCTTTCCACTGTCAGTGGTCTCTACACATTGCGTCTGGGGCTATGATGTCACGGCAATTTTAACTGTTCGTACGCCACCATTCTTTCTCCAAAAGAGAGAGAGAGAATGTGCCTGGAATTTCCACTGTCCGTTCCCTTTCATTAGCTACACCCCTCCATTGGCGGCTAACGTCCCCACTGGCGGAAATGAATCACCTGCCAATAACGTCATACGACTTTGGAATCTGCTTGGCTGAATTCAAAAGCCCGACAACGCTTCCAATTGGTCAAAACTGGGGAATTTCGGAAATAATATAAAATCGGTCTTCTGGGACTATTAATAAGATAAAAAAAATCCCAAACATAGTCTAATAGCCTATTAAGTCGACATCAAATACAGATCAGACTTTTTTTTTTACACGTCATTAATTTTCGTTAACTCTTTTTACATATAAATGTTAAAATTCCACCTTGTGGAGTAGAAAAGTGGTATGCCGACGTCCTTATGGTCTTTGAGAATGGATGAAGAAAGTTGGAACACTTAAATTGTTATGCATAAATATTCTTCGTTCCAATAATTCAATTTAGCTGATGAAACCAGCATTTCAACAAATTGTTTTTAGTATAGATACCTGATTATTTTACCCTTAATGGCGTTAGTACTATGAACGTTTATGCTATTAGTTTTTGACCAGTTTCTTGTAGAATTACGTCTACTTGCAATAAAAACAACGTTTTTGATATACCATCTACAGTTTGATTTTCTGGAAGAAAAAATTCTCAAAACATTCGAATACTATTTCTTTGAACTTGTATCGTAAATCAATAACCATTAGAGTTAGTTCCGCAACATCAGTTATGGATATCATATTACGGCTACACAAGAAAGTTCTTTACTTTCGTTATTTATCTCATCGTGGTACATTTGGAGCATGGTCAAGTGATTCATATTGAATATTCTTAGAAACAGTGCATAACTAACTGGCTTCTATGTGGCTCTTCAGATTTGAATCTAATTTAAATATAAAATTGATAAGTACTCTAAATACGTCAGATTCGTTTAGATTCACAGACCCGTCTTTCTGGTCATGCCCACGTAAGGCAGATTCAAAGTTTCCACAAAAGAAAATACTGCCTAACATTTTGAATATAATTCCACTGTTCAATTTAAACCTTCAAGTAATGGTCTTTGTACACACATTTCGCTGAAGATGCTTCTAACAAGGACAGAGATCTTTAGTGCGGAAACTTGCATCCACAAATGAAAAAGTTGATTGTATAGAGCATGCCCCTCTTAATAGTCATGCTAATGAGTTACTTGGGGTAGATTTCTGAGCTAATAAAACAGAAAAATCAGGGTGTTGGCCGCTTACCGCAGTGGAAAAATGACAGATGATGATGAGGCTCTTCCGAACAAATTAAACTCATACTCAGATTTCCGAGGTGAGAGTAGAATGATCGTTATTGGTGGGAATTTAAATTTGCCAGGTGTAAACTGGGTAGCAAATAAGATTAATAACACAAGGGAACAGAGATTTGCAAATACCCTAATGAGGGAAGTGGTAGAGCAGAAAACTAAGGGAAAAATATTTTGGATATATTCCTAATAAAGGGTGTCAAGTAACCAATGGAATAATTGATCATGAAGCAGTCCTGATGGATATTAAAGGATTCAGTAAACCAGCAACCAAAATTAAAGGGGGAAATAGGTACAATTATAAAACGGCACAAATTTCGAATTTGAAATTTCAGAGAAATGGAAGGAAGGTAAAAGTACAGTAGAGGCAATGTGGGAACAGTTCAATGAGATAATAAGAACGGGGAAAGAAAAATTTATTCAATAACAGAAAATACGGAGAAGTAGAAAACCTATGTGCTATAATTGGGAGGTGAGGAGGTCAAAGAGGCTGGTAAGAAGAGAACATAACAGAGTTAAGAGACAGCAGGGTAGTAGGGAATATTTAAAACAACTAAACAAAGACTTAATAACAGCAAAGAAAGTGGCTAAAGATGGGTTTATGAATTGTCAGTGCCGGGGGACCACTGACTGGAGCATCTAGTAATTTCTATGGCTGTATTAGAAAACTGAGGGGAAGGGAGGGTGTAGAGATACTTATAGACAAGGATGGAGAAGAAATTACTGAGGATTTGAAAAAGGCAGAGATTTTAAGTAACTGGTTTAGTGAGATCATTAGGGACAATGAATCAGAAACGGGAAGGTCTAACTCGGAGATCGAGCTTAACAACAAAATTAGAAATGAACAGACCAAAAAATTTGAAATTCATCCTGAGGATATTTTGAAGGAAATAAGAAAGTTGAAAAACATAAAGGGGCTGGTGTAGATCATATTACTACAGATATCTTAAAGATAGGCGGATGTGACATTGAACCTTATCTTGAAATATTATTTAAATTGAGTCTGGATACATGCTGCTCACCACAGAACTGGAAAAGTGCGAAATAGAGTTGAGAGATTGATATGCAACCACATCAGACATATTTGTGAGGATCGTAGGTGGTTTTCAAGTAGGCAACATGGTTTTTGGCAAGGATATTCATGCGAATCTCAGTTTGTAGGATATATGCAATAAATTTTAGATGAAATGGACAAGGAGACCAAACTGATAGTATAGCACAAGATCTTTCAGAGGCTTTTGACAGAGTGAGCCATAAAATGGTAGTGAATAAGGTAAAATCTATTGGAGTGGATCAGAAAGTGATTTGCTGGCTAGAAGAATTTTTTAAAGGTAGAAAACAAAGTTAGTGTAAGAAATGCGGTATCAAAAAAAGTGGAAGTAAAAATAGGAGTGCCACAGGGTAGCGTATTGGGACCGTTGCTATTTATTATTCAAATGAATAATTGTGTTGATTGTTTGCCATCAGAAATTAGATTGTTTGCAGATGACATAATACTATATAAAAGTATCAGAATGGTTGAGGATTGTAAACAGTTGCTGGGTGATCAAGACAAGATATCTAGTTGGGTTGGTAAACGTGGGATGAAGATAAATGCAAAGAAGGGTCAGCTTATTAGATACACAAATAAAAAAGTAAGGGTTTATTATGATTATAAGGTGGGAAAAGAATTGCTTATTGAAGACTCGAAAAGTAAATATCTTGGGATTACATTTGATAACAAGCTTAACTGGGAAGATCACATTGGACAGGTAGTAGGAAAAGGTTTAAAAATTCTGCTCTTTTTGGAGAGAGTGATGAGAGGATGTACGAGAGAAGTAAAAGAATTGGGTTACAAACCTTTGGTCAGGCCTTTGCTTGAATATGGTAGCGTAGTACGGGACCCACATTTTGCGTATCAAATACAGGAGTTGGAGAGGGTGCAAAAAAGTGCTGCTAGATTTGTTTCTGGAAATTACTACAGAATGCAGTCAGTAACACATATGATAAAAGAGCTGGAATGGGATTCATTGCAAGACATGAGGAGGATGAGGAGGGTCATGGGAGTGTTCAAGTCGTATATTGGTGATGAGGCATAGAGAGATATTGGTGTAAGAATGAAAAGTAATGCATGGAATGGAAAAGATGACCATGACCACAAGCTGGCACTCGATTTCGGGCACAAGGGTGTTGGAAGATTCTCTTATTTTGGTAAGGGTGTCAGGGATTGGAATAAGTTACCAAGAGAAATGATGAATAATTTACCAAAAACGTTGAAGGAATTTAAAGCTTAAATTTTCAGAATGCAAATGTAGATTGGTGCAGGAAAGGGGGAAGATGGGTGTGTAGGGAAATTGCCACCGGATCATGTGCTCCATCGCAATTTAATTAAATATTACTATTATACCAACAGCTATGTGGTTTAAGCTGAGTATCAGTAAGATTGGGCTCCTTAGTTTCGATCCGGCCTTAGGAATATGTTTAGTTTGTTTATGCATTTGCTGTTGGTAGCATCGTATAATCATTTTCTTTCGAAAATTCACCAAAATACTTATCTGTTTTTCTTCTAAGGGTTCACAAATTTTTGAATAATAAGAGTATTACAAATATTTGAAGCATTATCCAAGAAGAAAAATAAAAACTGATGTTACTTTCATACTGAAAAATAAATGTTTGGAATCTGAAAATTACTTGCACTTTAAAAGTAATGTCTCCTAAATAGACCCATTTGTGTCTAACAGGTAACATGAAATTGTATTGTGATGTAAAAATTGCTTTTTCTTATCGCTTTACGCCTCGTCGCTAGAGGCGGGATGTGACTGGGGACAAGGAACGGGAAAGAAATCGGCCATGGCCTTTTTGAAGGAAGCATCCCGGCATTCGCCTGGAGTGATTTGGGGAAGCCATAGAAAACCCAAATCTGGATGCACGGACGGGGATTCGAACCCGCGTCCTCCCGAATGCGAGGCCAGAACGCTAACCGTTCACCCCCCACTCTCGGTGTAAACATTTTTCCAATAAAATGGATATAGAGCGTTCAGGAACCGTTGAAAAATTGTCTGCAATTTCTGCAAGTAATGTGTCTGTTAAAATAAATTCCATTATTTCCCAGCGCCCACCTGTATTTTTTGTAATGATGACGTATATCTGATATTTTTCAAAATTAATGGATGAAAGAAGATAATTTAGAAATGTTAAGTTAAATAAACTTCTTCTATACATAATAAAACGTTTTTGTGGTTATGGACGTACATCTTTTCATAAAAGTTTCCTTGTATGTTTCAAAGCGTTTACAAATTTGTGAATTATTCGAATAAAAACAAATTCATATTTTGGTGATTTTTTTGTGAAAATTATCCTGTAATGCAACCAACTGAAACAAAAGAAATGCACACAGGAATAAAAAATGTTTTAACCAAACATCGAACCTAGGAGGTTACGAATTCCGACTGCACTCCTTAACCACTTAGCGGATATTTATATTTAAGTGGCTTCTCTACACCTTCTTGTGAGAATGAACTGAAAAGCGTTAGATAAATAAAAAAAAGCTATATATTGTTTCTTTAGCAAATAACATTAAAGATTAACTTATAATTTTTTATATGCAACTAATAAAAATGTCCCACTATATAGATTTATTTATTTGTTGTGTCTTCTTCATAACTACATTATAATTTGCATTTTTTTCGTCAATATACCCTAAAACAATTTAAGTTATAATTTTTGTCATTGTTACGAACGATTTATGGCAAAAACTATATAAATGCTTCTCAAATGGAAGTTTTCCTTAGTGAAGTTACCTAACTGATAAAAAAATTCTTCTTTACTATTCCCATGACTACATTTGAAGCAGAACGCTGAAACCAATAAAAAGAATAAAATCCTTTCCACGGAACACCACGAATGGAAAAAGACTAAATTCACTAGCTGTTCTTTATATAGGAAAAAAAAAATCAACAGTTAATAAGAGACGACGGGGAAAAAAATATAAATCTATTTGCAGAAAGTAAAACAAGAAAAATGGATTTTGTTTTTAAATAAATGTATTAATTTGTGTAAGTTCACGAACTTCGTAACATTTATTCTCAACGATTTAAAAATAAAACATTTAAGATTTCGTCCAATTCCTATTTAATTGCCTAGGAAAACAATATTTCTGAGATAACAATGACCATGAATATTGTATTACCAAAGAAGTACTCCCACTAATTTTTTGCTACGAGCCTTCATTGAAAGGCTCCTTAACACAATTATTTCAATAATTTTTTTCCCATTTCACTGGCTACCATTAAAAAAAAATCTTCTATGGACTTCGTAGAATGATGCATTTTTTTGGTTTAAGCATATTTCATGCTTTCTATCGAGGAAAGGCCCGAGCATAGAACATACTGAACAAAACATTTGCAGATTTTGGCTCGTCAACGTAAAAAAATCCGCATTGCTTCAGCTTTTTTACTGCGATTCGGAACCAAAAGACCCGCAGCCCATCTTCTTCTTCCTTCGATTTTGCTCTACTTTAGACCACGGGAAACCACTGGTTCGCCTATTCTTCTCCTCCCAGATTTGTACATTGTTCCTGGAATCTCTTGAATTAATTTCATTTTAAAACACTTTTCAATTCTCTCATTTGTGTGGATCAGAACTTTTTACACATTTTTTCTTGTTTTCTAAACCAATTTTGTTGTCAACTTTAATTTAGTGATGTTGAAAATTCTTTTTGTTTAAATTGCGGTGAGTAACCCTCAAACACATTTACGCGTGCCACGGTTATGAACGCTATTCTTTCCGTATAATTAAAAATGGAGACGGAAAGGAACAACCCACGGAAAGGCAGTAGGGAATGCTGAAACAACTTTACAAGCAATTAATAAGAGCAAAGAGAGAAGGAAAGGATGGGTTTATGAAGAATATTATTGGTGCAGGAGAACCAATGAACGACGCATCTACAAATTTCTATGGCTAGATTAGGAAATGAGGCGAAGGGAGGTATTCATACTATTGTAGATAAGAACGGAGTTGAAGTATTGAGGATTTTAAAATGGCAGAGATAAGTGACTGATTTAGTGAGATCATCCTATGATTGGAGGGAATGCATCAGAGGAGAGTCTCCCTAAAAACATAAATGAGGAAACTACAAAATTTGAAACAGATCCTCGGGATATTATGAAGGAATTCAAAAAGCTAAAAAAAAGGGGGAGGCTGGTGGTGATAATATTACCACAGATATTTTGAAGATTGTGGAATACAATATTGTACCTTAACTTGAAATTTTATTCAAAATTAGTTGGGAGTCTTGCTGCTTACCAGAGGATTGTAAAAGAGCGATAGTAGTACCGGTTCTTAAAGGAGGGTGCAAAAAAAGGGCTGCTAGATTTGTTTCTGGAAATTATCGCAGAATGCAATCAGTGACGGATATGATAAACGAGCTGGAATGGGATTCATTGCAAGACAGGAGGAGGATGAGGAGGGTCATGGGAGTGTACAGGGCATATACTGGCGATGAGGCATGGAAAGATATTGCAATAGGTATGAAAAGTAGTGCATGGAAGGGAAAAGATGACCATGACCACAAGCTGGCACTCGATTTCAGGCACAAGGGTGTGGAAAGATTCTCTTTTTTAGGTAAGGGTGTCAGGGATTGGAATGAGTTACCAAGAGAAATGATGAATAATTTACCGAAAACTTTGAAAGAATTTGAAGATAAAATTTGTAGAGGGCAAATGTAGGTAGGTGCAGGATAGGGGGAAGATGGGTGTGTAGGGAAATTGCCACCGGAGCCTGTGCTCCATTGCAATTAAATTAATTAAATTAAATTAAATAGGGTAGAAAATTACAGGACAATTAGTTTGACATCAGTAATAGGCAAAATGATACAAAGATTGATATGCAACTATATCAGAAATGTCTGTGAGGAAAGAATCTGGTTTGCAGATCGACAACATGGCTTTAGGCAAGGATATTCATGTGAATCTCAGATGGTGGGATATATGCAAGGTATTTCATATAAATTGGGCAAGGGAGGACAAGTTGATAGTGTGGCACTAGATCTTTTTAAGGTATCTGACAGAGTGAGCCATAAAATGGTTTTAAATAAACTGAAATCTATTGCATTGGATGAAAAAGTTACTTGCTGGGTAGAGGAATTCTTAAAAGCCAGAAAGCAATGTGTTAGAGTAGGAAATACATTATCAAAAGAGCTGGAAGTAAATATGGGAGTGCCACAGGGTAGTGTATTGGGACCGTTGCTGTTCTTTATTTTAATTAATGATTGTGTTGATGGGTTACGGTCACAATTTAGGTTGTTTGCAGACGATATAATGCTATACAATAGGATCAAAACATCTGAAATATCCAGATATTGAAGATCCTATAACTGGACCAGGATTGCATTTGAAGAGAGACCAATGGGACAAACTAAATCGCCTAACAGTAGGCCACGGCAAGCGTAACGCCATGCTCTATTAGTGGGGGTTTCAGGAAACTCCTTCCCAGAGTGTGAAGCACATCATCAAGGAATGCTCCCAAAGGAAGTGAGATGGACTATTTCAAAACGTTTTCAGTGCAAAAACTTCCTTCATAGAAGGACTGCAACAACTGGACATCAGTTTGTGAATGCTACCAACGTTTTGTCGTTGTATATATTATAGATATTTATGTGTATTACATTAGGTGCTTTGCCATAGGACAAATGAATAAATAAAATAAAACATGTGAAGACTGAACAGCTGCAGGGTGACCTGGATAGGATATCTAAATGGGTAGGTCAACATGGAATGAAGATAAAAGCCAAGAAATAGTTTATTAGGTACACAGATAAAAACTAAAGGTTAATTAAGATTACAGGGTGGGGTGAGAATTGCTTGATGAAGGCTTGAAGTGTAAATATCTTAGCATAGCGTTTATTGACAAATTCAAATTGCCAGAACACTTATGGTAGGTGGTAGGAAAAGGTTACAAAATCCTTCATTCATTGGAGAGGGTGATGAGAGGATATATCAGGGAATTGGGTTACAAAATTTCGGTCAAACCATGGGTTGAATACGGTGGTGTAATTTGGGACCCACATTTTGGTTATCAAATACAGAGTTGGAGGGTGTGCAAAGAAGAGCAGCTAGATTTGTTTGTGCAAATTATCGCAGGACCCAGTCAGTAGCTGATATGATAAAGGAGCTGGATTGGCAGTCATTGGAGAAAAGTAGGAGGGTGAAGAGAGTGCTGGGGATATACAGGGCATATGTTGGTGATGGAGCTTGGAGGGATATTGGTCAAAGAATAAGGAATAGTGCATAGAAGGGCGAAAATGATCAAAAGCTTGCACTCGATTTCATGTATAAGGGAGTGGGAAAATTTTCGTTTGGTTGTAAGGGTGACTGGGATTGGAGCAAATTAGAAGTGTAGTGATGATTTACCAAAAACGCTTAAGGAATTTAAAATTAAAATTTGTAAATCGGAAAAGTGAATGGGGGAGGGATTTAACACGTCAATTATAAAAGAATTTTAAAAAAATGAAAAAGGATAATTAGATGACTTGTCAAAGAAGTGTTAGCTCCATCGCAATTAAAATTAATAATAAATACAGAAGTGACTTCCGTCCGCGTCATTCCCAGCCTGTTAAGTTTGTGGTCCAGAACGGTTGTGTGACTGCGCCACGCCAGGACGTCGTTCATGCCTGTAGCGTAGACATAGCGGATCACGCAATCCTGCGGGATCCCACACCATTAGACAGTCTGGCGGATCCCGCAAAAAAATTAAGCGGATCCGCAATCCGCAAAATGCGACGAAAACGCGTGTCAATCTGCGTGACTCGCTGCCCCACTCGGTCTCTATCCGATGTATTGCGCTGTTTGCCTGAACCCTTGCAGTTCGCATTTGACTCGTGTGAACCTTCGTCATTCGTAAGTAAATACATCCACTTTTACATATTCATTAAAACTTACGTTTGTTTCGAGTACACATTTCTGAAATTTGAGTTATGTTGCGTATTTAGTTAGGTTTTGTAACTATATAACAAATATTTTATAATGTGTCGCACACGTCATCTGTATTTGCGGATAGAGTAATTTTGACAACTTCCTGTAATTGCGGCTCAAAATGTGATTATTCGTTGATACGAAACTAATGTTATTGTAATTTTAAGGATCATACCTGTTTATATAGCAGCTATCAAAACGCAATTTTAAATCATTTGACTTAATTGTTGTTTTGGTCGCCGCCTCAATGCGTTTGAAACACGAGTTCTTTGACGAAAGCCGCCGGCTTACATGTTCCGCTCTGGCTTTCGATTAATCCCTCTTGTTATGATTTGGTCAGTCGCCACAATACATTATTTTAGAGTGAATAGCATGCGTTCTTTCAACTCTTTGTTATTATTTCGAATAAACGCAAAAAAAGTTATAATGAAATCTTCACTGGTGTATCGCCTAACTGTGTAGTAAAACACCATACTTGGACGGCTGCCTCCGCCGTCTTTCTCACGTGTGATACATAATATGACCTAAGACTGAATATTTTGCATTTTTTATTGTTTATTTAAAGATTGCTGGATTAAAAAAAAATGTTAAACTCGAAATATTCTTAAGACAGGCTAAAAATTTTGTCATTTTGCCAATTAAAATATTGTTAACTGTTAATTTTTATCATTTTACATTAAAATTGATTTATTAATTTAATTAACGGAAGTTAATTACTTAATTTGTTAACCCTTTAAATAACTGTTTAAGAAATATGCGTGGATGGCGCAAAGGTGTGACAATCGCACACAGTAACAATCGCGCACAGTGACAATCGCGCACAGTTTAAAGGTCGGGCCACTCTCCCCTCCCCCGTGTACTTTATAATTTACGGAACACAGTATTGACAAATCATCATCACACTAAAGCTTAGCCAGAGGTGAACGTCAATTTTAAGGCCTGTAATAATTACATACAACGGAGCCCGGGACTTGGACCGAGGGCCTTCAGTACCCTAATCGTGCGCCGTAACACTGAGTCACCAGACCGAATATACAGGAAAATAAATATTCAAACACAGTAAAACAAACGTACTCTTTTTCTCTAAAATTTATTTTTGCTATCGTAAAACACAAATGTAATCTTAGATTTGTCTGCTTACGGGGTTCATTTCAAGAAAATCTGATGAACCTGGAAGTGAGGCTGAAAAGAAGAAAGACACTTTTGTAAGTCAATCAGTAACATCAAAATAAAATTTGGTCGTTAAGGACCAGAAATTTCCGTAATCTACCTACCACTTCTCCATGTTCACCAGCCCGACACCGACCCGCAGCATCAAAAAGTAAAAGTAAGTAAAGTGTTTAAAATCAGCCAAGAACCTTCGTCATAATAAATCTTTACAGCTTGTTTACATTTATTTAATATAATGAAATTATCCAAATCAGCCAGAGAGACTCGTCATAATTGATTATTATTTACAGTAGACCTACATTTATTCAAGCTTGTACATGTAGGACAATGCCTTTAGACATGATCTGATGTCGCCGCTCTTTTCATATCTGTCAACAGTTTTTACAATTGTTCGTCCAACTTCTGGTATGTGGTTTTTTTCAGATCTCATATACAAGAGACCTGAAGACTCGGCTTCCCTCTTCAAACAAAGTAACACGTCTCTAAGCTTCGGGTTTGGTCTGCCAAGTACATTGTTAATCCTATTATTCCATCCTTCAACAGCATTGGTCGTGCGATGACGTCTTTTGTGACAATTCCACATGTGAATTGGGATTTGTTCATTCTCAAGCCACGTGTCTACCAAGTAGTCGAAAAACTCCAATAGTTTTAAGTTATTAGGAGCCTGTGATTGGATCTCTAACCAACCATCTGTCACATCTTCTGGTTTAAGGAAAGCCAAAGCTAGGCACATACGAATTCGGAGGCGAAGTTCATTTTCTTTGTACTCATGCGCTAGTCAAAGCTCCTGAACCTTTCTCCGTATACATTTTTTATGTGAAAAAACAGCCTTTTACTTCCGTTGAGGGAAACACTTCCTTGACGGCAGATACTGCACCACTTTCAAAATCTACAGTCACTGTCTTAGGGGTCCATTCTGGTACAGCCTTAATAATTTCACGAAACATACGTACATAAGAAATGTTCTTTTTTTCAGGTAAGAGTGTAAACACCACAGGATGTATGTTTGTTTCTTCGTCAGTGCTGCCGTAATACGCATGTATCGTGTAGATTTGGGAGAACTGTTTACTGGCACTTTTAAAAGTACCATCCATAAAGAATTGTTCGTGTAATTTTAAACTTTGTTTGCCTCTTTCGCCGTTCAGAACAATTATTCTTTCACCTTATATCATCCGTAAGACGGAATCTGTCTCCATCTCCCATCTTCAACAATTCATCATCCAATATCACTTCGTCAGGATTATTTGTCTCCTTTTGGTTTCCTTGTGATATACTCCTCTGATTGTACAGTTGACTGGGCTGGCATTTCAGTTACAAATTCGTAGCCTTTATTATGGAGATCTCCTAGTTCCTCAGAGTAAATTTTTGGAATTGAACTATCTTCTGCTCGAGCTCTCTTCTTTGCCGCATGAAGTTTCTGATGTAGTTCAACGCATGCGTCATCAGGGGGTCCACATATATGCTCTGTAACATTCAGTACTCTTCAAAATTACACGACATTGTTTTGATCTTTCTTTGAGACAGCAACAGGTGATCGTTCCATCTTCTTTCTTTCTAAACACTCGATAGCTGTACCCGTCATAATTTGCACATGGCTTCCCATGTGTAGTTTTTAGTATTATTATTCACAAAGAACAGTTATACAATTTTAATATGACATTGAGTATTATAAGGCTATATTGTGAATCCCAGATAAGGTAAAACATGTGTGTGGGCTTGAAGTAACTTCCATGATTAAAACTGTGATACTCAAGGCAGTAGTGAATGCGAACAGTGGTGTGCGGACCGGTCAGGAGGGGATGGGGGTTGGAATTCCCAGAATCCAGCATGCTGTTGTAGAGGTGACTAATTGGTAGTTAAAAGCAGGTAGCAAGAGACGACACGGTTGTGCGCGCTTGTCACTGTGCGCGATTGTCGCTGTGCGCGATTGTCACATATTCGGCGCAAATCCCGAAGGACTGAAAACACTGCGGGATTGCAATCCTTAATTGCGACGCAGCGACCACTGTTATTCGTGTGTGTCCTCACCCAATTAGCTCCGAGTCCATTCAACACGAGGCCTCTGTGTATCGCAAAACGTTGAATATGGCGCCGTTCTGCGAGAATTCTCATGTTCTCGTCGACTTCAGTGCAATGGCGTAGCTAGCGTGGGTGACACCCGGGGCGGATATCGATGGTGTCACCCCTTGAAAAGTTAAATCCAAAATTGAGTATAATATATCATCTTGTAAGTGTAAAATATGATATCAATGAAACATAATTAAATAAAAATTTATTGTTATTTAAAAATAATAGTTAATAAAATTGTAAGATTAGCAACATTTAAAAGATGTACAAATAAAATAAAAACAATTGCTTTCACAATCCCCTCTTTCTAGCTTTAACAGCTGCAAACCCGTAAATCGCATTTTCAAAATTAAAAATTTGATTTACTTCATGTTCAATAATCAATATGGCAAGATTTTAGCCACGTGTTGATCACTGGTGATCGAAAGTGGTTTTAGATTAATTTTAACTCCTCTGAAGATCGGGCCTCACTTGCCTGATACTGTTCCGCACCGTCACCGCACCGACACGTTTCTTACTATTGGCGCTCACTCGATCGAAGTTTGTCCAAAGGACACGGCATGTCGTCCGACACTCGGCCGACAGCCGGCCATCATTTGATTGGTTTATGTTTTGACGGTGTGGACCAATGTCGGTCTGCTGGATGTGTAGAAGCGCATAGAGAGAGTTCGGAAATTTCACTTCCCTTACTACCAAATGTTATTTTCATGTTATTGTTGGTCTTAAAACAAGTGTCTTTTTTTTCATCCATGTTCATAAGATGTTCTTAACATGTAGGAATTGTTCTAGCATCTTCGCATTAATAAATCAAAACATTGCCAGAGTTGAAGATCAATTTTAAGACCCACAAAAATTGCAGCTGAGATCTGCATTTGTAACGGGGACCTTCCACAGCCGAATCGCACGCCGTAACCATACGCCAGACTATTCTAGAAGTACTGAAAAATATGTATTTAAACACATAAAAGTTGATTCCTGATAGCAAAAACAGATGGTATAGAAAAAAAAGTATGTTCATTGTATCATGTTTGAAAATTTAATTTTCGTTAAACCTACATTCGGACTGGTGACTCAAATGACTGCAGCCGACTCGGATACTGAAGGTCCCGGTTCAAATATGTTAAAACCTCGTTATTTACTAAATAAAAAATAATAATAATAATAAAAAATACTGCATGAATCGAAAAGAACCTCAAGCAAAATAAACACGTCAAGTGCGAAGTGATTGACATTTCATAGCGATTGCGTTGACATATGCGAGAATCTTTCATTCCGGTACAGTGTGGTAATGATTTGTTAATACTGCGCTGTGATACTATTTTTGTACATAAAAGATCAACCAGATAGGTGATTCCATGAGTCAGATAAAAAAGTATTTTAATGTACTTTCGTACCAAAACTGTGCAAAATAAAGTACAGTATAATAAAGTAAGGTGTCAAACCTACCTGTCATCCCCAACACTGATTCCCTGTAACAATCACATGAAAACGTTAAAGGAGACTAAAGACCGGGTAGGAACACGGGCGAGCTATGGAAAATTGTGCACGCTAGGGGGCGAGCTGCCACTTGGCCGACTGTCATGTCGTTGCGGTGACGGTACAGACCAGTATTGGCGAAGTAGAGATACACTTTTACAAGTAGCAACTAATACACACACTGGCGCAAATTAAAATCCCAACACCCAGACGATGTTGTGATAAATGAATGAAATTTGGCACTAAGTATGCCCACATGAAGAGTATTAAATGGTTTTAAATTGAAAGTTTTACATGTAATATTATGGGAATTCCGGAGCTATCTATTATGTAAATTGCTATGTTTTATATTTTTTAACTTACTGGTGGCGTACAGTGTGGTATAACATGACAATTTGTTGTCCACGAGTTCTTGTTGGCTAAGTATGCCCAGGCGAAGAGTGACACTCTCTACACCCAAATGTCTAACTGTGAGATAGGTCGGAGAATGACGTGTTTTAAAAAGGTGCATCATATCGTGAAATCTCCCAAAGGATTGGCCGTAGTGCATTGTCAGTATACAGACTTGTTACACAGTGATGATAGAAGGCTCTAATCATCTAGGTCTATACAGATGGATAACAGCACGCGAAGACCGCCAAATTGTGTTGGTGGCTGCTGCTGGCAAATGGTTGACTGCAGGCCAGATCCAAGAAGTGGTTACAGAGAGAGTCACCCCACTCCCCGGACGATTGAAAACCAATTCCTTGAAGCTGGAGTACACTCTCTGACCCCTATGCAATGTGTCCCATTAATCTGATTTCATTGCCAGCATCATCTAACCTGGCGTAATGCACAACACAAAAGGACAGGTGAATGACGCACATTTGTGTTTAGAGACGAGTCTCCATTCTTTCTGTGGCAAAGTGATAATTCACGACATGTTCGCAGGCGTATTGAAAAACGGCTTACCTGCTGTGATTTCAGAACATCACACAAGTGCAGTCACCGATGTCATTTTTTGGCGGCAATCAGTTTCGACGGCATGACTGAGTCGGCTGTTGTTGATGGCACAATGACAGCCCACCACTATGTGGACGGGTTACTGCATCTTATTGTGATACCCTTCATGTTCACCATTCAAATCGCATCTTACAACAAGATAATGCCCGTCCTCATATTGCGGCCATCGTTACACAAGCCTTGCAAGGAGTTTCGATCACAATTTGAACAGCACAGTCCCCAGATTTGTCCCCAATAGAGCATGTCTGGGATACCAGGAGTAGATACATTTGATCACATGGTGACCCAGCACAAACTGCGCAACGACTGACTGCAAAAGACATGCAGGCGTAAAGAGAAATACTCAAAGAATACATTCGAAACACTTGTTGATTCAATGTCGGCAAGGATCCACGAATGTATATATTGGTGCTCAAGTTGGACGCATTTCTTACAGCAAACTGTATCTAAAGGTAATAACTTAGCCTGATCCATTTCCATTTGTTATCATTTCTTCTGGGTATGACCCTGGATATATCTTCAAAGTTTCCTAAAATTTTACCATTCCTGTATGCATGGTGAGATTCTAATATTTGCCAGTGAAACTATAGGGCGACCATAATATTTCGCTATAAATTTAAAAACTACCCAATCATTTGTTATTGAAACGTTAACATAGGTTGTATTTAAATGACTTCGCAAGGGATATCGAGAGGAATGTTAACAGAAGTGGCTTGATCAAAGTAGAAGCAATTCCAGACCCAGATGGGGTTCCATCGGTGCAAACCCAGAATCCGGGTCCCAAAAGTCGTGAGACCCTGGGAGAGACTGTATAGTCAGAGAAGCAACTCTACATTAAGTTCATTCATAAAAATAGAATAATAAATGCAATAAAAAAACAACACAACGCAATTTAAAAAAAATAATAAAGGCTTAGGTAATATAAGAACTATCTGCCTAAGATACACGTAGCTACAGACTTCTAAATATGACATTGTATGTACTGAAGACCGTCTTCACGTATTAATTTCACATTTCTAGCGCCGCTCTGTAGCATATAAATAAAAATGTTGTAAACTGCTTGAATGTTCGTTCAGTTTGATCAGGAACAAAAGTTCGACATCCCTGTCATTTAAGGAATTCACCTGTATTCGACAGAGAGGATACCCACAATACAAATTTTCTTCTTCTCTAAATTTATTATGGAAAATTCATAGAGAATCAAAAGCTTATTTATTTCATCGCTATCATATTTGCATATTCTCGATCAGCAGAAAGCATAGCAAACTTACATGAATCTAGAATTTAAGTGCTTACTAATGTTACGATTTCGCTAGCAAAATACGCGGTTCCGACATTTTTTATTTATTTATTTATTTAAATGGCTTTAGACCTTATCAGCCACACAGCCAAGTTCCTTGCGTTTTATGGCAATTCACATTTCATTACTTTACAGTTCTATATACATAGTTTAACAATTTATATTTCATTTCCTATGCAGTTTAAAAAATATTTAATTTACATTACAGTTCTATACACAATAGTTACGGTTCCGATTGTTTTAAACAAATGCTCTACAAAAACTGATTACCAACGACGGACGATACCATCAACGAACACTTGGACCCGTTCGAATTGATTTGAAACCTGACAGTATTGCTAGTTTAATGCAGTTTTTATTAGCATAAATTCGAACATGATGCGATTTTATGTCGAATATAGGTGCACTGTCGATAATAGGCAGGTACGCAGAGTGTAAATCGGATAACGCGAAATGTACTCAGTTTGTACATCATGAATCTGTCAGATAATAAATTCAAAAATTACTAGAAAAAACTTCAAAGCACTTGTAAATCTTAGCTTGAAAGCTAATGGAATTCTAAATAAACAAATCAATTTTGAAACCCAGACTACGCGTATTCCGACATACACTTAGTTTTCATTTCCAAAGGAAAATCTAACACTTTTCTCTAAATATTTTCGAGGATTTACAATTTAACCGTCTAATTACTATGATTTTAGCAATTTTATATAAACTTTAATTTTAAAACTTCCTCTTTTTATGCAAGAAAACTTACATTATATCCACCACCGCTTCTAACAAACCAAACAATAGTGACGGACGGCAAGCACAACAATCAACGATTTCTTGTGATTGTTGGAGCTACAGAGCGATGCTCTCTTTGTTTAAGCCAACAATTATACTCTACTATAACGAATGAGCACAGCCCCCCGGATCACATTTGAAAAAGTGCTAGATCAACCTAAAAACAAATATTCATAATAATAAAAGCAGACGTGTTTCGACACCAAAGTATAAAAGAAGTTTTTTTTTTTGTATCACACTAATTTCGATTACTAATTTCGAAATGCGGGTGTCACTACCAAACGGGTGACACCCGGGGCGGACCGCCCCCACCGCCCCCTAGCTACGCCACTGCTTCAGTGGAATATTAGTCCACCACATTTTGACTCTTGCTCATAGGTTACATTCATGTCGTTTGTTTATTAGTGATCTTACAATTGTACGAGTTATGGCGCCCAGATTCCTCTGGCACGACGAGTGCATATTAAAATGTTGTTATCTCTGATTACTAGACTAATGAAAAGAACCTCACATATCCCAAGTATAAATTTCTGGATCTTTCGCCTTGATTTTCGGGCTAAAACCAATGATTATATCAATGTTACTACCTTTTATATGTTGAAACATTACAACCTACTTTCACTCATTGTCGTAAGGTGACCATAAAATTTCGGCCTTCTTTTTTGCATTGTATCTGTAATTTTCTCTGGGCACCCATGTAGATTTTTATTTTTCCTCTTCCAGCAGATATCGTCATTTTCCTTTACTAGTCCTAGGAATTTATTTTTTCTATAACTCCTAAATCTTTATTTTCTTATTCAATACCATTAAGGTGAATAGTGCCTCAGTCTTGACAACTGGTGTATAATGTCGAATCTTTGCTTTGTAGAAGATCGCTTTCTGGCTGTTTCCGATTTGTGTTGGCATATATACTAATTCCATGTTTCTAGTTCTTGATTTATTCACTTTTTTTTATCAAGCCTATTAAGGTGGATCCATTCAGCCATATATAAAATTTTGTATACTTTACTAACTTTTCCATATTTCGTTGTCAGATGTTTTCACTATTGTATCTGTCTTCTATACACTGTTTTTCCTCATGAGGTTATGACACCTGCTTCTTTTTGCAATTGCGTGCATTTTTTCAACAATTTTTTGAGCTGCTTCTTTTTTTCTGTTAGTAATGCCAGATCATCAACAAAATCAAGACATTTTAAATAAGTTGGCAGATAGACAATCTCCTTGCCTCGTATTTCCAAAAGGTCCGAAACTTTACCAAGAAACTTAAATTTAGGAATAGGAACTGTTTGATAAGTAATCGCTCTAGTCTAACTATCTATTTCAGATTCTTCCAAAACTTTTAAAAATTTCTTCCTGTTAATTGATTAACATTTATTTACTTCTTTTAGCTCTTATTCTCATAATAATTTTAATATTAAAGATTTGTTCTACACAAGACCTTCCCTTTCGGAAACCAACTTGATATTGATGGCCTGCCTGGTTTAGCAGGGCCTGGACTAACGACATCCCTCTGTATTTGTTTGTATCATGAAGTGCTTGCAAGGCACATTTCTAGTCTCTAGGGATCTCTATTTCTTCCAGATTTCACAAACCAGTCGATGTAAATTTTATATTGTTTTATCCTCTAAAATTTTTCACATTTCTCCTACTGTTCCTTCTTCTCCTGGTGCTTTGTTGTTCTTGAGCTCTAATGATTTGTTTTATTTCTTCCAGGCTTGGGTGGTTTTGACTCTGATTTTACTTTAGGTGGTTGTTCGAATCTTAATCTCTCCAACGGTTCCTTGCTCTTTAGAAAAGTTTCAAAATAACTGGCCAACAATTGGCAATTACCTTTTTTAATCAAGGCTAGAGTTCCGTCCTTCTTTTGCTCTTTTAAAGACTGTTGCACTTTATTTCACGTGCACTGAATAATCTACGAAAGAAACAAAGTACCGTAAATACCTTTTTTAGCTGACACACTATCATCTCAACGATCTCATCCTTGCCAAACTATTATTAAAAGTCTTTGGTTTCCTTTATTCTATACTCTTTTGACTGAAAGATTCGCGCGTTGTTAAAAGCAATCACTATGGAATGTCAAACACCAGCCTACACTGTTTGTTTTGCTTGAAATGTGAAGTTATCCTCAATTTGCTCGATATGTTTTGTTAATAAATAATGAGCTTATAATATATTTAAATTTAAATAGAGCCTGTGAAGGCTCTATGTGGTCTAAGATACGCCTCTATCCTGGTAATCTTACCAGGTAAAGGGGACTAAAGTTTAACGTGGTAGCCGAATCGCGGAGCGTCATCGTTTATTTTGCCAGAGATAAAGGTCAGTTTTAATTCCGGTAAAAATTCAAGCTCAGACCGGGACTTTCCATTCTCCAGACACGCCTCGTAATCAACTGAGCCACGAGACCAAAGATGCCGTGGAAATGTTTAAGAAAACGAGTATTTGCTGAATGTATCTAAAAGTAATGATAAATATGTATTAAATCAATAAAAACATTTTTCCCCAGACAGTGCAATTTATTTTTGTTATACTTAAACTCATGTACCTTTACTGTTTCTAATCCCAACGGCTAATCACTGCCAGCAAGTTCATCTGTATTACTACGTCATTGAATCCAACAATCAATTACAGATATGAAATAATAACTAGCCTACAGCTCTACGAAGACGTGGTAGAACTCTGCCGCTCATTAGGTTGGCATCAGGCCAGAACTGGAGCAGACGCTTTCACGCGGGTGTGGCTAGACCACTTTCCATCTCGAGATATCGATTACGGAGTCGAGGAGCTGTGGTCGCGTCAGACCGCAGTCCCTTTGGCCTACTTAGTGCTAAGGATTGATGGCTAAATGTTGAGCCCAGCTCACGTTACAGTGACCTGAATTTATACGAGTACTAGCTCCACCTAGCAGCGATTAGTTTCAATAACAGTCTCGACATCTGTATTTGGATGGTTGTTGCAGAGAAGTAAAACGTTTTCCAGTATGATGCTGTCATGTTGGACTTCGTCCAAAATATTGTAGTCTTGATTTATATAATTTTGTCGCTTCTGAATTAAATCCATCGTTTGTTTGTCTCTTTATTTCTACTTACAAATTTTCAGGTGTGCAATAGTTTAGTTCTTGCTGTCCCAAACGCTATAATAAAGTTTGCAAAAATCGTGGGATTGTAAATAAATAGAGCGGAGGTATATTTTCACGAGTATTAAATGAAAGATAGTAACACGTCTACTGTTAAAATTTTAAAATAACTGGACTAGTCATTTCAACTTTAATTCTTCCGTAAATAATGTTTATTATTCGACAAAGAAACCGATTAAAAGAATAATTAATACAGGGTTATCAAAAAAGAAGGAGCAGAATTTTGCATTATTATTTCTCACAACAAGGCGTCTACGGCCTGACGCAGCTTGGGCGTGACCACCACTACCATCATAACACCATACATCTCGCAATACTAATAGTCTTAGTCCAGCAAGATTTGCTGGCATTACAGTGACTGTCGCGGGCAATCCTCGGTTGCCGGATTTTTCTCATTCAGTTGGCCTCTCGCTTACGTTCACGCTTCTAAATGACTACAGCAAGTACCACACGCAGTCATGCCGTCGTGTGGTGTGGCGTATTTAATTTCATTTTGTATTGCCGACAGATTTTCAATGTGGAAATAAGTGTAGTTAACTGTTTTAAAACTTTAAATATTTGTAAAAGCGCTGATATATATATATATAGAGGGTGATTATAATTAAAGTTTAAGTTTCAAAACGCTCTAATAAACGAACCACTGATTAGAATGACGTCAAAATTGAACGGCGTATTATTGAAGGGACAAAGAACATGAACAAAAAAAAAAATTCGAAGCAACAGAATTTCGTCTACAAATGACAAATCGTAAAACATATGGAAACGGGCTTCGTCTGTCCACAGAATTTACCACGGCCGATCATCGTCCACTTCCATGCGAGCAAGAAATTCCAAAGCAAAACCCTCTCTTGCTAGCAGGTCAAGGAAACAACTCCTGCACGTGGCAAATTTTGTAAGGATAGCATTGCAGGATGTTTCGTAGAATGTTATGCACCGTGCTCACAGGCCTGTCCAATGTTCGGGCAATTCTCCGTGAACTGCATGGCTGCACACCACCGCTCGACGCCTCCTGAACTGCTGTGGCCACTTCTTCAACTACCGCTGAATCACATCTTTTCCTTCCTCTACCAGACTGCACATCAAACGAACCTGAATTTTCGAATTTTTTCATCATTTTCACCGGACCCATGACAGTCATCGGTCCAACGCCTTTTTTCATACCCTTGAGGGTCCTGAACTCCTGCAGAGTTACTGGTGCAGAATCACCGTTCATGTTCTTTCCCCCTTCTTCAATAATACGCCGTTCAATTTTGACGTCATTCTAATCAGTGGTTCGTTTGTCTGGATGTATGATGTGCTGATCCTACACTTATGTTTGTGTGTGCTTATGTGTGGTGACGTATGGATTTGTGGGTGAGGCCTAGTCTGAATATGGTAGTTATGATATATGTCGACTGGTACTCACGGTACCTGGGGGCACATGTTACTGCATGTCAGAAAAGGCTTAGGTGTTGGGATAGACGTGGTGGTGCTGATATGAACAGTTTTGTACCTACGACACATGATACTGGATGGCGGAGAGGTCTTTAGTGTGAGATAAATGAGACGATGTTGATGATTTTTTGGTTTGTCATGAGCCATTGGGGGTTCTGGAAACACTTTTTCGCTGCCATAATTGGGCTGGTTGTTATGTGCAGCTCAATGTAGGCATGGAAATGTGCGTGTGTTTGCGTCAATCTTTGTGTCTGTATGTGTAAATATGGTGATACATTACTTAGTGTGTGTGTGTGTGTGTGTGTGTGTGTGTGTGTGTGTCTGCGTATGTATGCGTAAATATGGTCAGACCTTCCTTTAACTCGTTTGTCTGGATGTAGGATGTGCAGTTTATTTCCTCCACTAATGTTTGTGTGTGTCTGCTTCCTCTGTAGGAGTTCTATGTTGGTGCTGGTTGAAGTGTCGAGCTCGCTGTGGACATGGAAATGAGCGTGAGTGCGTTATTCCTCTGTGGATTTGAGTCGAAAATATATGGTTATAGAATTATACTCACCATGAATGTGTGCTTCTAAAAATTGTTTCAGGCCTTAGGCATTCTCCCATTTCACTGTGCTGTTTACAGTTTATTGTTGTTTGTTTTGGCATATGAAGTGTGTTTCTCACGTTTTTCACTATATGCACTTCGGGGTAAAAATCATTTAATAGAGAGGGTGCTGAGGGGGTGTTCCAGAGAAGCGAAGGACTTGGGTTCAGACCTTTGCTTGCATATTGTGGTGTAGTATGGAGTCCACATTTATTGCAGGGTGCAAAGGAGAGCAGCTAGATTTATTAGTGGAAAATATGTCACCAAGTAACATAATAAAGGAGCTGGGCTGGATGTCACTGGAAAATAGGAACTGTGTTGTGGGCTGTATATGGCGTATAATGATGTTAGAATGGATATTGGTGGAATAATTCTGGGTGGTGTCTGGAGCCTAAGTTGACCATGACCACAATCTGGCACTAGACTTTAGGTGATGAGGCCTGAGTGGATAAAATATCCAAACACCCACTTTCATATACGAATGACCTAACAATTGATGACAGTTCTAGTGTGTATGCTATCTTCGGCGTAATAGAACTAGTGTCTGTTCCTATGGTGACGATTTGGATAATTGTCAATGTGTGGAGATCTGCTATAAAATGTGGGTTATGATGTCTGTTTGATGACCATGAAATTATCAGTTAGCTAAGAGCATTATGATAACTTTATCGTGTGCGCTGTGTTTTTTCCATGCCTTTGTATGTGAATGAATTTTTAAATTAAGCGTTTGTCGCGGCTATCTTGACTTCCCAGTCTACCGTGTATTATTACTGGTACATTGCTGTCGTTACACATGTGAAATTAAACGACCATCTAAAATTCTAGTATTTCCAACATATCAGGCTTTTTTTTTTTTAGGACTTTGTGCCTCGTCGATACCATCGTCATTAGTGGTGAGAACGGATGTTGGGCAAGAAACGGTTAGGAATTTGGCCATGGACTTTTGAAGATCTCTTTCCCTGCATTCGTCTGGACAGATTGCAGGAATCCAGGCACTCTTCCATTTCACTGTTCTGTTTACAGTTTGCTGCAGTTTTGTTTTGGGGTATGAACTGTTTTTCTCACGTTGTTCACTACATGTCCTTCAGGACAAAATCGTCATAAGTGGATGTACAAGATAAGCGAAGAAATTGTGTTAGAAACCCAAAGTCAGACCATTGTGTGCATATAGTGGTGTAATATGGAGTCCACAGTTAGTGAGCAAGGGAAGGCTGCTAGCGTGTAAATATGGTGATACCTTCCTTAAACAAGTCTGTCTGGACGTATGATTTGCTGTTCCTCCAATTATGTTTCTTTGTGCTTGTGTGTGGAGACGTATGGATTTGCGTGTGAGGCCTAGTATGAATATGAGGGTTTCTGGTATCTGCTGATAGTCAAGTGTCTATTGCAATTTATGGCACCTGGGCCACTATTAATGAATGGCAGAAAGGGTTGTTGTGTGGGGGAAACGTGGTGGTGATCTATGTATTAATGGTACATGTAATCAATTGAGTGTGATAAGCACTTTGTATGGGATAAACAATGAGGTGTGTGGTGAATACATGTCATCTTTTGCACACCCTCTATTTCGTCAGGCCGATGATATGTGAGGAGAGTTCTGTTTTTCAGTCAGTCATGAGGCAAGAGAGTACTGCACCACTTTTTTGTTTCCATGATTGGTGTTGGTAGTTGTGCTGAACTCGTTGTACACATGGACACGTGTAACTGCGTCTCTCTTTGTGCATGTGAGCGTAAGTATAGTTGTCGCGGTAGCTGATTTCTATATAGATGTTAGTATAGAGTTTAGTAATAATGAAGGCAGAGTACTTCCAAGCCAGCACGGTAGCAGGAAGGTTACACCGCTAGTACACGACACCGAAGCCCAGGCCGCTGGGCTGGCAGTTTTTACTGTGGGAACGCTGTAGAGCACAACCAGTACATGAGGCTAACACACTATGGGCACGTGATACACACGCGTGTTCGTAGTGACTGTCAGCCAATGAGAAGAAGGCTTTCCCCACCTTCCGGAATCGAGGGCGCCTCTTTGCGCGCACGATTCGCCCCAGTCCGCGATGTGATTTTCAGTGGTGAGAACCTGTTACGGTCTAATCAAGCCATTTTGGGCATCTTTCCAAGAATCCTCCCTCTGCTGGCTTGTGATGCATTCTGTCTCAACATCGGATCCTATGGTCCATCATTCTAATACCAGGAATGCTGATTTTATGTACCAGTCGATTGTAATTGTACCATACAACTGCTCTCGCCGAATAAATCAAGTAACCGCAATTCTTTACATTATTCAAGGAGCACCTACGTCCCAATTTTAGACCAGTTAAGTCTCTGTGCATGTATTTTATCCCAGCTAGGAACTTACAGATGACGGCTGGAAACCGGAAGTACCTCAGTAGGCAGTAAGTAGACGCTGGAACGGACCCACAGTGGGTAAGTTCGACTCTCGCTCGGTCAGCACGCGACATACCGATATCTTTCTTGACCACGTTAGGCCTTCGTTTGTCTTGAATCTTTGCTTTTGAAACTGTACACAACAATAGAGTTGTTATCCTTATAAAAGACCTACAGTTTAACGTGGAATCTGGAGCCACAGAAACATTTTAGCTTACTTCACATTACACAGCAATCTGTGCCAGAGATGAAGGTGGGTTAAGGGATTATCAAAATCACCGCCCAGACAGGGATTTGAACCGAGTACCTTTCTATCTCCGGTCAGACGCCTTAACCACTGAGCGACAGTCGAGATGCTGAGATTTGATGTTTATATTAATTCTTTCTTACCTCGTGACATTCGAGTTTGAGATACCCCCGTAAGTTGCACGTCTATGTTATTCACAGCAATGTGTGGCAGAGAGTATGTGTCACCCACATAAAAATATATCTCATCTCATAAACATTAGCAACGCGTAAAGGTATACATGCTTTGGCATAGAATTTCATAACGTGTAAGGCAATAAATGGATATTAAGTGAAGACTCAGGTAAAAAAGGGGGGGCAGGATGTGAAGGCAAGAGAGGCCTATGACACACATGGAATCACAAGTATTGATTGACGTATTATATTGTAATAAAATGTATTTTAAAATTTCAATAAATCTGTATCATTTATCAAGAAATTATGTTTTTTAGTTAACAAAACCCCTACCCAACAATTTTTAATATTCCTCGAGTATGATGGATTAGTATAGTACTCTTATTACGAGTATGAAATACTAGAAACAAAAAGAGAACAGCGTTTAAAACTGACATATCACAAGAGGCGCGTAAGAGCATGTCCATCAAGTTAAATAAGACAACTTGGAGTGGGTATAAAAAAAATGGCATCTACAAAGAAATGACCTTATATAAGGTAGAGATGAGTGAGGGGAAGGGGTGGGGGATTTTCAAGTAAAGACTTATTTGAGCCAAAAATAGTATTTGCAGAAGGAAACAATAAGTTTTGTCCAAAAACTAAGAAAAAAAATATATTTAGAAGTTAATTTATGGTTATTTAACAATTACTGAATTAAAATAGTTCAGTATATCAATAACACATGACAAAATGCTAGGGAGAAATTTTATAACGAAGGTTAACAGCAAGTAAGCGGATTTCCTCAGTGTTATTGGTCAAAAGTGACGACAGTCTGCTAAAAAGCTATTTAATTTTATGGTAACTAAACAATTAATAAATTATAATAATTCGAAATATCAATAAGACATGACAAAATGCTCTTCGAAGGTCCTAGGAAGAAAATTTCAGGTTTGGTAATAACGATTGTTGAGGGACCTCTAATTTATAGCAGCTAGCAGTTTATAACATTACCCGCGCATTCGACACTTGTGAATCCGTATTGACATACTAGGAATAGCGTCTAAAGGAAACCGTTGTTCGCCCCGCGGCGGTGCTGAGTGTGTGCTGCTCACCGCTGCGTCAGCCACGACGAGTAACGGTACACCCAGAAATAGCTATATGCCCCGCAGGGATCGCGGCCGAGCTCCTAGGCACGCGTCACGCACAGACTGAGGTTTGTGCTGCCATCTCGCGGCGCGTTAGGGCCTGGCCACGCCCCCCTGCACTCTGATTGGCTGATTCAAAAGCCCGCCAACGCTTCCCATCGGCTGGTCCTGGGGAAAACCGGAATATTCCCAGGATCGGCCTTGTCTTGCTACTCAGGGCATTTTCTACACCAAGCGGAGTTCATATTTGTAATTAACTTTGGTAGTCTGAGCTAATTATTCTGCGACAGAAAAAAGGTTTTACCCAGAAAATTTATTTGCCATTAGCAATATCCAGCAAACGCTGGGAATTAATTAAAGGCAAATTAATGCTCACTATAAAGCCTTTATCAGTCACAAGGTTGGAAAGCAGAATCAAGGCCGTTTACTTCAATTTGATGTTGTTGAATTCAATGAAAGCTTAAAAAATGTTACATAAGACTGAAACCCAAGTGGTTGTGATTCACTTTTCAACGAAATGCTCATCTTAGAATTTATTATATCATTACATGTATGGTATGAATTATTATCGCGTGTTAACATCCTAAGCAAAACACGGCAATCTATTCAAGTACATTTAAGTATTGCTCTTGAACATTTGCGTAAATTTGGCGACCTTATCAAAGAATAACGACAAACTGGTTTCGAATAGTGCTTGTCTGACGCTCGTCAATTTGTTGTTGTTGTTTTTTTTTTTTTTTTTAAATATGATCTGCGAAAAGACTAAAAATAAAAGAGTAATAAAAAAAGAAAGACTACGAAAGCAGCGATGAACCTATGCAGTCTCCCAAAAGCAAGTACAAAAGAGATGGTTCCATAGCGAGCTGCATGAATTCAAGATTTATATCTTCAAATCAACACTGAAAAATGAACAATCGCAACTCATCTGGCTGGTGTTAATGCCCAACAGTTTACATAACAGAACAAATGTAATTGAAAAACACAATACCATTTTCTTCAGAAAAGTAGTCTTTAAAATCACTATGGCGGCTACGATAATTACATATTGATATATCTTTTTGGAGTAGATTCCAGCCTTTGAGTCTGGAACTTCAGCTGGGTGGGGTAGCATATTCTCCACCAGCGAAAAACTGTTACTGACCTGTTGAAATTTTGATTAACTGCTTCCTTATAATGTCCTCTTCACGTTTTACACTCTCCTTTTCCGGAAAAGTCGCCACCAATTAAATTAAAAATGCCGAAATGTGGGATGCTCCGCAACGGCAAAATGTTAGCAGCACTGCAAAAATGACACAAAAATTATCGGTATAGGGATCATATCAACCTAAACAGGTTCCTGTTTTGTGGGTTGTTTCTGCCTTGCAACTAAACAAAATGCTTTTGATGGCATACGCGTTTCGCCTTTATTCAAGGCATCATCAGTGCCCTAGATAAACATATATACACATATATATACAATGCTGTTGTTTGATTTTTGTACAGTTTTCTAAAAATATTAAGTAGGTACTTACAGTTTTATATATTCATTAACACGCACAAGTTCGTGTTTCCATACCAGCTACTCTTTTTGCACTATCACTACTGTCCCAAGTTTGTGTAGGCTGCATTTTAGATAATTTCACCGGCCACGAACTGTATATATAGTTATTTGTTGTTGTTGACATCGAAAGTCGTGAGCCAAAGATTATGTGTTGTGTAACTATTTGTTATTTTGAATCTGCGGTCATTAGCTGTGTGTATATTGTGGCGGTATGTTTGATTATAGGATATGTGTTATTTATTCCTGTTTTAATGTTTTGAACAAGGTTTGGTTCGTTAGGTGTATGTATTCATTCATAACTTTTTTACCATTATTGATTGCTTTTTGTATTTGAAGGTTTTCCTGAATTGTCAGCATATTTTTATTGTGATTATTAATCGTTAGTATTTGCATATCTGTTTCTATATTAGTGTGTGAATGATTGTGTTGTAACAAGTGTTCGGCGACACTGTATACATAGGACAAACAGCTAGAAAATTTGAGACCAGATACAAGGAACACCTGAGAGCTCTCAGATGTACCAACCACTCAACATTCGCCGAACACTTGTTACAACACAATCATTCACACACTAATATAGAAACAGATATGCAAATACTAACGATTAATAATCACAATAAAAATATGCTGACAATTCAGGAAAACCTTCAAATACAAAAAGCAATCAATAATGGTAAAAAAGTTATGAATGAATACATACACCTAACGAACCAAACCTTGTTCAAAACATTAAAACAGGAATAAATAACACATATCCTATAATCAAACATACCGCCACAATATACACACAGCTAATGACCGCAGATTCAAAATAACAAATAGTTACACAACACATAATCTTTGGCTCACGACTTTCGATGTCAACAACAACAAATAACTATATATACAGTTCGTGGCCGGTGAAATTATCTAAAATGCAGCCTACACAAACTTGGGACAGTAGTGATAGTGCAAAAAGAGTAGCTGGTATGGAAACACGAACTTGTGCGTGTTAATGAATATATAAAACTGTAAGTACCTACTTAATATTTTTAGAAAACTGTACAAAAATCAAACAACAGCATTGTATATATATGTGTATATATGTTTATCTAGGGCACTGATGATGCCTTGAATAAAGGCGAAACGCGTATGCCATCAAAAGCATTTTGTTTAGTTGCAAGGCAGAAACAACCCACAAAACAGGAACCTGTTTAGGTTGATATGATCCCTATACCGATAATTTTTGTGTCATTTTTGCAGTGCTGCTAACATTTTGCCGTTGCGGAGCATCCCACATTTCGGCATTTTTAATTTAATTGGTGGCGACTTTTCCGGAAAAGGAGAGTGTAAAACGTGAAGAGGACATTATAAGGAAGCAGTTAATCAAAATTTCAACAGTTCAGTAACAGTTTTTTGCTGGTGGAGAATATGCTACCCCACCCCTTCAGCTTGCTTTTTAGACAGGTTTTAATCTGGAATCAGGTCATTAAGGTCTTGTTAATTGGGAAAGTAAGGTTCTGGTGAACAGCTACTGCCTTCGCATTTATGATCATTTTTGTAATAATTATTATCTGAATCGTTTTCAGTTTGAGCTAGGTCAGAATGAGAGTAACTATTACTTATCTGCATATACTAAAACAGGGAAACCTACATTGTGTAAGACAGGCCTCATTGTGGACAGCAAATTCTGATACTTAACTGTATATTTTGATTCAGATCTGATTTCTTTAATATTTGATAAGCAGAAATAACAATCAGATGATCCTTCGGTTCTCTCCAAATCATGGGATTTGCAAATGGCATATGATGTGCACCATTTTTCCATCCAGTCAATAGTCTAACACACGAAACCCAGCATAAATTTGGAGCCCAGTACAGTACTTATCAAAATCACCCACTTGACAGTCAAAATAAAGTTTATAACACTGTTTCACAAGCCGAGTAAAATTTCGCCTCTGAGACTCGAAGGTCGGCTCACCACAAATATAGCAGAAATTTGCATGATTTACACAATTTCGTGGCATGATGAAAAAAGAAAACTCAACGCACACAATGCACTTCTAAACAGAAAGGAAGGAATTATTTCACTGATGATATTCGTGCTAAAAAGCTCATTCAGCTCAACAAAGACACGTCACAATGCCAGATTAATGTCAAAACATGAATAAACCTACACAGTCATGTCCTTTGGTGTTTCAGCATGATATTACATATAATTTCCTTAAATACAGCTCGAATAAAATCGCTAAATGTAAGAAGAAGGTTCTTATGACAGATCAAAGAGAATGCTAAAATCAAAATTTAAAAACTAACTGTCACAAAAAAAAATATGTTCCTGATGAAAAAATTCTGACTGCATATCTGAATTCAGTATGAAAAAATGCACTAGATTCCACCAATCAGATTTCTTGTAAAGAAAACTTTGTTGACCAGTGTAATTATAGCTTACCGTTTTCAGAGGACAGGGAATTATCATCTAACAGAGTAACAGTTACACAAAAACAAAGGAACAAGTAATAGTTACCAGTAACATTTTGCATATGCTCGTGAATCGAATTGAGAGTATAGGAAAATGCAGGAGGAAATGGATAATTTTAAGACGGAGATGTCTGAATTGAGAAAAAAATATACGGGGAAAAGATTAATAGCTTAAATAAGTACGAACGAAGGTCATAAAGTCAGAGAAGTTATATAGCAGCATGTCAATAGTAACGTGAACTACCTGGATAAAAATCTTGGCCGAGGAACATCTCAGAAGCATAATAGACGTAGTTATTAAACACCAACAGGAACGATCGCGCTATCGTATAATTGTTTGAAATGTCGAAGACTCGAAATTGCTGAAATAGAAACTTGACTTATATTAGACCCTTAAAGTTTGCAAAATTTGAAGAATTCCTGTTTGCTTCGAAAGTATCACGTTGTTTTTAATTGAGACTGGGCAAACACTCATAATGTAATCATTGGTCATAGTATCTGGAACAGGGAGAAAACTTAATACAGATTCCAGATTATTAAAAAGTTGAGCAACTCCGAAGAAATGAATTACCAGAATACTCGATTCAGTAACATATTTGGTCTGATGTCCACTTTAAACAATCTAATAAATCACGTACAGCGAATGTGAACAAAGGCCATTAACGAAAGTCGTCAGTAAAATATGTAAAAATCAAATAAATCGAAACGTATAAATTTTTGTCAAGCAGCAACATTAGGGAAAGTTTTAATAAAATTGAAATTTAGCCTAGGCGGGAATGACAATCAGCATTCATGGTTACAGCGGAGACCATGAGTAAATTTAAGTTTTTTAATGTTTTTAGCAACATGTTACTGAAAAGCAGTTACACGTTTTTTCAGCTATGAAATGCTACGAAAGCAAACTTTATGAGTGTATTATGGCAATTAATTTAATAGCAGTTGCTTAGCTATTAAATTATGTACATAATCTCGAATTTCTTTTAATGATATATCTGGTCGCTATTAATTTGCGAGCGAAGGCTGACACGTGACACCGTTCTCAAGCTTAGGCAATTATATAGTAGATACGTCAAAGGGCAATATGTGGAGGACTATTAGTGAAGATTCGAGAAGAAAGCAAAATAATGTATACGGGATACAAATTAAGTTCGTACCAGGAAGTGAAATATATCCAGCTTTATTTATAAAGGCGTATAGTGCCGATTTGCCGTCCCACTGAACTGGTGAGAAGAAAATTATGTATGTTCGGAACATGTTATCAAGAGAAGCTTATGTTTTGAGAATGGAAGTTAGTTTAAGATGTGAAAAATTCCATGAATCTTTTCAAAATAAGAACAACCCTAAACAAATACAGCGAAATGTAAAGAGTAATCTCAGAAATTGTAGACCCTATAGTAGGCGTGATGGGAAATAAATTTTGTTAAGACAGAATAAAAGAACTAAGGTACCTAGATGACCCCATAGGTGTGAAGATACATTAGACACGCTTCAGCAAAACTACCTAGGAGGGTACAAGAGAAATTAATTCTACAACAATGGCGAAGTATAGAAAAAATCCTTGGGACGATGATCGAATAGAGCAATGAAGGGTCTGTCTGAAGTAGATAATGAATACACAATCGGATATAATCGCAACAACGAAGTTAAGATATGCAACTAAGGGTGAATATAGGAAGGAAATAGGAAATTTGATAAGTGATTTCAGAAATGCCAACAGAAATAAAGAAATATAAGTAGAAATAATCAATAGGAGCATTATCGTCAAGAAACATCCAATACGAAGAAGGAAGATGACATAAGAAAACAGAGGCCGGAAAACCTATAGCCGACGCTGATGTGGTCCGTTCAGTATCAGTGGCAGAGAAGTTAGAAAGATAAGTAAGGAAAGTGGACTAGGATCGAAGTATGGGTTCAAGCAAGATGAAGAGACAATAAACAATGAGAAATCAAGCGATTAAATTCAGTGTGATGAAACGAAATGTGAACATGCCCAAACGAGAAAATGACGATATGTCTTTGCAATGGTGGAAATGCTTCGAAATGTGTGAAAGGAAACTAGAAAGAAAAGAAAAATAAGAACAAGAGTTGGAATGGAGGAAACGAGCGATGACGAAAACAGTAGAAGACGAATCAGATAATGAAAAAGAAGAAAAATATGTTAGTATCAAAAAGAAGAGAACGACAACAACGACTTTTATACAGAAGAAAACGAAGAGGTGTTAATATCAAAGAAGAGAAAGTCAAGGAATTACATACTGAAGAAGCAGAAGAAGACAAAAATGAAGAAAAAGTAATGAACTGAAAAGTAAGAAAGAAACGAGGATTGAAGCCAGAAATGTGAAAAGGCGTATGTCTAGAGCTGTGCAGGGCACCATCGTGGATACAAGGGATATCAGCAGAGTTTTCAACACTGATGCTGGGAGAGAGGAATGTAAACATCAATTGTTTTCTCTTATATGTTGTAAGATGTTTGGGTAAATTAAAAATATGTTTGAGTTCGGGAATGTAAAATGGCGTCATTCCGTTTTCGTCGAAATGTAAATTCTTTGTTGACCAATACGTAATGTGGGGGGCATATATGAGGTACAAAATCTCACGAATTGTGAAATTTATTATTATAAGAACATTGTTGTTAATATATAGTAACTTTAGACGTTTAAGTTTCAAGGTCAGAGAGCGTCGAACTGGAGGAAAGAAGATCTCTGGTTACGAGGTGGTCTTGAAAAAAAGATGGCGTTCCATAATCCTAGCGGGAGGAACGGGAAATTGTAATTTAATATTCAAAAAGGATTAGCCCGAAGGCAAAGGAGAAGTGTTTGAACAGAAACCATTGTGTTCAGATAGAATAATGTTTGTAAAGAGGATGCCAAAAGATAATTGGATAGTAATTGTTATTATAAAAGTGTATTAAACTATTTGAGTACTCGATTTCATTTAAAAGGTAATTTACTTTCAGCCGTGGTATTAAATCTAGTAATGGATATCTATATATATAAAAGAAAGTCGTGTTAATTTCACTATTTATAACTCAAGGACGGTTGTACCGATTTGGCTGAAAATTGGTACGGAGGTAGCTTAGAACCAGGAGACGGACATAGGATACTTTTTATCCCGTTCGACCGCGTTCCCGTGTGACGTGACATAAAACGTCAAACAGAATAAAAGTCACTATAAAACATGGTATAACAAAAACGCATCTGACTTGGAATAACAAAACGTGAAAGAGAATACAAGTCACTATAAAACGTGGTATAACAAAAACGCATCTGACTTGGAATAACAAAACGTCAAAGAGAATACAAGTCACTATAAAACATGGTATAACAAAAACGCATCTGACTTGGAATAACAAAACGCAAATGACAGCTAAACGTAATTTTATCTGTGGTTAAGTATGTCTATGGTTAAGTATGGTTGAAAAAAATTGATGATTATAAATTTTGTCAGAAATCAATAATCAGTAATTTGTATTGTCTTTGAATTATCATTAACAATGCCGCACCGTAGTAATCATGCTTCGAAACATAAACCAACCAAAACTGTGCAACGGTACGCGTTTGGTGGTAAGTAAAGTGATTTACGCGACGATACTCAAAGTAAAATTTGAAGGTGAGCAAGTTCTCATTCCGAGGATTCCGATGATCCCAACCGATATGTCGTTTGAGTTTAAAAGACTTCAATTTCCGATCCGTCTTGCATTCACCATGACCATTAACAAATCACAAGGCCAATCCTTAAAAGTTTGTGGTTTGAATCTGGAATATTCATGTTTTTCCCGTGGCATGTTCACGGGTCGGAAGACCATCTGCGTTGTTTGTTCTTGCGCCTGATAATAAAACAAAAAATGTTGTGTATCACAAGGTACTTAACTGCACCAAAATACACGAACAATAAAGAATCATTAAAATACTTAATTTTTTATTTGTATTTCCTAATAAAAAATTGAACTTAATAAAATTAAAAAATCTGCTTATTTATTGCCTCTTAGGCGGAACAGAGTTCGCCGGGTCAGCTAGTAGAGGATAAATAAAGAAAGATCTTGTAGTACTGATGCGACACTGGAAATAGTAAAAATAGAACTGTGTTTTTATAAATATATATATAAGGAGGAAACCTTATAAGCTTTTCAAAACTAAAATTAATAAAGAATATTTACAAAGTACAATGGGTCAACAAAGACTTTTAGCTTTGGCAGTTTTATCAACTGAAGCACATATACCATCTAATCTGGATCACAACATAAGAGTTAAGGATTTCAGTAAGGCTAAAAACAGTAAATTTGTGTTTCTTAAATTTTTTAATGTTAGTTATTACTTAATAATGTTAGTTACAGAGAAGAAGATCGAATTTTTTTTTTAATAACAATTTTAATTTTTTTTGAAAAAATTCCACCCTTGTGCATCACCCCACATCAAATTTGAGTCTTACCCCGCCAGTGCCTATTAGTTCCATTCGCCGCCGACAACGGGGCTGTTGTTTTTTACGTGGATATGGCAAGGCAACAGGAGAACTCGTTTTGAACCAGTCGATGCAAGGGAAGAAGGGTCAAACCGGGCGCCAACTTCACGGCGGTGGCAAAATCATGTTTGAAGGGGTGATGCGAAATTGGTGTGGTGACGCTACCCCCCCCCCCAACCTTCACCCCCCTTCCTAGGGCGGCAGAATCATGTTTGACGGGGCCCCGGCTCGGAAAATGCATAGATCTGCCACTGGCTGCAGTATGGAAAAAGTGAATCTACTGTTGATGTGTAGCGTACGTTTGGCGTAAATTCAATAAAGTCATAAACGGATTTACGATTGGCATAAGAAATTCGTAGAAGATGGGAACATGTGGAAAAGGGAAAACTAGGAAAGAGTTAATTGGTGAATGGCAAGAAATGATTACCTTTTTGATGACTGTCGCATAAAAAATGGTGCTCATGTCGAATGTACACAATAAACTTTAAACCTTCCTCTGTCCGTGGCACGAATTTCTTTCTTTTATGATTTGTGAGAAATAAAAATGCTAAATTTCCTCCATCTTTAAAATTAGCAAACCACAAAGATAATTTTTTAATGTTTAAACTGTACCACTTTAATTTTATTCCACCAGATTTTTTATTTATTTATATAATGAAATATATTGGAAAGTTTATTTTGCAAAAAGAGAAATCACTTCTTAACGAAATTCTAAAAGTAAATTTTAGTGAATTCCGTATAATAAACGTGTTTATGAAAAGAATGTAAATTTTACTTGGCGCATTTTATTTATGATGACAGCTGATCGGCTCAATTGTCACTGCTATTACTACTGCATTCCTCAGAATCTTCGTTTCCACTTTTAGTGAACCACATTTTACTATGGAGCGTAAAATTTGCCTGTGTGGTGCCTACCCGTGACAGCGGTGTTGGCCACATGTTTAACAGTTTACACGGGCGACGAGTGAATGCGTGGGAAAAGGCGGGAAAACTGCTCTACACAGCCCACGTCACCAGTGACACATGCACGTGGAAGGCTCCTCCCCTCTTCATAGATGTCCTAATCAATTCTTTTTTGTTTCGAGATATGTGACACTAGGTCCGTAGTTTACCCAGTCGAAACACACGAGGAGAGTTAAAAAAATAATGGAAATTTTAATTTTTTGTTCTCAATTCGTCTTTTTTTTGTGTCTATGTTAAGCAATATCTTCGCCAACTTTGAACCGATTTAAATGAAATTCTTTTAGTGGACAGGGTATACCTCCTAAGTAGTCCCATACGAATTTCATTGAGAAACCACCCCTTCTGCCCCTTTAAACCCCTTAATTTTTATACAAACCCACATTTTTTATCCGATTTCGATGGAATTTTGGACATGTATAGACAAAAATAAAGAGAAAAATCCTGTCAACATTTGGTCTGCCAAAGCCCCTCTCGATCCTTCCATCCCCTTAAGTTTTGTCAATGTTATTTATAAAAACCTACAGTCGTCACCGTTTGACCGATTACCATGAAAGTTGGTGCATATATGTATTTTTTCACGAAGAAGGTTTCTGACCAAAAAATCCAAAATCCACCCCAGCTCCCCATTAAACCGCTTAATTTTTATACAGATCCACAGTTTTTATCAGGCTTAGATATAACTTAACAAATTTTTACTATAAAACAAAGACAAAAATAATGTCAACTTTTGGTTTGAAAAAAAAAAAAAAAGAACTGAACCCCTATTCCCGTTTCCACCCCCTTGTATTTTGTTAATTTTCTTTTTTAAAAATTACAGTCGACACCATTATTTGACCGATCTTTATGGAAGTTGGCACATATATATATATCTTTTTATGGATAAGGTTTTGTGACCATAAAATCCAAAAAGTACCCTAGTTCACTTTTTACATCCCTTAATTTTTGTAAAAAAAAAAAAAAAAAAAAAAAAAAAAAAAAAAAAAAAAAAAAAAAAAACAACACATTTTAATCCGATTCTGTGGAACTGCGCATGGGTATACTTTAAAACAAATAGAAAAAGAAACATACTGTCAACATAACTTTCACAAAAACGCAAACCCTATCCCCCTTTCTACCCCTTTAATTACTGTCAACGTTCATTATATAAAGCTACCTTCTATCTGATTTTGAAGGAAGTATGCACATTTATACTTCAAAACAAACAGAAAAATACTGTCTACATTTGGTTTCGAGAAGCCAAACCTCTCTCCCCTTTCCACCCCCTTAATCTACACAAAGCTACAGTTTCTATCCGATGCTGAAAGAAATTTGGACACGTATACTTTAAAACATACAGAACAATTGTGTTTAAATTAGGTTGCAGAAGCCCAACCCCTCTTCCCTTCTACCCCCACCCTCCTAATTTCCAATGTCCCTCCTTTACCCCAACTAATTTTTGCAAATGTTCTTTACACAAAGTTTTTGTCGTTATCTTTGAAAATTTCCTGTTTAGGTAGTGATCCAGTCAATTAAGCTTTAGCAGCCGTAGCCGACTTTTGGGTGTGATTTGAATTGTGCTAGTTTTTGTTGTTATCTTTCAATATTTCCTGTTAAGGTAGTGATCCAGTCAGTTGAGCTTCAGCAGCCGTAGCCGACTTTTGTGTGTGATTTGAATTGTGCTAATTTTTGTTGTTATCTTTGAATATTTCCTGTTTAGGTAGTGATCCAGTCAGTTGAGCTTCAGCAGCCGTAGCAGCAGTAGCCGACTTTTGTGTGTGATTTGAATTGTGCTAATTTTTGTTGTTATCTTTGAATATTTTCTGTTTGGGTAGTGATCCAGTCAGTTGAGCTTCAGCAACCGTAGCCGACTTTTGTGTGTGATTTGAATTGTGCTAATTTTTGTTGTTATCTTTGAATATTTCCTGTTTGGGTAGTGATCCAGTCAGTTGAGCTTCAGCAGCCGTAGCCGACTTTTGTGTGTGATTTGAATTGTGCTAATTTTTGTTGTTATCTTTGAATATTTCCTGTTTAGGTAGTGATCCAGTCAGTTGAGCTTCAGCAGCCGTAGCAGCAGTAGCCGACTTTTGTGTGTGATTTGAATTGTGCTAATTTTTGTTGTTATCTTTCAATATTTCCTGTTTAGTTAGTGATCCAGTCAGTTGAGCTTCAGCAGCCGTAGCCGACTTTTGTGTGTGATTTGAATTGTGCTAATTTTTGTTGTTATCTTTGAATATTTCCTGTTTGGGTAGTGATCCAGTCAGTTGAGCTTCAGCAGCCGTAGCCGACTTTTGTGTGTGATTTGAATTGTGCTAATTTTTTGTTGTTATCTTTGAATATTTCCTGTTTGGGTAGTGATCCAGTCAGTTGAGCTTCAGCAGCCGTAGCCGACTTTTGTGTGTGATTTGAATTGTGCTAATTTTTGTTGTTATCTTTGAATATTTCCTGTTTAGGTAATGATCCAGTCAGTTGAGCTTCAGCAGCCGTAGCAGCCGTAGCCGACTTTTGTGTGTGATTTGAATTGTGCTAATTTTTGTTGTTATCTTTGAATATTTCCTGTTTAGGTAATGATCCAGTCAGTTGAGCTTCAGCAGCCGTAGCAGCAGTAGCCGACTTTTGTGTGTGATTTGAATTGTGCTAATTTTTGTTGTTATCTTTGAATATTTTCTGTTTGGGTAGTTATCCAGTCAGTTGAGCTTCAGCAGCCGTAGCCGACTTTTGTGTTTGATTTGAATTGTGCTAATTTTTGTTGTTATCTTTGAATATTTCCTGTTTAGGTAGTGATCCAGTCAGTTGAGCTTCAGCAGCCGTAGCCGACTTTTGTGTGTGATTTGAATTGTGCTAATTTTTGTTGTTATCTTTGAATATTTCCTGTTTGGGTAGTGATCCAGTCAGTTGAGCTTCAGCAGTCGTAGCCGACTTTTGTGTGTGATTTGAATTGTGCTAATTTTTGTTGTTATCTTTGAATATTTCATGTTTAGGTAGTGATCCAGTCAGTTGAGCTTCAGCAGCCGTAGCAGCAGTAGCCGACTTTTGTGTGTGATTAGAATTGTGCTAGTTTTTGTTGTTATTTTTTAATATTTCCTGTTTGGGTAGTGATCCAGTCAGTTGAGCTTTAGCAGCCGTAGCAGCATTCGCTGATTTTTGTGATTAATTTGTTTGTGGCTCCGTTTTTGGCTGTTTCAGGGACATGGTTTGTGCAATGTGTTACGGGAGGCGTCAGGCTCTCGAAGAGATTCGTACTACGATGGCATCTCTTCAGGCACCGGTATGGAGCATCTTAGACGAGGAGCGGCAGTGCGTTGAAGAATTACCGCAGGCTAGTGATGTAGAACCGGCAGGTGAGGATTGTCAGGTATCTGTTGCAGGGAACGTCTGGCACCGGGTGGATAGGAGAAAGGCATCAAAATTCCAAAATAACCTACGGGAAAATGATATCTTCCCCCCAAGTAATACGTTTTCAGTTTTGCAGGAGGTTGAAGATCCTAGTGCGAATGGCCCATAAGCACAGCAGGGAAGATTTACTCGCAGACACCGAGTGATGCCAGGGAAAGGTTTACTTATCATTGGAAGCTCCAACGTCCGACGTCTGGAGAAACCTAGCTGAGAAGAATGGTGCAGACCCTCACACTAACATTAATTCTGTTTGTCTTCCAGGAGCAACCGTGCCACGTGTTATGGAGGCCATTCCAAAAGCGATTAGAGAATCGAACTGCCGTCAGTTAAGGGTAGCTGCGCACGTCGGTTCTAACGACTCGTGTCGTGTTTCTGTTTCAGACATAGTGAAAAATATGGACAAGTTGGCCACAAGGCGTATGAATCTGCGCGTGAGAATTCAGTAACGTTGCAGTTTTCCATTTATAGTGTCGTGCCGCGCATCGATTGTGGGGAAGCCATGTGGTGCAAGATTTATAATTTGAATTGTAGTCTACAGGAGCTGTGTCGCAGAAACAACTGGGGCTTCGTCGACCTTCGACTGATGATAGCTGCCAGCTGGGACGCATTTGACAGGTCGGGCGTCCACTACACACCGAGAATGGCGATCAAGGTGGCTGCTAAAATATGGAACCATCTTGATGTTAATTATTTTTTAGGAACACCGTGAGGCCCGAGGATCCCTCAGTTCAACGAAGAAGATGCGTCGGTAACCTAGATCTTGGTTCTGGAAGTGACGGCGCGAATAAATCGAAATTTACAGCTCCAAATATTTAACCCCTTTCCTTTCGGAATGCAAATAGTAAAAATGGGAATTTAGACTCTACAGATACCGATATTAAGCCGCAAAGGATAATGGTCCTTGATTGTCGGAGAGTATTAGAGGGAAGGAAACCGATTTCCACGCTGCAGTTGCGACTAACGATGTCGGTATAATACTAGGAACCGAGAGCTGGTTGACACCAGAGGTAAAATCTAGCGAAGTATTTGCTTCTAAATTCAATGTTTTTCGGAAAGATAGAACTACCTCAATGGGCGGAGGAGTGTTCGTGGTTGTTAATAAAACCGTTAATTGCTCCGTAGTAAATGAAACGGAATTTTTTTTGGCGATTTAATATGGGTGAAGGTAAAAATTGGCAGAAGTTTAAAGTTCATAATAGGATCATTTCAACGACCTCCGGATTCTGGATTAGATAGCGCGGAGTATTTTAGACAGTCACTTAATAGCATTTCTCAAAAACATTAGGGACATACATCGATCATGGGAGGCGATTTTAATATACCCTCAGTTAACTGGGACATATTTACGTTCAAGTCATGCGGAAGAGATAGGTTAGTAACCGAAACGTTCCTATAATCATTAGCGGAAAATTCTCGTGATCAGATGGTCGAAGAGCCAACACGGAGCGTCAAAGATTCCTCGTCCATTTTGGATCTTGTTCTTACAAACAATCCGGATATTGTAGATACAGTTTGTATAGAAGACAGTATAAGTGATTAGAAGGCAACTTTAAAATCTAGGCTGAATTTGAAGCATGATAAAGATAAACTCGTATATTGTTTCGATAAGGCAAACCATGAGTTTATGGTAGATCATTTGGCGAAAAATTTTGAAACGTACACGCTAAATACAAATGTTGAGGAACTTTGGTTTAATTTAAAAGAAATAATATGGACCGGCTTAAATCAATTTGTTCCCAAGAAGTTAATTAATATTAGTAAGAACTTCCCGACGTTCAGTAGGGAAGTGAAACGTTTGCTCAGTAGGCAAAGGCATTTACATACCACGGTAAAGAAATCGGGGGACTCGTCTAATCGGGCTAAATTAGTCCAGTTGCGAGCGGAATTGCGTAAGGCAATGTGTGTTGCATTTAAAATATTCCAAATCAGAAATTTATCCGAAGATCTGATTAGTAATATAAAAAAGTTCTGGTCATATGTCAAATTAATAAGAGACTCTCTTAAGGTCATGCCGTGCTGAAAATGGGGAATTATCAAAACCTAGCCTAGAGAAATTAGTATTTGTTGTTTAATAATACGCCATTACAACTGTTGGATATTGTTTTTATTTTCCGGACGCGTTTCGCCTCTCGCCGAGGTATCTTCAGCGTACAGTTTTGCTGTAATATGTGATTTGTTATTGACTTTTGAATACAATGATTTTTAGATTTACCAAAATTATTCTTATATAGGCAGCATAATATTACTTATATTCATATAACAGTTTGATTACAATATTTTTATATCCGTTTTGGATTATCATGCTAGACGTTTTGTTTACATAAGAATACTAGGATATGTTTTATATTGTAACTTACATTTTACATTTGCATTTTGAGGTGTGGTCGTTGCTCGCCTGCGACCTCAACCAGCATATTGTTTTTTACACTATTGCACTTGGTATAGTTTGCTCTCGTGACTTGACTAGCAATCAATTTTGAGGCATAGTTTTCAATGCACGACATTGTCAAACTTTATGTGTGCGCTTTTGCTGTTCTGCTGTTTTCTTGACGGTGCTCTATCGGTAGTGTAGCGAGCGGCGAGTTTGAATTTCGTAATTGAACTTGTGTGTGTTTGCTTTGTTTTAGCTAAATGTGCATGTGAGGTGGATGGCGGAGACTTAACGTGGTATTATATTACTGTTGTGGTGGTGTTTTGTGTGTTTGATGTTGTTTTACGTCAGTTTCGATTTTTATTAGTTTGAACAAGGTTTGGTTGGTTAGGTTAACATGGTCATTAAGTACGTGTTTTCCTGAGACTATTGCTTTTTGAATTTGATAATTTTCTTGCAGAGTTAAAATATTGTGTTTTGTGTTGTTTGTTGTTAGGATGTTCATGTCTACATTTAAATTTGTGTGGAGATGATTATTGTCTAAGAGGTGTTCAGCAAAAGTTGAATGATTGCTATACTTTAAGGCTCGCATGTGTTCCTTATATCTTGTCTGGAATTGTCTACTTGTTTGGCCGATGTAAACTGCCTCACAATTCTGACATGTCAGTTGGTATATGCCAGAGTTATTGAATTTGTTTGTTTGTGATTGTGTTCTTATTTGTTTTTGTATTGAGTTGTCTGTTTTGAGAGCAATATTTATCCCTTGTTTTTTTAATATATTTGTTACCCTGTGTGTGTGCTTGTTTGAATATGTCATAGTATCCCATTTCTTTTTATTGTGTTGCCTGTTGTTGGATGTTTGCGTGAGGTGTCACTGTTGTTGAAGTGTTTGTGCCTTGGTTGCTGACTTGGTGTAGTGTGGTGATGTTGTTCTTTATTTTAGCTTTTTCCAACTTATTCATTATCTTTCTGTTTAGTGTATTAACCATATGTGTTGTGTATACATTGCTCTTGGCTATTTCTTTTATGGTACTGATTTCTTTTTGTTAATTTTGTTTGTTAAGGGGATTGTGTTTATTCTGATCAGCATGTGTCTTATTGCAGCCTGTTTATGGTTGTGTGGATGGTTTGATGAGGAGTGTATTATTTGTGAGGCAGTTTACATCGGCCAAACAAGGAGACAATTCCAGACAAGATATAAGGAACACATGCGAGCCTTAAAGTATAGCAATCATTCAACCTTTGCTGAACACCTCTCAGACAATAATCATTTACCCACAAATTTAAATGTAGACATGAAAATCCTAATAACAAACAACACAAAACACAATATTTTAACTCTGCAAGAAAATTATCAAATTCAAAAAGCACTAGTCTCAGGAAAACACGTACTTAATGACCATGTTAACATAACCAACCAAACCTTGTTCAAACTAATAATAATCGAAAATGACGTAAAACAACATCAAACACACAGAAAACCACCACAACAGTAATATAATACCACGTTAAGTCTCCGCCATCCACCACACATGCACATTTAGCTAAAACAAAGCAAACACACACACAAGTTCAATTACGAAATTCAAACTCGCCGCTCAGCTACACTACCGATAGAGCACCGTCAAGAAAACAGCAGAACAGCAAAAGCGCACACATAAAGTTTGACAATGTCGTGCATTGAAAACTATGCCTCAAAATTGATTGCTAGTCAAGTCACGAGAGCAAACTATACCAAGTGCAATAGTGTAAAAAACAATATGCTGGTTGAGGTCGCAGCGAGCAACGACCACACCTCAAAATGCAAATGTAAAATGTAAGTTACAATATAAAACATATCCTAATATTCTTATGTAAACAAAACGTCTAACATGATAATCCAAAACGGATATAAAAATATTAGTAATCAAACTGTTATATGAAATAAGTAATATTATGCTGCCTATATAAGAATAATTTTGGTAAATCTAAAAATCATTGTATTCAAAAGTCAATAACAAATCACATATTACAGCAAAACTGTACGCTGAAGATACCTCGGCGAGAGGCGAAACGCGTCCGGAAAATAAAAACAACAGTTGTAATGGCGTATTATTAAACTACAAATACTAATTTATCAAGCAACTGTAGAAGAAAATGGCCTACAATAATCAAACATTTAGCCTAGAGAAAGCAGAAATTTTGAATAATGTATTTAAAATAGCTTTCACGACTGGAAACTCGGAGGAGATTCCGATATTTAACAATCGTACCAACCAAATTATGAATGATCTCGTTCTCGATGTCGAGGGAATAACTAAACTGCTTATGAATGTAAAAACCAATAAGGCTCCCGAACCAGACGATATTCCTACAAGATTCTGCTCTAGGTACGCAAAGGAAATTGCGCCGTATTTGAAGAAATTATATATCGCCTCCTTGGATCAATGAAAAATACCAGCCGAATGGAAGACCGCCGTCCTAAGTCCAGTGTTTAAAAATGGGACTGTTAATGAACCTCAAAATTATAGGCCGATCTCGTTAACCTCAATATTTTGCAGCATTTTAGAACACATCATCTATTCAAATGTCATGCGGTTTTTGGATGAAGGTGAACTTTTAAACCCAAATCAATATGGATTCAGAAAAGGCCGATGCTGCGAAACACAACTTGCTCTTTTAATTCACGAATAGAGCCGTATTACAGTTGAGTAATCCCAGTTTGATGTAGTTATAATAGACCTTAAAAAAGCTTTCGACACTGTGCATCACACTAGGTTACTTTGGAAACTTCGTGGTTACGGCATATCTATACAAATATGCGACTGGGTTGCAGACTTTCTGAAGGGCAGAACACAACGTGTAGTTCTCGACGGTGGGCGTTCATCACTTACTGAAGTGAGGTCCGGGGTTCCTCAGGGCCTCTGTTGTTTCTCATATACATTAATTATTTGTGCGACATAATAAGGGGGATGAAAAGATTATTTGCCGATGATGCTATTATTACACGCTTTATATTAGCTTGACTTGTATGTATGTATGTATGTATGTATGTATGTATGAATGAATGTAACGGAATTTTACAACTCCATTTTGACCCACTTCCCGATGTCCGAGCTGTTTGAAATTTGGCTCACATATTAAGAACCGGTGACAATACAATAATTTCATAGCTATATCCTGCTATGCTCATTACTTTGACAGTAACAACAGAAAAATGGTTGAATGTCGTGGAATTTTGCAATATCATTTTAACCCAATTCCAGATGTCCGAGTTGTTTGAAATTTTGCTCATGTATTGATAACTGATTACAATACAATAATTTCATAGCTATGTCTTGATATTCTGATTACGTTGACAGTAAAAACATAAAAATTTTGCACACGTTTTAAGAACCGTTGACAATACAGCAGTCTCTTAGCAACGTCCTTACTCTGACGTTACTCTGACGGTAACAATAGAAAAATGGGTGCCATGTAATGGAATCTTTCATTTCAGTGTTTACCCGCTTCCTGACGTCCGAATCGTTTTAAATTTTGCACACTTATTAAGAACCGATAAAAATTCAATAATTTCACTCTCACCACGTTGTCAGTGTATCCTATACTTGATGGGATTACTGAGTTAGGCAAATGCAGCCGCGACATTAGTGCACAGGTGCGATTCGAAAAATCTTCGTCATTTGGCGGCCACACCCTTCGGAGATTTCCCGCCCAATATAGCCATCATCATCATCATCATCGTTCTCCAGTTTCCCGGGTGTGATTTACGAGCCTTGGTTGCTGTAGACGATCGTCTTCTGCTGTCTCCTATCCAGAAAGGTTTCTCTGTCTGAAGTCGCTTAACGTGATGTTGAATAGTAAGTATTCGAAATATTACTTCGTACTATTATAGAAAAGTAGCCTTCCTCGTTTACCCTGCTATTGGATCTCTTGTTGAGTTGACCATTTAATTGTATTTTACTCGTGGGAATATTAATTAATAATGAAACTACAACTCAAAGAAAAAGAGAGATTGGCGAAGAAAAGCCAACAGTAAGAAACATACTTTTTAAACTATCTGAACTAAAAAGTTAAAAATAAAATTGTAGTTTAAAAAACTAAAATCACGCTTTCGTAGTAATGTGAACTAAAAGGTTAAAAATAATATTTAAATATAAACATTTTTTTAACAGTGATAGGACGTCCCACAATTCAGGATAATTTTTTTTTTGAATAAGCTTAAAGTATAAAGTCACTGATTACAAAATTAACTTTAATGTTAAAAAAGCGTGGGGTGCGCTCTACATAACTTTTGACAATGACTCTGTCTTTACAAACAGCCAACGACAAAAAATATAAGACAACTGAAATAGCACCCCATGCTTTTTTATATTAAAGTTAATTTTGTGATCAGTGACTTTATTCTTTAAGCTTATTTAAAAAAATTAATTTATCCTGAATTGTGGGACGTCCTATCACTGTTAAACAAAATGTTTATATTTAAATATTATTTTTAATCTTTTAGTTCACATTACTACGAAAGCATGATTTTAGTTTTTTAAACTACAATTTTTTATAGTGAAATCACAACCGAGGACGACTGCGTTTTGTTAGAAGACGATATTATGAAAATAATTGCATGGTGTAAAGATTGGCAGTTGGAGTTAAACGCTAAAAAGTTTCAAGTCATGCGTTTAAAGAAAAGGTGACACCATTTAGCTCTGAATATACAATTAATGGTACTGTCCTTAGAAGACAGATATTTTTTATTTTTTTATTTTTGAAAGAACTTTAACCACTGAGCTACCAGGAAGTTGCAAAATGAGAACTGGTGCCGCATATTTAAAGTACAAAAAAAAAAAAAAACCCTATATTACCAGTAAAAATTTTAAAATAAAATAATTGTTTAAAATCCATAAAAATCGCCTCCAAAAAAAGCATTTAAATTTTAAAATAACTTTATACCTTGCTTAGAAGACAGTAAATCTAAATGGACAATATTTTACATTTCTGTTAATGGAATTTTTACTTTAATTAGTTATTTTTGGAGTCGGTGCCAGCCAAAGTAAGAAAAACAAAAAGATAAAAACAATAATACATAAAAAATCGTGTTACTACTTACCAACAATTGGCTATTTGAATATTTTTTTTAAAATGGTTTTAAATAGTTTATTGATAGACGTTATTTACCGGGTACTATTTATTTTTTGACAAAA